>JARVLU010000624.1:13613441-13625153 GCA_031762415.1 Simpsonichthys santanae
CTTTTTTGGGATTTGTTGACACCATGAAATTTTGAAACAACATATTTTTCCCTTAAAATGAAACATTCTCTCAGTTTCTCTCCACATCATTGCATTCATTTTTTTTTCTTTCACAATTTGTTTAGTGTCCGAACTTTTTGTGGATCTGGTTTGTACATTTTAAGTTTGTAGTAATGTTTTTGTTATGTTTAAAGTTACATGTAGGTATTTTATCTTCAGTATTACCTTTTCAGTCGTAACAATGTGAATTTCCCTGCTGAGGAATGAATAAATGCCTATTCTATTCTATTCTATTCTATTCTATTCTATTCTATTCTATTCTATTCTATTCTATTCACAAAGAGCTCCACTCAAAGATTTGGTCATCCAGATTTATTTGAGCTTGTGGACCTTATATAAAAAAGTTCTCAGAACTGGCACCAGAAAATGTTCAGTTAAATTTAGTTTCATTGTAAAAGTGCCAATATCAAAAATTTCAGGCACTTTACACATGTTTATGTCTAATAATGCTACAGATGTGCACTGGGTAAGAACCTGTTGTCAGCAAAGGTCAAGCTAAATCTGGAGGACCAATAAATCTTTGATAATCCTGCTCATGTCTTTTTGGTTGATCAAAATGTGGAAGTTCTCTAGAGACGTCCTCTTTGTCTTGATTTGCTCATCGTGTGTGATTTGTAGATTCAGAAATGTGATTTAAATCAAATGTGTGTTTGTGGGAATAGGGTGACTTAGAAACTTTGCAAAGTTCTGTATTGACTCTAAAATCACTTCATACATGTAGAATGTTTGTTCCTCAAGATGTGTGTAAATCAGTATCTAATGAAGGTGGGTGCACATTTAAGACCATTTCTGTAAAATAATGAAGGATTAAGAGATTATTTAGACTGCAGTGAGGAAATGTATGCTTAAACAGAAAAGGGTTTAGATCTTAGGGAAACTAAAATTACTGTTCAGTCTTTTATCAAACTACTGTATCTGCAAAAAGGGCAGCTTCTGTAACAGGAAAATGATCCAACTCTCACAGAAGATCCATAAAATACCAGAACTCTGGTTGAATGTTTTGTCTTGACGCTCACACTTCTTCAGCTTAATTAAATTTGTGAATAAAATTCACAAAACGCAAACTGCTGCAGAAGCATTTTTATCAACGTTGATGGTTGCTCAGATTCTTTAACGTTTTTGTTGTAGTGAAACCACAGATTGGTACTAAAACCACAATCTTGATATAAATGTTTCAACTTTCTCTACTTTAGGAGTCAGCCTACCTTTAACTTAAGTATTCAGTAAAAAGAGTTTCTAAATGTTTGCATGCAGCTGTGCTTCAGCCCCGTAGTTTGATGTAGTTCACCTGCGCCCCGACAACACACTGGATCTGTGGTTCAGCGCTCGGCTCATCCTGACTCTTTGCTCGTTTCTCCTTTTGTCTTGATTCTTCAGGGCTCACAGGCCGTCAGTCAGCAGACCTCCACCAGGAGGAGGACGACCCAAGCCAGCGCCCAAACCCAAACCCCACGTGCCCCAGTGCAAAGCTCTGTACGCCTACGACGCTCAGGACACAGACGAGCTCAGCTTCAACGCTGAAGACCTCATTGACATCATCAAAGAGGGTAAGTGTGGCAAAAAATGGCAACTTACATCTTCATGCATAAACAGTAGTCCCTCGTTCATCGCAGGGGATCCATACCCCCACAATAAGGGAAAACTGCAAAGTAGGAATAGTACCGGTAGTACAAGTAGTAGCTTATTTTAGTGTACACGTTAAAAATGTGTTTTAACCCCTTCCCACACTCTTGCAATATTCTAAACAATGTTTCTAAACTCTCTAAAAAACACAGAATGTCATGATTTCAGCTCCCTGCCTCCTCTGCTCTTTGCCACCTGCAAGCGCTCTTGGCCACGCCCACTTCTCAGCAGCACGTGAACAGCCGAGCAGCTGCAGCAGGAAGTTTATCCTGTCATGTGGGCTGCACAAAGCTGCAGTAGGAAAGTTTTTCTGCAGCTCTAGGCTGCACAAATGTGATAAATAATTTAAAATGCCATGCCGATCGTACGGCTCATACGTCAATCAGCCAATTGTGTGTCATGTCCAATCTTATTTTGAAAAACCGCGATGGAGCAGGCCATGATAAACGAACCGTGAAGTAGAGAGGGACTGCTGTAGTGTAAAACAATACGGCGTAACAACAACAACCCTGCCCCTTTGATGGTATGGGGGTGCATGGGCAGCTTGCACATCTGTAAATGCAACCATCAATGGAGAACAACCTCTGCTCCCATCCAGACAATATATTTCTCATGGAAGTTCTTGCATATTTCAGCAAGGCAATATAAAACCTCATACTGCATTCATTACAACAGTTCAGCTTTGTAGTAAAAGAGGCCGGATGCTGAACTAAACTTCTTACAGTCCAGAGTTATTTAACATCACAGAACAAGAAAATTGTCAAAAAAGACCCAGGACTGTTCAATGGCTAGAAACCTACATCAGACAAGACTGGACCAACAGTCTCCTCAGATCCTACACCTTTTCAGACTGTTAAAAGAAGAGGTGATGCTTCACGGTGAAGCACTTGACCCTGTCCCGACACTTTTGAAATGCGTTGCAGCCTTCGAATTCAATGCAACATTTTTTTTCCTCTAAAAGTGGTACAATATTTTAGCATATTCGTTAACCATGTTCCTCTGTGAAAAATTGTTTGATAAAATTTACTAATCATTGCAGGCGGTTTTAAATGAAATTTTACAAAACATCTTAACTTTTTTTTGGGTCCGGGTTTCTTTTTTTTTTTTTTTTTTTTTATCTGCAAATTCTTATCACTACCATGCATGCTCTAAAAAGCAATTTCACAAGGTCATATGTCAGCTGGCAAAGCATTTCCGAGGCGTTTCTTTACGAGGCAGAATTTCCAGTCAAAGGCCGTCCAGTGATTTGAAAGCTGCTGCTGCCTTTGATCACATTATATTCAAAAAGCATGCATGCATGGAGTCAGTGGGAACCTAACTAGATAAGAGTCCTCACATTTAAAGCATCTTTATGTTTGCACAAAAGGCAGTTTGTGTTTTCTATCTACACCTAATGCACCAACTTTGCAGCTCCAGGCAAAATTATGCTCATATCATGATCATGACGTGTTTGGTTTGTCACAGTTGGATGCTCTGGTTCCGGTATTCTCAGGCCAAGACAGGGAGAGGATTTAGTGAGCCACACATATACTTGCACAAAAAGATGCATGCATGCACTCAAATACCACCAGTTTTGTAGTCAATGCTTTTGCTCCACCACACACAATTAAAGTCCCAATTAAAGGCCATTATGGGTTTTCCACTAGCAGCAACCGCAGCTCCACGGCCTGTATACACTGCGGGCGCGCAGATGTCCCCTGTGTTGTCATCCAAAGGAACTCTGGCTGATCCACAAACTTTATGATCATAATTACTGATCAGAATTAAAGTGCAACAACAATATAAACTCAAAGGGCTGTGATAATAATTAAAAAAAAAGAAACAGTTTGAGTGATTCCTGTTAGTGGAGCCAAGTGGGACTGTTCATCAACGAGATGTTTGATGACAACACAGACTGAGGTGATAGTCAAACACAAGAGGGAGACATTTTCCTGATGTTTCATCCAAATCTGAGCAACAATGAAAAAAAGGCCTCAAGTTTTATGCTCATTTTACCTGATTTCTGTTTCTCACACAAACAGCTATCAGAAGATTTACACAAGCATTAGACTCATTTATCTACTGTGAAACCTCTGTTCACCACCTTACCCACACAAGAGTTCAACACAAGTGTTTTCCCTTGAGCGGGGTCTAAAAGTGTCATGGGTTTCCGCTCCTGAGTTCCCATCCTCTTACCCAGTGACCTTAATGAGAGAGTGAAGCTCTCATCTGGCCAAACAATACGCTGTTGTGCGCGGTCGTGATAAGAAGTGGCCACTCAACAGCCTGTGGACATGCAGATGCGCAGAGAAGCAGCCTCCTCTGCTTGTCCCCTGCATGACACTCCAGATAAATTGACTTCACACGGACTCGCGCACACGTGTCAGAATGCATGATGCTGCCCAGACAAACACACAAACCATGAATCCCATTCCCATCCAGTGTTGCTCTATGAGAACTAACAATCTATTTAAACTGAAGCGGCTTCTTTCATCTTAAGTTCAAGGGCCCCAGTGATCTAATTTCAAATCTGATGATGAACAAATAAGAGTTGAATCACTAAAACAAGCGTCGGCAACAACAGTCCTGTGAACTGCTGGGTGATAAATGAGCTCTTTCTTTGTGGACTCCATGGGTTATTCGCTGGACTGTTCAGGAATTAAAGACATCTTTCAAACTTGATTTGTGCGACAGAACAGTTAAATTCATTTGCCAAGTGAAAAGTACGTTCCCCTGAGAATAAGAAAACACTGGAGTTTGTAGTGAGAAAAATCAAGCCTTATTTTATGGATGCTGATTATTTATTTACTTACTTATCCAGATTTTTCTTTGAATGGTTGCCGCTTTCTAATAAATTATATTTGCCAAGTATTTGTTTATTAAAAATGTAAAAGCACCGGCACTGAATGAACAGACAACAAAACAGACGTCTCAAATACAGTAGTCCCTCGTTTATTGCGAGGATCAGTACCCCGAAGACCCACGAGAAGTGAAAAACCGCAAAGTGGGGATAGTACAAGTACTAAGTAGTAGTTTATTTTATTATATACTGTATATACAGTACAGTATATATAAGTGTTTCAAACCCTTCCCACACTTTTGCAATATTCTAAACAATGTTTTTAAACTGTAAACACTAAATGAGCACAGAATGTCATGATTCTCTCTGCCTCCTCTGCTCTTTGCCACCCAGAAGAGCGCTTGGCCACGCCCACTTCTCCAATGCATGAACAGCTGATCAGCTGCAGCAGAAAGTTTATCCTGCCATGTGGGCTGCACAGAGGTGCAGCAGGTACTGAATAATTTAAAAACAATTCATTTTAAATAAAAATTCTATGCCGATCGTGCGGCTCATCCATCAATCAGCCAATTGTGTGTCATGTCCAGTCTTATTTTGAAAAACCACGATAGAGCAAGTCTGTGAACCGCAAAGTAGCGAGGGACTACTGTACCCAGAATTCATGTTTTTGCATTTTGCACTTCCGGTCCACCATACATAGTAGAATGTGTGCTGCACAACTGACAAGCACTGCTGGTAACCGCTCGGAACAAAACAGATCTGTGAAGACGTAATGAAGGAAAAGTTGGGAGGAAATAATGAGAGCTGTTTGGTTTACTGTGGAATAAAATAAAATAATAAAAAACACGTCATGAATCAGAATCAAAAGCAAAGGCGGAAAAAGAACGTGACAAAGCTGTGACACACGGTGCGCCATGATGCAATTAATGGCAAAAGCAATTGCTTCTGTTATAATGGGCAGAGAAAAGCATTGTGCAAGTGTAAAAATTTCCAGTGGGGTGTTCAGTCTATCCGTTTATATCCGGACTGTGGGTGAGTCGTGGTCATTGAAACCAGACGCACATGTGCGAGCGTCAAACAGGAGAGGGAAAACTGCTCCACAGTCAATGGGTCATCCCAGCCAGACAGCCCACAGTGATGCAGGAGTACGTGTGCGAATGAATGAGGTGTTTCCCTTAATGTGGACTATAATCTGACCCTCATGGGAGGAGGAGCTGTGGAAAATATTCAGAGCAAATTCTGAACTGGCGCAGTTGGTAGGGGCTGCCGCCTCTCAGCGAGAAGGTCGCCGGATCAAATCCAGGCCTTTCTGGTTAGAATCTGCATGTTTTCCTTGTGCACGTGTGGGTTTTCTCCAGACACTCCGGTTTCCTCCCACAGATGAAAAACATGCATGTTAGGTTAACTGGTGACTCTAAATTGTTCCTAGGTGTGAGGGAGAGAGTGAATGGTTGTTTGTCTTGTTACGTGTCCCTGTGATGGACTGGAGACCTGTCCAGGGTGTCCCCCACCTCTCGCACAGTGACTGCTGGACATGGACACCAGTGACCCTCATGACCTGAAAATGAGTAAGCAGGCAAAGCTAACGGATGGATGAAATTCTGAACCAGAGGTCCACTTTTGAATTGTTTGAGGAGATCTTGTGTGTCCACAAAGAACAGCAAGAAACACTGAGCTGCAAAAGAGTGTGTTAATAGTTCCAAAAAAAAAAAAAATAAATAAAGGGCAGAAAACGGACATTAACCAGACAGAGCATAATGTGCAGTTTATTTTACTTAACTTTAATTAACCAGATAGCTCTTGTTGCGTTTAAAAATCTGTTTTCCAAGAGAGACCAGGCCAAGAATGACATCAGCATGGAAACACTTCAAAACAAACTCTGCAGTTATCATGGCACCAATAAAAAAAAAAATAAAAAAAAAATAAAAAATTTAACAAAAAGATGGCTAAAATACACAGAATAGTTCAGAACTTTCATAACAATAAGATTTTTTTTTTTAAATTCAATTCAAGTCCATTCAAAAATACTTTATTAATCCAAAGAGAAATTACCGTAAGTGTTGTCATAGCTCATCCTCCTGGTTTCATTCAGGAGTTTGTTAGATGCTGATAGCTGTGGGCAGGAAGCATCTCCTGCAACAAATCCCAAGAATCTGGCCACAGATGCCACCTGGATCCAGCGTGCTGGCTGATCCGGCAGGGCCTCTTGGTCGCCACTGACAGCTGAAGGTGCCGGGGGATGATCCCAGTCCTCCCGTTGTCACGGGTCAAATTTCCCATCAGCTCCAAGATCTCGGCAGTCAGGAACTCGAGCACCGCTTCCAAGTTGACGGGAGTTCGTCCACGGCGCCTCCTTTTCATCTCGTTTGGGATTCAGCGCTGTAGTTGAGGGTATTTGAGCTTTGAGATGTTAATCAGCTGCTCCTGGTCATAAAAAAGTAAATAAATAAATTAAAAAAAACCTTGTTGCTATGGTTACAAATCATGACAAATGCCCAAATGTTAAAAAGGTTCAGTAAAAATCCTTCCAGCTGCACAGCATCTGATAACAGAGGAATAATCATCAGGAAAAAAAGCGATTTACATCCAGAAAAAAGAGGAATTGAAGTTTTGAAAAGCAGTAACTCAAAATGAATGTAACAGAGCTACTCCAACATGCAGCCACACCGAGCGGCACAATTAATAATAATAATAATAATAATAATGATAATAAGAAGAAGGCACAGTCATCAATGCCTAAAAACCTCTCCTACAGAACAGGAGATAAGCAGGAAGTAAACCCAAAATTATTTTGTGAATAAGGTTATGCAGCTGACATTGCAGGTGGACAGTCCATCCAATCGGGACACACATATATTCTGAAGGTAATATGTAGAGAATGAGTTTAGCAGAGTCCATTATAGCCAAAAGCCTCAAAGGGAACACTTCAGTAGGGAAACATGCAACTCTAATGGAGACAGCGAAGACACTTTTAACTCCAGGTTAGTCTCACTCTGAATAATGGACCGGGGTGATTTCAGACTCCCATGGCCCCTCTCGAGCCCCCATGAGCCCCTATGATAAAGTTAGAGAGGGGCAGGAGTGCTACGGTGCAGCTGAATGAGCCATGCTCGTCTCCAATTGCTGCTGAATGTAATTTCGGATCGGATTGCAGCGGAAGCACAACTGACAGCAGAGGAATCTATCGGATTCAGTTCAGACATCACAATAATATTGAGTTGTTTATAAACATACATTCAGACATACAGGATCATTCGCTTGTGAAGGTCTCTGCTCCAAGAGCAAAGTGTGAATGAAATAGGAGTAAATCTGTGACATTTTATATTAAATTACTCCGGTTTTGTGTTGTGCTAATAAAAAAATGGAAACCAGCTCTATTTGATAAGTGGTGCTAAAGATTTAACTCCATGTTTTAAAGGAAAACTTTATTTGTGTTGAAGCAGAGCACAGCGTGTATAGTTATTATGAGTAGTCAGTATCTTACCATCAGTGGACAGCAGCCAGCGTAACATCAGTTTGGAGAATCAGGAAGAAAAGACCATCATGATCTCAAGATACTCAGTACAAATAGTAAATTTCTATAATCTTAAACAATTCAAGCTTATTTTTTACAGGTTTAGCACTAGCGTTTCAATATTTGTCAACCAAACCATTTTTGTGTAACTAAAAAAAAAATAAATAAAAATAAAATAAAATAAAAAAAAATACACTAAGTCAGAACTAAACAAATGGAATGTTGTATTTTTGTTTATGGAAGAAATCTGTGGAACAGTCTGTCTAAAGAAACCAAAGAGAGCTATTTTAACTTTTAAGAAAATAATAAACTATAATTTTCTTTCAAGGTACAATGCAGTATTCAGAATGCTGTAAGATAATGTATTTATTATATTTTTTGTCTTTATATACTGTATACACATTTTGCCTGTTTTGTGTTCAAAGATGTGTCTATGTGGATGGTTGATTGAAACTTGGTTGCTTGTGATGTAGTAGATTGACTTTTGGGAGAAGGGGTAGACTATATAATATTTAATTCTTCAAACTACTCCTTTACATTCAGAACCTTTGTTTATGTTAACATGTGACATTTGTTTTAACTGTAAATGAATGAAAAAACTGTGTGCAAAGAAGCTGCTGACTGTGTCTTTACAGCTGAGTTCAAGTTCTGTCTGTCAAATTCTGATTCAGGCTTTTTTGTCATTACTTCTGCATCCATTGTTTTTTTTTAATGTGTCAAAATGTTCAGTTCATTAAAGTGAATGCTTTATTTTAAATTTCCATCTTTACCCGCTTCTTCCTTTTTGGGTCACGAGGGTCACCGGTCCTCATATCCAGCAGTCTGCGAGAGGCGGAGTACACCCTGGACAGGTCTCCAGTCCATCACATAGACACAGAGACAAATTAAACAAAACCATCCACCATCTCACTCACACCTGTGGACAATTTAGAGTTACAAATCAGTCTAACATGCATGTTCTTGGTCTGTGGGAAGAAACTGGAGTAAGAAAACCCACACATGCACGGAGAGAACATGCAAACTCCACCCAGAAAGGCCTCCAGCCGGGAATCTATGCATTATTATCTCCATCGAAAGACACTAAGATTTGATCAACTCCTTCATAAATCTTGTTCATTTTAAAATCTGCACCAGGATACGTCCTTTATTTTTACTTCATAGTGCTTTAGTGTTTATCTACCATTCTGCTACTTTTAGCTAGCTTTTTGGTCATATACCTACTAGTTAGTCTTTTGCTACCATTCTGTTTAGATGAACTTATAGTATATTCAGCTTTTAGCTAGATTAAAATTTTTTTTTTTAATGCTTTTACCTCACCCTTTGCTACTTTAAACTCTTGGCTACACTTTTGCTAGTTTAGCTTTTAGCTAGTGTTTTGCACCTTTTATTCACTCAGTGTTCACACTGCATTTTCACTGGAAATGTAATTTCTCAAAATTTTCCAATCTGGTTTTTATACAGTTATTATCTCGTCTTCCCTGAAAAAATAAAAAAAAAAAAAAAAAAAAAAAAATAGTTGCGGTGTTCATAATTATAATTCATCTTTTCCCTTTGTTGGTGTTTCAAAATTAGGTCAAATATGAGTTATGGCTGATTTACAGCAGAATACATTCAGCAGCTACAGTTTATGCAATTAAACTTAGCATCACAGATGATGTTCGACTGAGAAAGAAAAACAGCTAAAACCACCTGCTGCAGGTAAGATACCGACTGCTCATGACCATTTCACAAAACCCCACTAAAATCCTGAACCAGACCTTTAAAGCTTAGCTAAAATTGTACTTTATAATCATGCCACAAGCAAGGTTACATTTCATTTCACCTACAAATCATTATTTTACTTATTTATTTTGCCTTTGTTCCTTTTCCTATTGGTTAACCAAATCTTGGCTCGTCTCACACAGAGACGCCATCGCTATTATATTGCCATCATTCTTGCCCGCCAAGCTGTAGAGAATGATGTCACTTCCACTGCTGGTCATGGTGGTTTGGGTTTGGCCACTAGTGCATGTGACAATTTGTGCTCTACTTGGAAGGCCTGAAGTTTCCAGATTGGCAATCGGCCACAATATCCACAGCCTCACCCAGTTTCATTGATGCAGCTTTTGACTATGCCCTCATTTTTGTTTGATCACTTTTAGCACAGCCATGTTAAACATCCACCTTCCTCTCTGCGTTTCTTGTCACGCCGCTTAGCCCGGAGCTTTGTAGTCATATTGTGGAGCAGAGAGGAGCCGGGCAACAGTGGCTCATGCGTGACTTCTGGAGAGGATACACAGCAAAGAGAACAAGAGAATGTGGAAATGTACGCATGGCGAAATGCCCACTGGGCTCGGCCCACTCCGCTTTAAGTTTAGGGGCAGCCTTTCTTCTCATGCCAGGTGGGAGGGGATGAGAGTGGGTGCTGTGGAGGACACGGGCCTCGGATCAAACAGCAGAACTTTAGTGGAGGGTGGGAGTCGTGATAAGGAGTGGGGTGGAACTGAATCAAGGTTTTAAATGTATTATCTGCTTTTTTTTTCTTCCTATGTCTGCCTGTTAGCAAAATATCTCATGAATCACCACACAAATTTTATTGAAACTTGCAGAATCATTAGCTGCACCTCTATGAGAATTTTTTGTGTTTGTTTTTGGAGTCAATCTAATTTGAGAAGGCGCCACAGCCTACCATCATTAAGAAACACAAAAATCACTGTGACTCAGCCAATTTAGCAGATGTTGACCTAAAACGTAGCTGAGACTGATCCCTGACGCATCTGAACACAAACAGATCTTTGATTTTCTATCAACTGTTTGCCATTACTCACTGACTTTACCTCTAGCCCAGTCAGTGTCACAGATTTTGAGCTAAAATTTAAGATGGTAGTAGCTGAGAGTCGTTCACAACAGATACTTTGCGTATTTTGCGGACGCCTTTTTCAAAGTCTGACCAAAATGACTACCGCTCGATCACATTTCAACATAGCTGACCTTGTTGAAAGGCAACAGGCGATGGATTCCTTCACAGATTGATGGGTCTTTAATTTGTGCTATTTAGCGTTGCACAAATTTTACCTACTGGAACAGTCATATCTTACAAAACAATGCAAAGAACTTTTCTTCTGTGCAGATGAAAAGCCTGATTACATGACTGGATAATATGTGAGATATTTATAACCTCTTTTATGCTTTTAATTCCTTCCCCATGTCTCCTTACAAAACACGTCTCATGATTTGCACTTTCACCACGACCACTGTCTGCAGCTTGTCAGTAAACAGCGCCACTATCCAAACTCTGATTCTGCGTTCTGTTTTTGAGGTTGGGAATTTTATATACGTGCTTGCAATGTGACTAAGAGAAGGGGAGGATGCCTTTGTTGTCCTCATAGTGTCCTATTATTGCAGTAATTCCAGCTAAGACATGTGGGTTCAGAGTGGAGAACCCCAGCCCAGAGTGTGGCGGCGAGGACGGGACAAGCCAACCACCGCTCACAGGCTCCGGGCGGATGGGAGGAAGGAGGATGACACTCATCATTTGGAGGTTTGGGTCTGATTGCTTCCCATTTTCTGAGGGACTTAACTGTCCCTTTTGGGAATGTGGTCTTTTTTTTTTTACACCCACACTTAAAGACAGAGGATGACTGAAGAATAAATATACACAAATTAAATAAGAAATACAGCCCTATAGTGTGAAACCGACTGCAAAACAGAATAAGTGAAGCGACTCAACCAGATGATGTTTACATTTGAATTAGAG
>JARVLU010000624.1:13640363-13651560 GCA_031762415.1 Simpsonichthys santanae
CTTTCTTTTAAATCTCATGTGAAACACCTGATCTCCAAATTAAGGGTGAAGCTCGGGTTCTTCTTTAGAAACAAATCATGTTTCTTCCTTTGAGCAAGGAAACTTTTGATCACAGCTACTTTTTTTTTTTGAACCAGTACTTGACTATGACGCTGTCTTTATGTGTGCTTCAAACAGTTGTCTACATTTAATCCAGTGCACCATTGTGCATTAAGAATTATTACTTGTTGTAGCTACCTTACTCATCACTGATCTCTATCTTAAAACCAGTATGTCTTCCCTGGTTAACAGGAGACATGTGCATTGGATGAATGGTTCATACGTCTCTTACTGGCATGATTCCGCATTATTTATGTACTAGTTATGCCTTACGCTCTAAGGACTGTTTACATCTTTACGTATGTTCCTCGTGTGCAAACAGAAATGGCCAAGAAAGCTTTTAGCTTTTCTTCCCCCTCAGCTTGGAACGCCCAACAAGCTGAATTTCATTTACCCTTTATTTATACAGGTAGTCTCACTGAGCCACGAGAACTCGTTTTCAAGCGTTCAAGCATTAAAACTGACAGAACTTGTTACATCGAGTGCTTTTTGCAAACTTTTAAAAAACCGACAAAGGATATCTTGTCAACAGTGCCCGTGTTTTAGATCTTAAATTGCCATTGTTTTAAATTATTATTTATTACAGTTATTGCCATTTATTGTTATAATGTACGTTTATATGTATATTTATATTATTTATCTCTGAAGTCTTCTAATCTTGTTACTTGTGTTGTTTTTATGACGTGCGCTGCTGCCTGTTCTTGGCCAGGTCACCCTTGTGAAAGAGGTCTTGATCTCAATGGGTTTTTATCTGGTTAAATAAAGTTTTAATAAAAATTAAAAAAAAATTGCCACTGTACTTTTATTCTATCACTTCTAGCTAGCTTCAACTCTTAGTGTTATCATTATCATTATCATTATTTAAATAATCTGTTATTTCTAAAACATAATCCAGAGACTATTTCACACATGTAAAATAAAATGAGCACATTTTTTAAAAAATCTCAACAGTTTTGTTTAGTAATAGACATGTTGTATTTTCCTGTCTGTCACCACTCTGTTCGTTCAGTTTTTGATTTATCGTAATTGCCACTACTGGCGCTGATTCTTGTAAAATAAATGGCCCAACTTCCAACTTTTCCAAAGTTGTCCTTACAGGAATTTCACGGCGAGTTTTCATTGGCTGAGCTCAGGCTGCTCATTTCAATCCAACTGAAACAACAACTTAATTTCACCGATTCAGTCTGGCCATTAAATCATTTTAGTTGGAGGCAAATGGAGAGCTGTTTGCTGTTTATCAGACTGAAAGCTTCCTCTTGCTCCATTAATGATAGCATTACAGTAATATAGGTGTTTACGATAGGTGTGGGGCTTATTTAGAGTTATTAAAACATTCCCTTTCCTATGTAATGAAGGATGCCGTTTGACATAAGTGCTTTTTGTTTGTTCTGTTTGGTCTCAAGTGTGAGGAGAGGACCATTAACTTGAGACAAACATTTTTACCAGTGGTTTGTGAAAGCCTTCTCTGAAGTAAAGGGGAGGATAGGCGCTGATGTGCAGCTTCTTGCCATCTTTGCTGATTCCAAGTACAAAGTAGTAAGATGATGATGATGATGACAGTAAACTTCTTGTTTAAGAAAAACACACGCACAAGGGATTTGGATAGAAATTAAAAAAAAGTAACTTTGGCTGATTCGTAAACAAGACGCACATTAGTATTGCTACAAAAAAATATGAGGTCAAGCAGTCACAAAGATGGCCGAACCCAGCAGACGGAGCTTTTGCAGAAAAAAAAAAAAAGGCAGCATCGTTTTATTGTGGGTGGGCTGCAAGAGAGGATATGGTTGACAAAATCTAAACCAGAATGTGTGTTGTTGTGTTAAATTTGATAATACTTCTCCTGGGTTTTCAGGAGCTCATGGTTTAGGCTTACGGCCCAATGCAGCTTCAAAAAGACAGCTTTTTAAAGCAGCCAAACCGCTTCAAACATCAGCCAAACAAAATCCGTATTGTTCAATGGCATACCCAAAGTGTCCATGACCCTCGCACAGGCCCATAAACAGATTGTAATTGGTTTAATTATCATATAACTTTAAAAAAAATAGTTCAATATTATAGGGTCTATCATTTTATTTACCAGGAGCCAAGTGGAAATATGACTAAGGCACAATAACAAATTCAATATGTCCATTATGCAAACACCTAAGAAAAAAGAGAGCATGCAGAAAGTAAATAAGACAGTACACTGCTGTGCTCATGACAATAAAGGCCCAAACTAAATGCTTGGTTCTTTCCAAGAACACCCACTGAGGGACAGATAAAAACACAGTTGAACCCCCCCCTCCTGCCTTTGTGGCTGTTTTGCACTGTGAGCTGGCAGATAGCGAACCTGAGCAGCAGAGTCTTTTGCAACGACGGCTTCCTTCCTGGATGGATGCACGACTGGTGGAGAGGGATAAGAGACGAGCACGAGCAAGGAGCGACAAAGACCTCGTTCAAGAAGGTTTGTCAGCTCATCCTTGTTACAGACAAGAGTAAATAAACTGCCTGCCGAGGGCTGACCTCTCCAACTAATAGTCTCGCTTGGGATTTTAACTGTTGAGTGTTAACGGGCAGACGCAGACGTACACCACGCCAGAAAATGTGCGAGAACGCCCACCACCACAATCACAACACACAGGAATGTTAGCGTAAAAGAAGCTTTACTGGAAGACTGATGCACATAAAAAATAATAAAATAAAACAAAATAAAAATGCTCTGCAACAATAACATGCAAATGACATGGTTAAACCCACTCCTGGTCATATATGATCATGTCAGGTAGATGAGGTTACAAATAGAGCAAGTTTTAAAGAAATTCTACAAATCGCACATGTTTTGTAATAATGAGCTGGAGGAAATTAATTTCTCAGCTAAAGTATAACATTAATATACAAACAAGAAGTCCAGCTGTTTTTTTTTTAAATACTGAGCTTTTGAAATATGAATCTTTCTGATCAAAACCATTGAATATTTATATAAATGGAACAACTGAAGCTAAAAGTATGCATGGGGCATTTAAATGCAGTGACTCAGTGTTTTATTAAACACAACTGAGCTGGATGTTTTATTATTTATTTTTTTATCAATAAGGCAGACTAAAGGCCTAAATATGCATTATTAAAAAGATATGATAATCATATAACATTTCTTCTTTCAGCTTTTCCCTTCAGGGGTCACCACAGAGAGTCAGCCTCCTCCATCTCACTCCGTCCTCTGCATCTTCTGTCCTCGCTCCTCCATGTCCTCTCTAACATTTAGATATTGTTAAATTTAAAAAAAAAAAAAAAAAAAAAAAAACATCAGAAATTGTCAATTGAATAATAAAAATTCCACTGAGAGGAAGTGGGCTCAATCAGAAAGATTAAATTATGTTATGTTGTTAATTTGTCATCTGCAGGTTATTAATACAAGGTCAACAATGCAATGAAATGTTTAGGATGAGAACTGAGTTGACTCAAAAAAAAAAAAAAAAAAAAAAAAAAAAAAAAAAAACTAAAGCATGCAATAAGGGTACAAAATAAAGTACCAAAAAGTAAAAAAGTAATATAAAATATTTACAAGGGCTGTCGATTAATGACCATAAGGCATCTTAATGTTCCAGCTCTGGATGAATGACTGCCAAGTCCTTACATACTGGAGGAGTTCATTAGACTGGATCAGGTGCAAGCTGTGGGGAAAGTCATTAAAACAGGCAAACTTAGAAATCCCATTTAGCTTTGTTTGTGTTTTTCTTTAAAATTGAAGAAACCAGACCTTTTCATGGGACATTGCTAAATTTTATGTCAAGACATGGAGACTTAAATATTATTTTTAGTTCACACACAACAAAATAATACATTATCATGCCATCTTTGTTGACAAGGGCTAAAACAAGAATTAACCTCTCAAGTCTTCATTTTCCCATTTTTTTCCCATGGAGTTTATTGGTTTCTCATTTCATTGGTCACAAGGAGACCTAAATTACTTACTATCAAGATTCATTTTAGGAAAAATGTGGAAAAATTTGCAATGACACCAGAATCACTTTTATTGATAGTTGGAAAAGAAAAGGCAATGGGGGTATCGGTCTAGTTAAAAATATAATCTGACTATTAACAAGCTTGTGACCTTCCAGAATGACAAACCACACATTGTGAAGCACATAGCATTAGCAGGAATCTGATAGTGTTTAGTTGGTTAGCCTATCAATTCAATGTATGCAGACGTTTTTGAAAACTACGGCAAAATCTTCCTCTTTTATTTGCCTTTCTGAATCAAAGCAGTGTGTTCTGCTAAACCAGTAGTTGTCTATTGTTGATTGTCCAAGGAAAATCTACTGTTGCTTGTCATCATTCTCTGTTTGTAGCAGGTCTCTTGTAAATGAGTCCTCGAGACTCAATGGGATTAACCTGCCTAAATAAAGGTTGAATGAAAAAAAAAAGTGTGATGTTTTGCTGTATGGAAGAAAGTAAAAAAATCCAAAACTCATCTTCACAAATGTGTGTTTCATTTACAGCTTTAACCTTGACATCATGTCCACATTTTCAAAACAAGTTCTCACCTCATTAGAAGTGCGAGAAGTGATGGTGGGCAGACATGGAGAAACTAAGACCAAAAGATGACTTTAGAAAAAGAGGAAAAAGGAGAAACAGAGCAAATGAAAGTGTGTTTTTGTTGATGTGCAGGCCAAATGACAGGCATTGGGACATGGATGTGAAGACTTAATGAGCGTGGCTTTAGAAGTTGGCCTCCTCAGTAAAATGAAAAGCCTGTGGAGCTGGCTCCAGTGATGGATGAAGCGTTGCGCTCGCCCGGCCCTGACAGATTCTGGGAAAGTGCCCGAGCCGTCTCCGGTCTTGATAAAGAAATAAAAGGAGAGCCAGCGCTGCTCGTGTTGCTGCTTATGTGACAGAAAAGCCCTAAAATGTGATAAATTCTTCCAACCACACATCTACAAAGTCGGGGTTCAACAATATAAGCACAGGAATTCCCTTTGCAACTTTGACAAGTCCAAGGTTTTGAGAATTCTCTGCAGCCGTGAACACAAACAGACTTGATGGCAAAGGTGATGATCTTTTAGGTTTATGACCCACCGATTGTTGCAGACTACTGATACAGAGGCCTGAAAGTGAACCCTCATCTCTCCATTCAGGAGATGTCTCCAATTTGGTCTCTAATTGGTACCATCTTCTCCTCAGAGCGACTTCACTGAAGTCATGGCAGAGGTGATGGGGACCAGATGTTGAAGAGATGGTGACAAGCCCCTTTTCTTTCCCTCTCATCCATGTGGTTTTGTTTCAACTCTCTGCTTATCTCTCAGATCGCAGGGACTCATCCTCCTCTGCCATCTCCATCTAGATGTTTTTTTTTTTTTTTTTATTGTCCTTGGTTTCCAATGTACTGTAATTGCAGTGAACCAAATCAATGTTGCTTCACTTTAACTCACACATTCTTCACGTTGGCTATGATTGATCTTGCAGGATCGGTTTTCTTTTCAGCAAATAGATAAATTGGTTTGGTCGGACAAAATAAATCCCGATTTTAGTAAAATGGCTCTTAGAGGCTGAATCCAGATGCAAACTCTTCGACCTTTAATTAACACCCTCCCCCCATCATTTCCCAAAAGTGATCCAATCCAGCCTGAGCAGCGGAGTGTTGCTGACCTGGCGAAGGTCGAACTTCTCCAGCTTTTCACACTCGCATACAGAAACACACAGACAAAGACTCACATTGATCCCATGTGTTGGTGTTCATTTCAGATTCCTGTTAGGATCCATCCTCAGCATTGATTTCACCATCTCCCCTGATTAGGCAATTGAAGGGAACATAACAGTGTACCGATGGGCCTTATCAGGAAGACTCATCCCAAAGGACAGCTGATAAAACGAGACATGTAGAAGCCAAGGACAGAATTCATTGCTAACAAAACAAAACATTGTTATTTTAATCTAGTTAAAAGGACAATATTAAAACTTAAAGAACCACTACTGTCACAACATACATATGCTGCTCATGCAATGCTATATTTCTTCAAGAGTTGAATTAATCCTGTTTGCCAAAATCTTAGTGATGGATGAGAACCCAGTAGTGCAAAATAGTTTATTCATTCATTTATTTACCACTTTTTAAACAATGTCGTTAAGGTTGACAGTTTTTGATGTCCAGTCCATCACAGGCCACATAGAGACAAACAACCATTCACTCCCTTACTCACACCTAGGGGCAATTTAGAGTTAACAATCAACCTAACATGCATGTTTTTGGTATGTGGGAGGAAACTAGAGTACCCAGAGAAAACATGCAAACTCCATCCAGAAAGGTCCCGGTCTGGGATTTGAACTGGCGACCTTCTTGCCGAGAGGGAACAGCTCTACCAACTGAGCCACTGTGCCGCACTGTCCGGTGTGAGCAACTTACGTCTCATTAATACCCGGAATACGGTTTGGATCATCTACAAAATCTGCTCCACTGAGAGGAAAGAAGTTCAAATTTATCCAGGACTTTCTGTGATTTAGGCAGTTTGACAAAGTCTTCAGAGAATTATTGCATTCTTATAGGCAGATTTTGAATATTAGCAGCAAAACAACAGAAAGGGACAATGAATGTCATAATCGACTCTGAAGGCAAAACAAATGTAATTAAAACAAGACGGGGCTGAGAACGGCGTCTTGAGGAACTCCACATGTGCCTGCTGGTGCTGCTACTTCAGAAGTGAAGGCGCTTTAACTAGAAAGAGGGTGCTTTCAATTTATGTTTGAAACAAATGTTTTATGTTTAAGATAATACAATGACATATTTGAATTCATATTTTCCTGAGTCTTTCATAGGACAGTGACATTTTCTAAGCAGTAATGATGATGGCTCTATAACAATAGCCAGGACAAAAAAAGAATCAAGGAATCAGCAGTCCCTTTGCATATGCTGACTGGAAACAAATTATTATGTTCTGCTTAATGAGTTCAGACCTGGAGGACAGGGAGCAGACACAAAGCTTGTCTCGATGCGCGACGCAGATTGCGCATGCAAAGATCTGAAATAACTTCAAAACACCAAGTCCAGACCACAGAAGTGGATCCAGTCACAGAAACAGAGGAAAACTGTCCAGGCATTCTTCCCTGTCTGTGTCAACAATAGCACACCTCTGCGCCAGCTCGTCTTCTCCCTTCTGTGTGTCTTTAAAGTGCTGACAGAGAAAAAACAGGCCTTCATCACAGTCTGAGGACAGTTCAGGCTGTTTTTATCCACTGTTCTGTGCCATTTGTAATCCCAGTCTTAGCTGGGGTCTGCCTGTCTCTTTCTGGACCTTCTTGCTTTCCCTCTTCATTGGAATAAAGCAGCAGTTGAAGAAGTAGCCCACCCTAGGGGTTGAAAGCTTGTATCCCGTCCAACCCTGAAAGCTGTTTTCACTCAAAACATTGTCAGCATGCCCAAGCATGTCAAAGGAAGTTATTTGTAACAAGGGGGATAGCGAGCTATCCTTTAGATCTGTCATCAGGCTGCGGAGGGGAAGCGCGCTGTTCACTGGCCGCAACACCTCCATGAACCAATCAGAGGGCAGAAATGGGAAATAAAAAGGAAACTCTGTCCCTTAATGGGAAACTCACACTGCTGGCTTTGTCATCCTGCTGGTGTGGTGACAATGTTTCTTGGAAGGATTTTACTTTTTTTTGTTGTTGCTTAACTGCTTTTGATTAGTTTCTTTTTGTGTAGACCCCTTCTAAATGTTTGGCATAAAATTTCACTATCGTTGGCGAAAATAATTATTTACAAACAAAAATCACTGTCGTACTATATTAAAGATGGTTTCAGGCCTTGACTACACAGTTCCAGATGATTTTAGAGTTTGAAAAAATAAAAAAAATGTTATTCGCCTAGAAAACAATGCAGAAGCTAAATTATTTAGGCCAGAAGTTTATGATAATGCTGACATGAACACAAAGGGACAACACCATCTTTTACAAATGATGATGCAATAGCCCCCCCAACTTAATGACACCCTTTTCTTTTTGTTATATTAACATTTTGCACCCAGCATGCAATTTTATATGCATGCTCCATGCTTTGTTTCCTGTTTATGATGTATTTTCAGGGTTACAGCATCACATACAAGCTTGGGATTTGTACTACACTGATTTTGGGTTGTTTGCAACATTTCAATGTAGAGGAGGCCATATCTTGAAGTGGTATTGTGTTTACAAGTATTTCCTTTTAGAAATAATTGTATTTTTGCAAACAAGGCCAAAGATGACTGTTGGTGCGCATGCACAGAGCAGGTTGTGACAGCATTGTCTCCCTGCTGTTACCTGTTGCGAGTCATGCATGCAGACAAGTAGAGCTGCCATTTCTAACCTGGGCCCAGCCCCAAATTTGGACTGGGTCTGACCAAAATTATGTGCTTGATGGGCAGGCTGGATCGGTCTTGGGCTTTTGATGCAGTTTTATGAATCATACAGTACAAAAAAACCTAAATAAGAATGCACGATATACAGTAAAATTGTGTTATTGTGTTGAAGAGGAGGCAGAAATTTACTTTGTTGAGGATGAGGAAAAGAATAGAGCGCAGCAGTTAAATCAGACTGAAAAGAGAGAGTAGCACTGGCGCAATGCGCGACAATTGTGCACGTGGCCCTGCCCGCCCTTTGTTCTTATAAGTGACATGATGGAGCTGGAAAGTATTAAACAAAAGCTCAAAACAGGAGAAGTCAACCTACAAAGCCAGCACAGTGAAAGCTGCTGATGTGTCTCAGGTCAGGTGCACGCTCAGGTCCGACTGACCGCTTGAAAGAGTAAAAAAAAGTCTTAAGCTTCAGATGGACAACGGGATCATCAGCCGCGCGTGTTCGCTAACCGGCCAGTTTAAAGAAGTTAAAAAAAAATTTAAAAAATCCAATTTATTTGGAGGGATCGCTTGATTACCGTACGCACGCATCCGTTAACCCACCGGCTGCTCGTGCCTTGCTCCTCATCCTGCTGTCATCTGCGGTGAAGGAAGTTGCAGCATCTACAAAAGCCAAAGAGAGTAGCGTGTTCAATTAAAACAGACTTATTCTAAATTTTTCCAAACTAATTTTGCTCTAAAACTATTTTTGTTCATCTGTATAGTACTCTCATATTTAGAACGGATGTTCCAGACTATTGTTTTGTCTGTTAATATCCATTTGGTGACTCGTTAGTAAACAAGAAATCTTACATCTTCCTATCTTTGAAATATGTTTTTTAAAATATCACGTCAAAATGATTTGTTTACGAAAGCAGTAAAAGCTTAATATAGTAATTTAAAAAAAACGTCAGTTTTTTCAGGCTCAGCCTGTAATTACAGTTAATTGGTCGGGTCGGACTCAGAAAAAATGGCTACAAGCTAAGGTCAGGTCGGGTCAGATTTTTTTTTTTAGGCCCAAATGCAACTCAACATGCACAATAAGTATTGGCTCACAGATACAGAAAACTTGATTTCCATTTTTTTTTTTTTTTTTTTTACGTGAGTTGCTGCCTAATATAATCACACAACATGCATAGCAGTTCTCTCTAGGGAGAAAACATCAGAACCACTGCTGTGAATAAAAACATCTACTGTTGTTGCTAAAAATGCCGTTTGCACGTATGAGAAACGTGCAAGAAAAAAGCAAAAATAGTAACTAAAATATGTGAACCTGATCAAACACCTCTAATAAAATAAATAAATTGAAACATAATTCCTTTACTTGTTCCAATACCAGCATGTTATTTTGTGTTAAGGCATCATCCAGCCTTAATATACAAGTGTTGAGCTTCTGGGTTTGTGCTTTATGTGACAGAGCAGTGATCCCGCTGTACGAGTCCAACCAGCTCTCTGGGTGTAAAAACAAACTTTATTAAAAGATCACAGGCACAAGGTCCGACAATAGAAGCAGTCATCAATCAAACGCTGCGTGGTACGCTCGCCGCAGTGGGAGGTTTAGCTGGAAAAGCATCACAGAAAATGACTCATGCTTTTCCAGATTTGTTGGTGCACTTCTCTTGTGTTTCCTTCTCCTCCCTCATCAGGAATGTCATGGCAATCACTGTCAGAAGCAGACTTTTAATCAAAAAACTTTAATAGAAAGATAAACACAAACAAACGCGAAAATCACACTGTGCAAATCCTGCAGCCGCCGGGGCGATGCAGCGCTCCTTGATGCACAATCTGAGTGTAAACATGCTCAATCGCAAACACACACACGCATCCACACAGAAACTCCCCCTAAGCCAGTCTGTGCCCAAACAATTGTCGTAACCATTATTCAACATGTGTGGCTAATTTGTCCCAGACAATTTCCATCATGGTTGGATGACGATCTGCAGAAGGCGACGGAACAAAGAAGAGGTGGCCGCATGACAAGTTCGAACCCAATCATCGCACCCACAAACACAAAGGATGGATTTCAGGACGTTCACCAGTCCAGCAGCCCATTATTCCTGCACTTCCATCAGCGCACACCAGTGGATATTGGTCGTGTGAGAGAGAAAGCTATGACCGAAGCTGGACAAATGTGAAACGTCTGACGTTGTTGCGCTGGAGCCACTTTACTAAATTAAACCAGTTAAATATGCTGGAGCCTGTGGTCGGCGGAACATAAAGAGAAGAGTCACTCCTTCGTCCACACGCATTTGTCAACTCAGGCAGATGAGCCAATGAAGGATTTGTGCGTGCGCACACATATGCACAAGTTTCTTGGGTAATAGTGGCTGCATGGGTGTTAGGGGGCGCCACTGTGGTTGGACTGGGCTGTCTGGGAGCATAAAGTGGCCTTCTCATGGTTCCCCTCATGCCTGGGTGGTCTGACTGTGGTGTTAATGTGTGCATGTGTGAAAGCGTGTGTGGATACGGACGGACATGCATTCATCCTGTTAAGGTGGGATGTGTGTGGTAGTGAAGGGTGGCCAGGGCAGTGCCCACACATGGTCATCCCATTAAACTCACACACACAGCTCCCAGCTATGTGGAACAAATATTTTGACACCGACGGTTAGACTATGGGGCGTCTCCTCTATATCTGAGCACTTTTTTTTTTGTTGCCTTGTCAGGCTGGGCTCAGCACAGGATGGTCTTACTGTGCCCAAACAGGACCTTAGGAAACCTCAGGCACTTTTAGAGCAAATCCCACCTCCACAACATGG
>JARVLU010000624.1:13651570-13662226 GCA_031762415.1 Simpsonichthys santanae
CTGGGAGCCTAACACTGAACCATCAGATGACGAGGAGCGAGCGGGACAGCGAATTCCTTGGGTTTTAAGTTGTGGCCAAGAGGAAAAAAAAAAATAAACATCTTCCTCTTCCAATGAGAGCTCTTCAAGCAGATACACTGCCTGTCGCCTTTCCAGTCACGCGTCGAAAAAAAAAAAAAAAAAAAACGGTCCTTTCTCTTGTGAGTGCCAGGCTATTTTGGTTTCCCAAAATATTTTCAGAGGCCTAAAGAGCCGCTTTTATACATTTGTCGCTTGTGCCGCTTGAAAGCGAGAGCGTCAGCTGAAAAGGACCATTCAGTGAGCAGAGTCATGTGAAGTGGTCCTCTATTGAGAGGGAGGGACACCTTGTTCCACAGAGACGAGTTACAGCTCTGCAGTGTCTAATGTCAGCTTCTTGTTTGTAAAGATTCAAGCCTCAAACGAATGATTTCAGCAAATTTACTTTTTTTTTTTTTTTTTTTACAATTTCCTTCCCTAAAGCATGAAAATTCAGTTAAATGCATTATTTTTATCTAATCTTACATTTCAAAAATGACATTTCCTCTAGAACTGTATAACATCTGTTAGTACTAAAAGTACATTTATATTAAATGAATGCATGGTTTATCTTTAAAAGCAACAAAATTGTAACTCCATGAATACTCATTTGTTATTAATGATGATAATGAGGCATACAAAAGGATTTATTTACAAAAATGTTTCATTTATTCTTTCAGTGTCACAATATTAGAAACTGACCAACAAAAGAGAACAGCACTGACTGAATCATAATTGACGACGAGTTTTTGTCACAACTTCTTATATATATATATATATATGTTTTGTTTTTGAATGTCCAGAGGACAAGACTTAGCTTTTTTAAACTTTCACCATATGTTTTTTTTAACAGAAGTATTTAAGGGGGACATTTTATCCCCATGTCTTTTTGGCTATAATAACTCTGACGATGAATTTTAAAGAGGCTGTGTTTTGTTCTTCTTCTAGAGTTTCATCAGATTTGATGCGTGTGCTGTTGTAAGCTGTTGTGAATGTTCATGTAAAGATTTGATGAGTGTAATTAGTGAGAAACAACCATCTCAAAAGACTTTGCAGAAGAAAGTTGAGTGGAACAGAGTTTCCTATGGCCTCCTTTGAACAAAACTGCAAAACATGGCTTTGAGGACAGAGCAAAGAAAGTCAGGTTAGGTTTTTTTGTTCATTTGTCATGTGCAAACTCAATGCAAGGTCAACAATGCAATGAAATGCTTCGGATGGGAAGAACCATCTCGACTCCCCCAAAAGAAAAAAGAACACAAGAAATATTAAAGTACCCTGCAAAAATACTAAAAACATACAAAAAAATACTGTTAATATAAAAACAAAAAACAAAAATACTACTAACATCCAAAAAACATTAAAAATACTAACAAAAAAAACCCCATCAAAAATACTGTACTACTAATACTAAAATTATAAAAAAATACTACTAAAATACTAAAAAACATACTAAAAACACTAACATACTAAAAAACATTAAAAATACTACTAACATACAAACATTAAAAATGCTACTAATACTAAAAATATATTAAAAATAATACTAAAAACATTACAAAACACTACTACAATACTAAAAAAATACTATTAACATACCAAAAAAAAAAAAATACATTAAAAATATTACTAACATACAAAAAAATATAGAATAATTAAAAAAATACTACTAAAATACTAAAAAATAAGGCACCAAAGTTGAAACAGAGGTACATCTACAGTGTGATTCAATTAGCAGTGAGGTTCTTTCAACTTCATGGTTCTGTTCTGTTAGCGGCGTGGTCTTGTTAGCAGTTTAGCAGGTCCATTCAGTAGCTTGATACCACAACAGCTGCCCTCACAGACAGCAGTCTAGAACCAGGTCCGGCAGACAGAGAACATCCAAGGTTTCCCGGCAGAACCGGGCGGGTCCGTAGAGTTCGGTCCGTGCAGGCAGATGGACAGTGCTTTGGTACTGTAGATCGTGACCTCAGAAAATGATGCCATCTTTTCAGGCTAGTACGCAGGTTCAACAACCACAAAAATCAAGACATCCGTGAAAATGTTCCCATATTATTTTGTTGATAGTTCACATTTTTTGTAAGTTTCTCCCTTATTTTGAACATTTTGAAAGTGTTTTGAAACTAACTGGAACTATAGTTTAAAAATGGAAGCTGAAAGCAGCCGAACAAAAACCCTTTACACATGTAATTTGTTGTAAACCTGTCTGGTGAAAGACTCTTTTACATGCAATACTTCTGCCGCCTTCATGCATAAAGGCAGAGTTAAGGAAACAACATTCATTATTGATCAGGCTATTTCCAAATGTCCTCACTGAGTAATAAACAGTCGTTCACAGACAGTCGGTGCATTAGTGTCAGCTGGAGATGGACAGCCGTGGTCTATCAGTCACCATCACTCTTAAAGTGACGAGACTGATTATAGGGTATTATTAAGCTCTATTGATTACTGCCAGAAGGAACTGAGTACAGGAAAAAGATCATTGAATTGTACAGGGAACGACTTTTACTGCTCCCTGCACTAAAATACAACGTACCGTAATAAAGCTCAGTTTAAATAAACCCTGTATTTGTCATCGCGCTACGTTTTAGCCTCATAAACGGACTGTTTTTTTAGCTGTGTTTTCTCTGGATTTGTGTCAAAGATGTGTTTACGATTAAATCCTATCAGTGGTTTTAAGCTTTTTATCGTCACAGCAATTATGGTCGCCCGTTTTGTTGAATAAACTTTTGAAGCGGTAACGTGTTCAGATGCCGCTGCCACCCCAAACACACCACTATGGAGGCAGAGGGAGCAGCAAACAGGCTTTTGGAAACCATGCGGGTAACCTCCTCTATACGAATTCATCCACACACACACAAACACACACACCATTCTGTCAACCAATTATTATACCAAACATGCCTGCTGCTTGAGAGTCCTCAGGTCCAAAGAACACACTTAGCTGTGGTTGAAGAAGCACTTACACCCACTCAGCAGGCAGTCACTCCCTCCCCAAGATGCAGCCATTCTGGTGAGGTAGATCTTCTTTTACGAACTTCCTGCAATCATCTATCTGCCAGCTAAAAAGAAGTGGGTGGGCATGGTGGCCACAGTCTCTAACCTCAAGAAGAGCCTAATGCAGGGGGCAGGGGTGGGGTGGAGGGGCTCTTTGGACCAGCTCCTCAGCCAGCGTTGCATAAGAAGCGATGCCATTAATTATTAAAGCTCTGCTGGGTTTAATATTTAATGGTGGCGACATGTAATTTACACTTAAACTCGAGAAATCACGAGGTACAGACCAAAATAAACAAGTGCGTTGGCTGCAAAGCGGGCGGGGGTGGAGGTGTGTGTGTGTGGGGGGTGTTATATGAATTCTGATGGGCTCTGATTTCACCAATAATCTCTTCTGTGAAGCTGCAAATGTTTGAGCTTGATTTGATTCCTATTGGAAAAGCTTGAAAGCAGCAGATTTCAACGCACAGCGTATCAGCTGACCACTATTCATTTATCCAGCGCGGCTTTTTGATGAAACTCTTCTGGACGCGGGCTGCCGTTTTATTACCGCACAGCTCAAAGCAGCATGTCGAGCTTCTGATCTCAAAAGTCTGTATGAAACAACTGGTAGCATGTGGTTCGATTTCACCTTCTGCTCTCAGCACTGAACGCATTAAACAACCTTTTCTAGATTACACGGCTGCATATATGCTCTTTATTCTACATCCAGACTCAGAGGTCTTAGTCAAGTGAACCACATTAAAACGACAGCAAGCCGTGGCATCAGCCAGCAACCCCCCCTGCTGTGTTGGATTTTGGATCAAACTTTCCGTTTCGGGTTCAAGCAGACGGAGCTGTGGGTTTCAATGAGGTGCTGAACTTTGAGTTAACACCTCCCGAGGTTGCACGCCATATGAACACACGTTGTGAACGGCTTTCTGCCTTCCGAGCAGTGAAGCGACCTCTGACATGCGTAACACCTTCTAATTTGTTCTGAGGAGAATTTAACGAGGCCTACTGAGGAGGGGGGGTCGTTAAATCAGAGGAGCTGGAGGTCTTGCTGACAGAGACTCGCAGGCCGGAGGTTTGTTTTACGACATTACGACGGTTAGTTTTTTTTAAGGGACATTTTTATGCTCTTTCAAATGTCAATAAACAATGTCAGCAAAATGTGATGAGCACTATGAAATAAAACAGTTAAATAAAATATTTAAAATCATTTTGATACAAATGAAGTGGATTTTGCTGATGTCACAACTACATTTTCTGAACATTGAAGAATTTTTTGTGAAAATGTTTTTCTTAAAATGATGGACAGTGTAACTGAAACACGGTTGCACATTATGAAAGAAGTAGTTTGGGTTGGTCGACATGACAAGTACAGTAGTCCCTTGTTTATTTAGGGGCATCTGTACCCTGAAGCCCCTCAAGAAGTGGAAAAACTGAAGTAGGAATAGTAGTACAAGCAGAAAAAGTAGTTTTAGTCTATAAACCCTTCCCACTGTCTTGTAATATTCTAAAAAAAAAAAAAAGTTTCTGAACTCTAAACGCTCTAAAAGAGCACAGCCTGTCATGATCTCAGCTCTCTGCCTCTGGCTGCACTCTGCCAGCACTCTCGGCCACGCCCACTTCTCCTGCAGCTCTGGGCTGCACACTGGCACAGCTGGTGCTACATAATTTACAGCAATTTATAACAAATAAAAATCCCATGTCGATCGTCTGGCTCATCCATCAATCAGCCAATCGTGTGTCATGTCCAATCTTAGTTTAAAAAACCATGATAGAGCGCATCCGTGAAAAACAAACCGCGATGTAGCGAGGGACTACTTTATAGAAAAAGATTCTGAATTACTAAATTTGTGAAGTAAACTACTGAAGTGCTGCTGATCCTCAAATATGCAGAATGTTCAAACAATGATTAAATTTGATTTCTCAAGACTGAGTGAATTCTGTTATCTGAAGTTAGTTTTCATGAGATCATGAGAAGAGTGCAAAAATAAAATGGTATTGCACTGTTTCATCATTCAGGAAGGATCTTTGTCATGACACTTAATGATAACAACAATACTCTGATCACTGATAAATGTTCCTTAATGTGACACTTTTGGCTTAAAATCAGCAAGACTGCTCTGAATTCTGGAAACAACCCCCTTTTGTTTAACTTTGTTTTGCCGTTTAAAATAACTTTCAGTTATCACAGAAAAACAAACCTTTGTAAGTCAGAATATCTAATTGAATTACTCTATCATTAAAAACAAGCTCTGTTATCTCAAAAATAATACAATACAGTACATAATTTACCTTAATAGAATTACTTTAGAACCCCATTTTGCATCCTCTAAAAGCATATTTGAGGTGATTTTAAAAGGTATAACTCCATGGATACGTTTTAATTCATATCAAAATGATGAAAATGATTATCAATTTGGAAACCTTAACGTTAAAATAAAAATAATAATTGATGTGACTTTTTAATTTCCCCCACTGTCAACAGTACTTTGAGGATAATTCACCTAAAGCCCTAACTCAGAAAACATGAATCATTAAATCCTCAGCCTACATTTTTGGAGCTTGGAAAAACAAAAATCTAGATGAAGCATGAAATTAATTGTGGAGATCATCAGTGCTTTTACTGCTTATTTTTACTTTTACAGCTTAGTTTTTACCTTTACAGACACTATACTTTACTGCATACAGTGCATGTTTGTGAATGAATTTATAGAGCTGTGCCTACTTTGTTTACCAGTTCATGAACTATAAAGGACAAAGCAGAGCAGACTATTGTAACTCACATGTTCAGCCAACTGCTGGGTCTCCTATGATCATAGGACTTTTCCTGAAGTTCACCTCTCGTGCACTCAAAGTGGTGAAACCACACCATATGCTTCCAGGGCAACATGCTTACCACTGATAAACATTCCTCAAACTGTGGTGGAAACACTTTTTTTCCCTTCCAAGCTGCTGTGTGTGTGTCTTTGTCAGACAGGAGCCCCCCGACCACGGTGAACGTGGTGCAGCTCTGAAGGCCCCCTTCTTTAGCTGCTACACCACTGGAGGGCACTGCTCTGTCTGCCTTCACATACTGGGCTCTTTGTCAGCAAACACTTTTGCCACAGACATCAAGAGACAAATGACCAGTCAGACTAAGTTTTATCTTCATTTTGCATGAGTATTATACAAATTAAACCATACACTATGTAATAAATGGAAGAACAAACCTAAAGGTAGCAGAAGAAACTATAAAGAACACATGTTTTGCTGAATTTGGTTTAAATGAGCAGAAATTAGCATAGAAAATGGTAAATGAGCAAAAAATTCTGAAATTAGCACACAATAGCTGAAAAGTAGATATAAGTGTAGAGAGCAGATCTGAGCTTAATTAAGCTGAAAAAAGTTGAAAGGAGTGCAAAAACTCTGGAATTAGCTGAAAAAGCTCAGATTAATATAAAACAGCTAAACAGTAGCTGAAATAACTTAAATTAGCATGAATAAATTGAAAGGAGCAACAATCTGAAATTAGCACAAAGCGGTTAATTGGGCTAATAGGAGAAAGAACCACAAAAAACCTTGAATTTATCAGAAAACAGCTGAAATTAGCTACAAAAAGCAAATAAATAAATAAATAAAAGGTAGACCAAGTTTAAATTAGCAGAAGAAAGCAGAAAAAACCTATGTTTGCCCAATTAGGCTCAAAGAAGCAGAAATGAGCTCAAAGAAATGGATATTATCTGAAAGAAGCTAAAATGCACACACAAAAAAAAAAAAACAGCTGAAAATTAGCTAAAAAGGCAGAAAGAAGCTTACATTAGCAGAAGCAAGTGGAGAGAGCACATTTAGCTGAATTAAGCTGAAAAAAGTTGAAATGAGTGCAAAAAATCTGGAATTAGCAAAAAAAAAAAAGTAGTGAGTCAGCATAACAGCTAAATAGTTGCTGAAATAGCAGAAAAAGCTGAAACTTGCAGAAGCAAGCTGAAAGAAGCATCAACAACCTGAAATTAGCAGAAAGAATCTAAAAGGATCACAAAACAGCTGGAAAAAAAAAAAAAAAAAAAACACCCCAGCTGACATTAGCTGAAATTAGCTGAATTAAAAAAAATGCATAAGAAAGCTGAAAGAAGCTGAACCAGAACAAAATGAAAGGAGCAGTGAAAGGTTGCAAACAGGTCTAAAGATTTGAAGGATGTAAAATGAGCTCAGCTCATTTTAGGAAAATAAAAGTGGCCGAAAAGGCTAAATACTGTATTTCAAAAAGCTAAAGCTGCACAGATACCAAAAGTCATAGCAGACTTGTCCAGAAAGAGCTGAACATTTTAATATGATTTGTTGAAATAGCACAAAAAAATTGTGTAATCACAACAAACTTTTGGAAGAAAAATGGATCACAATAGTGTGGATGCTTCATAGACATTCATACATTGAGCTGTTATTCAGGCTGGTGGGAAGTGCTTTGCTCACTGAGATGAAAAGCAACACCCTGCAGCCATGTTTTTCTGTTTTCTTTTTAAAGATTTCTTCCTTGGTAAACTGCAGGAGGGTGGCCCGCGCTGGAATGCCACCAGAGTTTGTGTTATTTTAAATTAAATATCTTAGCCTGCCTTTCAGGCCACACTGTCAAAAATACTTACATCTTTGAAGGAGGTAAAGAAAAAAAAAAAACAATACACCATAATAACTGGCTGTGATAAGGGCAAAAAAAAAAAAGAAAAAAAAAAGAGTAATCAAATGTAAAGTCTGACTGTGGTTTTAGACAGCTGGCATTAATGCTACAATTACATAAAGAACTTTTCCCCCCCAGGCATTGGTTGTGGATTAAATGGAGCAGTGGTGGGTAATAATAACAGGAAATGACAAAACGTACGTGAAAATTAAATGTTCAAATGTTCAAACGAGCTGAAAGGGTTGCAGGAGTGTGGGCAGATTGATGAAAAGAAAAGCAGGAAAAGTTGAAATCCCATCTGTACAGCTGTGCATGACTGACGGTACTTAATCAGAGGATATGATACAACGATGGAGATCCAAACCACTGTCAGCCCAGCACGCCTGGCCGTGCGCAGCACCGCAACTGACGCCTGCAGAGGCTCGGGCTTTATTGGAGGTGGGCAGATGTTCAAGTTTTTCCTTCACTCCACCCCTCAAGCCACTTTTATGGGCCTGTTTACTAGCACGGGCTTCCAGAGATCTCTATCGAACCCGCCTTTGATTTGCCAGAGCTCTCATCCCACATCCCATGTGCAGTGGCAGAGACACAGTTCTTTCAAGACGTACAAATAGGAATCTGGCAGTCATTTCACAGTCAGAACTTTTTTTTTTTTTGTCTTTTCACCCCCTTCATACCCCCCTCCTCTTCGCACACAACTTCATGTATAATTATGATCGCTCTTTGCAGATGTTCCCTCTTTTCCTTCCAACTTCCAGATTTGTGGAGATGAGCAATGTCACGTTCATTCCTAACTGTACCTCCACTGGTGAACTGTTCTCACAGAGACAGAAAACGGTGAAACCGTATCTGGCAACAGGATCCAGCTCTGGGTTTATCTTCTTACAGCAAAAGCTGCAGCAGAATCAGAGCAGCTGGAACGACTTCTGGCGCTTCCATTGAACACCGTAGGTGGTCGGAAACGTTCTACTGTACAGGGCGTCGAGAGACGACAGCTATTGTTCAGCAGACAGAACGCTTTAATGCAGAGAGACGACTGTGCAGAAATAAAAATGAAAAATAAGAAAGTGAGCCAAACAAAAATGGTGAACCCGTGTCCACAGTTCCCTGACACGAGGGTAACCACCGGACAGGATGCAATTACCTTGTGTTGACGTAAAAACACTCAAGCCGTTAACTTTCAGCCATTGTTAACGCCAACATGTGGCCGAGCGAGCAGAGCCGAGGCAAACGCAGCTCCTCCCACGTGAGGAAAGAAAACAGAGCTGACCAGACGGGGCCCTACACCCAACAACCACCAACAACCATCCCTGTCTTGTGATCTCAACAGGAAGTTTCAGAGGAGAAAACTAAAGGTTTAGAACACCAGTGAGCAAGACTTCCTCCTCCTTTGTGTTTCTTTTGCCATCCATCAAGGTGCCAGAAGCTCAGATGTGTCTGTTCAACAAATGCCAACCTAAAAACCAACAGTTTTTATATAGGAGTTAGAGAATTGTGGACCCCAGATGGAAGTGGGAAGTAAGGAAGAAAACGTCTCTCTGGGCTAATTCATGAACCGCCACGGTTTGGGAGAGAGGTGCGATGTGGCTCGATGTAGGCGAAGGGGGTTTCTGCATGGCAGACAGAAGCAGGAAGCTCTCACTGAGCTGGAGAGAGGGTCAGCAAGTCTATTTAACGGTTTCTGAGAGAGAGAAAAGTTTAACCGAAACACAGAGCCCCTCGCCTGTAATCCTGCTGTGGTTTCCTTCTTCAGCCCCCCACACCCTCCCCCAAGCAGACAACCTCTTTTTTTTTTTTTTTTTTTTTTATTTACTGCCACTCTCTAAACCGTCTTCTCTCCCACACATTTTTAAAATTTTTTTTGTGAGACTGGCTCCTCCTCTAGCGTGAAGCCAGAAGAGGAGATGTGGTTTCTTCAGCTGCAGTGAAGATATGCTTCATTTGTGGGGTGCAAGTTACAATACAGCCCCCGCAACCAGCGTTTATAATGTTGTTCACCCCATTCTCAATTGTTATATTCTTAACCAGCATCTTTATTAAAGTAGCATGCACGCTTTAAAAAAAATCCAGCATAAAACTTTTATTAATGCATAACAAAATACAAATTTATATATTTAAGGTACGTCTTGTTCTGCATTTGAACTGTATGTGTGTAATTATCTTTTTAATGTTGTTTAATCACATTTAAGTTGAAAACCTGATAGATTATTCAAATTGTAGAAAGAATGGATTATTTTAATGATTTCTTCTTTTTTTTATTATTATTTTGCTTAAAATGTTCAGTTTCTGTTTGTTGGACCGAGGTTAGACCATTTTATGCAGGCAGTGAATGCTATTCCAGTAACTTTGGTAGTTAAAGATAAATATATTTATAGATATTAATATATATTTATTTTCATGGACAAAACATAAAAATTTTGCACATGCAAAAATATTGGGTATGTTGCTGTATACATCAGGTATCATGATATTAATATGCATTTCCTGAATGAACTATTTTCCACCAAACTTTCATTTACCCCCTGTAAAGCATAAATACATTGATAGGCTGTAACGATTCTCTAGTTTTGTCCATGTTTAAAAAGTTAGAAGTAAAAAATGTGGACATTTCTGCTTGGTTGAACAAAAGAAAAGCAAAAATATCAAAGCTATAGCAAATCGTGAGTTCTGCTTGTTTGTCTTCTCATCAGAAAAATACAACATTTATAATATTCTACAAGAGAGTGGTGGAAGTTCAGCTTATCAGCTAATAATGATATTAAGACCAATATGTTGCCACTTAAAGTTGACTAAAATAAAATTTTATAATGTTTTTCAACATTACTAGAATTGCCTTTTTCAATCTGTGTAATATCACTAAAATTAAAGACGTCTCATCTAAAACGGATGCAGAAAAACTGGTTCATGCATTTGTCACGTCTAGACTGGACTATTGCAATGGTTTGTTATCTGGGTGTCCAAAAACTTCT
>JARVLU010000624.1:13662326-13672861 GCA_031762415.1 Simpsonichthys santanae
AAATATTGACATTTGCCATCTCCACATCATTGCATTCAGTTTTTATTCACAATCTGTTTAGTGTCCCAACTTTTTTGAAATCCGGTTTGTATATTGAATTCAGTTTTGTTTATGTAGTGCCTAATAACTACTGCCATCTCAGAGCACTGTACAAAGATGTGCCAGATCTTCAAATGGTCACAATATCCCATCCTGAGCAGCACTCAGGTGACAGTGGAAAGGAAAAACCCTTTTTCTCAGAAAAAAAAAAATAATAGGCAACTTTGCCTCAACTTACTGGCATTAGAGAGGACTGGAAAAAGACAAAAAGAATGGCTGATCCAAGTGTATTCTGTGGGAAGAAAGAGAAAAATAATACATGTTAATGAAAGAAATAATTGCAAAGATAAACAGAGTTGAGCTAGTAAAGACCTCAGCAGAGTGAGGGAATGTGGTTTGTTTGTCCTCCAGCAGTTGTAGCATATAGAAGCAGAAAACCCAAGCTAACCCTAACTGCAAAAGGGAAGTCTTAAGCAGGTAGAGAGAAGCTATGTTTACATGTGCAAAATTCTTTGACTGTATTGAAACGTTTTCAGATTAACTAATTCAAATGTATCATTTACATACACACATGTAAACGAGCGTTTACATGCAGTGGGCTTTTATTAAGAATAGAACTGATAAGCGCAGAGTGGTAAAAATGGACCCGCAACAGGTTTTAATTACGGTGGAGACGTTGCTACACTCTGACTGAGCAACAGGTAAAACAGATCATTTTGAGCTGTTTCAAAGTTTCTAGTAGAAATGTTGTCACTCATTGACCAGTTTTACTTCCCCGACATGCTAATATTATTAGCATTAGCCAGGCAGAAATGGCATAGGTCGCCCATGCGCAGTCAGGTCAGTTTTTCACAATAATAATAAAAAAAGAACAGATTGTTTGCATGCACACCGTTTGGGTTATGGATTGGCGATTTGACGTAAACCACTTGTTTTTTTTTTTTTTCTTTCTTTTTTTTCTGATCACAAATTCTTTCGGATCGCGCTGAATAAACAAAAAATAATCCAAATGGGGCGTTTAATCCCATCACTTATGTCAATGTAAACATAGCAGCCTCATTGACTGGAAGTTGGGTCAACAAGCGAGGTGCCTGATAACAAAATGCTTTGTCTCCCATTTTACTTATAGAAACTCTAGGAACCACAAGTGGACCAGCAATCTGAGGGCAAAGTGCTCTGGGATATATATGGAACAATGAGATCTTTATTATAAAATTGAGTGTACGGTAGTTGTTGAGAGTGTTGTTGGTTAGAAGTAAGATTTTAAATTCTATTATGAATTTGACAAGAAACAAATGGAGAGAAGCTAAAACTGGAGAGATGTGATCTTTGAAATCTCATCAGAGGTCTGACAGCTGCAATATGGATCAAATGAAGACTTTTTTTAAGAAACCACAAGTAGTAAGAGACAAACACAAGTGGGGGAAAAATGTATAATTAGGTACACTCTTATAACCTGAGTGCTTTCTCATAATATTTAGCATCTTTTCAAACTTCATACTGAATCACATTTTTAAGAAGGCACCTAGTAAAAAATACCAACTGCTTTTATTCACCATCTCTGTTTTTGCTCGCATGATGTTTTAGTAAAGTGAATTTTCCTGTGGGAGTTTTGCTCTCATGCAAGAGCTCGGAGGTCCTCAGCTACTTGTGTAACCAAATAAACTTAGAGTTGAGTTTATTGGGTTTTTAAAAATGTTGGGGCTTTCTTCTTTGTTAAACTTTTAAAGTGAAAGTTGTAGTTAGTGGTTATCAAAGTTTATTAAATTAGTGAGAAGTTTTGCACAGCATATGAATTTCATCCAGACCATGCTTCATAATAAGCTAAAGCTGACCAGATGTCTACCTAAAAGTTTTCTACCTTGAACTTTATTATTTTTGTGTTCTGTTAATTGATGACATACTTGGTATATCATAGTAGTTATAGAATTGTAGCTCTGTTGTTCTTCTTCCTGTCTCTTCTGAGCATTGGTTTTATCTGTATTATTAATGCTGCCTCTCTGTGACAGCAGCAGTTCAAACTGGTGTCATGCTGAAAGTGACCTACTGTAGATATCCATAAGGAGAGCTATTTATCGTTCAATAACCTAAGTTTTTCAGCTGTGAAATCCCAATGAGACTACAGTATTTCTAGTTTGTTTTGGGGTTTCATTAATCCATCCAAAAGAGGAATAAATACACAAACAAAAAGAAGGGTGTAATCTGGACTAATCCAGCTGTTACTGCCTGAGGCACAGAGGCCTAGGTATCTACATGTACTTTGTCTCCTGGAAGAGTTGACGTCACCATCCTTCATCTTGTCATAAATCTGTCCCTCCATTTTGGTTTATCGCACTCTTTTAAAGATTCACAGCTGCTGCTTTTGTATCTCCCTGAAATGTCAGAGCAGCTCTTGAATCTCAGTCCTCCGGTTGTCTTTGTTCGGTACATCTTGTCACATCCGGGAAAGTTGAGTGGTTTAACTTACAGAGAACTTGGCACAAACTATTTGTGTTGCTCAACACTCTTCGTCTTGTTCCGTCTGTTGTCCCTGTCCCAGCCTGTGAAACAATCCAGTTTGACAACTTTAGCTATGGCGAGCAGAGGCACATTTACTGTGCAAACTGTTACACTTGAGTTATTTCATCTTGATGTAGAACTAGAGAGCAGCTATGAATCACTCTGATGCTATGATACTCCTCATTGCTTCTGGTTGTGACCATAGCACAAATGTATTTGGTAATGGCTCTTCTGTCTCTGTGGTTGGGGCCTAATTGAATCAGAATTGAACGTATGCAGCTTAAAACACAAGCAGTGTTGCACAGCGTTCCTACTTGTGTTTCATAATAAGTAGCTTTAAAAGAAGGTGTTCTGCCAGAATTGAAATGTTTATTTGCGCAGAACATTTCTAATTAATTATAATGTATTTGTGTTTGAACTTAATCTGCTCTTCCTCCTCTCATTAATATTATGTAAATTGTTATAAAAGATGGGGAAATTATTATTTTGTCATAAATGTAAACTTTTTTTCTGTAAATTTGCACAAATAATCTGCCCACATGCTTCTTTTTACACATCTGTGTTTTCTATTTTGTTTCTGACTTAAGAGTTTCTTCTGAATCATTAATATTTGTAAATAAATAAACTTGTTGCTACAACTTGTTTGAAAGCTGGTTTGTTGTTGATGATTATTGCTCACTTCTGTGAAAGGTGGAGGACCATTCTTCTGTTTGTTAAATTCCATTGTCTCCACTGGCTCCCTGTCAAGTCTGGAATTGAATTCAGAATATTCCAACTTACAAAGCTCTCAACATCCTAGCTCCATCTTACATTTGAGAGCTTATTGTTCCATATTTTCCTAACAGAGCACTTTGCTCTCAGACTGCAGGCTTTCGTTCCAAAAGCAGAATGGGAGGAAGATCTTTCAGTTATCAGGCTCCTCACTGGTGGAACCAACTTCCAGTTTCTTCCCAAAAGGCTGACACATTGACCAGTTTAAAAACTGGGTTCAAGACTTTCCTTTTTGATAAATCCTATAATTAGGGTTGACTTGTTATGCTGCTATAGGCTTAGACTACTGGAGGACAAATTGACCTAATTTTCTTTAAATTAATTGTTAAAATTGAATAGATTTCATTGGATACTACTGTATTTCTATTTTAATGTGATTCTCGACCTGCCATTGTGTATCTGTTCCTATCAAACCCAACTGGTCAAAGCAGATGGTCACTTGTCCTGAACCTGGTTCTGCTAAAAGTTTCTTCGTCATGAGGGAGTTTTTCCTTTCCACTGTCACCTTCATGCTTGCTCAAGATGAGAGTTCTGTGACGGAGTTAAATTCAAAACAGTTTGCTCAGATAAATTATGTTAAATTATTATTTATATATATGAATGTTTCTGTTCAGTGTCCTGAGATGACTTCTGTTGTGACTTGGTGCTATATAAATAAACTGAACTGAATTGAATTAACACATATGCATTGTGCCTATTTGCACCAATTTGTTTGAACATAGATGTTATTTAAATACCAGCAATATATATATATTTTTTATTAACCATAACCAAGTCTTTTATTTTTTTTAAACTAAGGTGCATAATAAAGTTTGACCAAAATGAGACCGTCTCGTCCCCAAAGAGCATGCAAAAGCTATTAGTGAGGAGCAGACGGCCAGGACTGAGAACTGCTGCCATGTACAAATATAAGTCCTATTTGCATCTCACACACTAAACACTGCCTACTGCACTGATCAAAACATTACATAAGACTGGTGTGTTGGTGGGTTGGGAAGTCTGGCCGAGATCCAGTGGCTTTCTGGGGGCCCTGGCTTCTCTCTGTGCATTAGCCGGGATATTAAAGGAAATGCAGGCCACCACAGGCCCCACTGCTGTGGTTTGCCATCAGCCGGAGCAAATCTGTATGTTCCAGTGGCAAACGCTGCCCAGTTTTGACATGACTGTGTGGAGTGCAGGAGTCATGGGGTGGTGGTGGTGGTGGTGGTGGGGGGACAACTGCATGACCACTGTGCTCTTTTCTGTGTGGGCTGTCAGCAGCTGGTCACTGCAGTAATGCTCATTACACATAATGGTCACAGAGACAAAAGTGGCGAGCAGATGTAAAGCACCCACACACACTGTTGAGACGTTCCACGTGGGCCCCTGAGTGTTCACGGACCATTAGCATAGCTGCAGCGTGCGCTAATCGGCTGTGGCAGTGTTTTGGTGGGGGTGGGGGTGGGGGGGGGGATAACTGGGTGGGACAGGTAACATTCATGCAGCCCTGGTCGGCTTGGAAAATACAAATAAAATAAAAAAAAAATGAAAAAATGGCAGCGACGCGTCTCAAAGCAAACACACGACACGCTCGGCAGCAAGATGGAAACTGCTTTTCCTCTGGAGCCTGAACAGACGTCACCGTTTCTGCTTCACTGCAACAGGAACCACCCAGAGTCTGTATGTGTGAAAAACATTGTGAATGACTCAACGTTTTGTTTTTCTGCATGTTCGTGTTCAACAGCCGAATGTAAATGTGTGGGCTTGACGTGTGTGCCTGTAGGGGATTGTTTCTTAATATAGTTAAGCTGCGCGAAACCCCAAAGTCTTTGGCGAGGCCTCACACACACACACACACTTTTTCTCCTGCCTTCCTCTCTCCAGAACCATTTATCAGAGCAGAACAGGGGCAGCTTGCGTGTCGTAAGCCTCTTTGGAGCCACAAACAAATCAAGCGGGGCTCTCCATCAAATGAACTCCCCACTCGACTGGCGGTTACATAAAGGTTTACTCACTCGCTGTGTAAGAGCATGTTTCAGCGGGAACGACTTCTGATTGAACACATCCATGCTCAGAAGCAGAGTGGAAGGAAAATACTAAAACTCACAGACAGGAGTGCTGATTGTCAAAGAGTTTTCACTTTTTCCCCCCAAACGTCAGCAAACTTAGATTTACAGCTGATTTCTTAACTCAAATCCTGCCGTGTTGGAAGTTGTTGCAGCGTTTTGTTACCTGTGATGTCAGACGTAAACATCCTGATACGTCCTGAATAGGCAACAATTTCTAACAGCGTCTATTGACCGATCTGACTGCATGCAGACACATTTTATGGATTTTATATTTTAGTCCTTCCGTTCTTTTATTTATTGGGTGTTTCTTTTTGCTATTCCTGCAAAAGGCTTTTAGTGCTGCAAACTTTCCACTATACTTTGTGTTCTTTGGAGCTCAGGTCATAAAGTTATATTTAGGTCAAACAGTGTGGGACTGTGAGGCCAAAGGGCTCATCTAGCACATCAAAGTAAAAAGGTACACAAGATGTATAAAATAAATGTGCATTTATTTTCTTTTTCATTTTACAAGAGATGCATTGGGATGATTTGTTTAGCAGTCACTGGAGTTTGAACTGAATTCATGGCACTGCACTGCAACATGTGCCTAAATAATTTGACACTTTCCTGTGCTTGACTGAAGAGTAGTTTTAATTTGGTTGCTGCAAGCAAACAACTCTTATTTTCACTTCTACCCAAAATCTATCAGGCTTGCACAGATATTCATTCATAAAAAGTGCAATGTTTTAAGTATGACACTAAATTGTGGTAACGTGCAGAAATATAAAGTACATGGATGTGCTACTTGATAAATACTGTACTTCTGCAAAAAGGAGGACCTGCTTTCATAGAAAGCAAATGGTGCAAGTTTGAAGTTTGCATGTCAAGTCATCATTTCTGTGTTTGTAGTAATGTGTCAGTAATTGATATAAAAAAGTGAAGTCAATGTTTACATTTAAGAAAAAGATTGACTATTTTCTTCAAAAGATACATATAAGTTAGTTAATATCAAATGAATTACAAACTAATGTGTGATGAGTTATGTATTTTGTTGCATTATGTATAGATTATTTTGTTTGAATTATTGTTTGAATTGATTGTTTGAATTGATTTGTTTAAGAAGGGGCAGTTATGATAAGATTTTTTTCTTCTTCTGCTGCCTTTCATTTTATGTCTTGTTTTTTTATTATTTTGTATTTTGAAATAGTGTTTTAAAAATTGAAATGAACAAATTAAATAAATAAATAAAATAATCATACAAAATGAAAGACATCACTATGGTGACAACAATTATTGTAAATGGTAAATGGACCTTACTTATATAACCTTTCCATCTAATCAAGGTACTCAAAGCACCTCATGCTACAATCTGTGCAGATCACATTCATACACTAATGGGACGTACATTGGAGGCAATGAGGGGTTCAGTGTCTTGCCCAGTGGCACTTGGACATGTGACTGCTGGTGGAATCGAACCCCCCAACTCTCATATTGGAGGATGACTGCTCTAACTACTCATTCACATGCCCTTATACAGACATAATGCATGTTTGCACTGAGACCAAAAACCAGTGGGGATGACACCAAGGAATGTTTTTATCTTGTCACTGCTGTTTCAAAGTAAAGGCATATATAAACAAATAGACAAAGTAGAAAATAGATTTTTCTGATTATATGGGACAATGTCTGGCTAATAGGTGAATTGATCATTGTCCAGATACAGTAAAGCTTAGGGGTTTACCACAGAAGCCTTAAGTGTTTCCTTTTGGACTCAATGATAACTAATCAATATGGTCCATTCACTCAGACCTCCTGCCAATCCTCAGCACCACACTCCCCAAACAGAAGAAGTCTTTGTTGTGTCTGACCCTAGTCTATGTTCAACATCACAGTCTTGGCCGGGCATGACCACAAGAACCTCTGAGAGGGGCCATCAATGTGGATCCCACAACCCCGACAAAAGCCCAGGTCAGAGAAAAGCATACAAGCAGACGGAGCACGAGGTTGAGCCTTCTGCTCTTTGGTCAAGCTACAGCTGGAAGAGTCACTGACAACTTGACCTTCACCTATGGATCTGACTGTGGTTTTGGATGGAAGACAGAGGGCCGTGCCCCCGGATGACTCCTGTGACCGTATTAGTAATCGCATTGATTGCTACTCGTGGACTGTGTGTATATATCAGGTCACTCGTGATTATGTCCGAGTGTTGTTAGTAGATGAAAATAACTGGATTTCTTTATGTTATGGAGAAAAAGATGAACATCGTGCAGCCCTGTCGAGTATTTCTGAATGATTCATGGTGGTGAGAAACATAAAATGCAGAGTATACAGTCCCTTTGGTGCCTACACCCTCTCAGTTCCATCTCACACCTCTCCCTTGTGGAGGACAAAGAAGGCTTTTAGGGTCCTGATGAGGCTTTAGTCATGGGGTGATGACTTTTCTCCAGCACGTCTCAGTTACTGCTGTCATTAAACCTGAAATGACTTGGCTGAAGAAGCCAAATTCAACAATTATACATATAAATAATCAGTTGATCCACTCAATCTGAAGGCTTTGAATGGCATAGCTGTAAAACAACAACGTGCAAGCGTTTGTCTAAATGATTGGCTGTAATTTGAAATGAAGTGTAAACTCATGTGTAGAGGGCCCGGTCTCTGAGGGCCCGTAGTGAACATTAAGGATCAGACTTCGACTCACACTACACATCAATATTTAAGGACATACTGGGACTCTTCCATTTGAAGTCTCGAGGGGGAGCAGCAGGCCAATATTTCCTGGCTCCTGGTTCGTCCAACACTGACCTCTGTCACCATTTGCATTTCTCCTTTCTCTCGTCTCGCTTATTCTTCCTCCTATTGTTCTTTTTTGCTCTCAACATTCTGGCTCTTTTTATGTTCAAGTTTGGCTTCTGTGCTTTTTTTTTTCTTCTGTGGTTCTTCAGAGCTCAGGAGCTGCTGAGGTTGATAAACGATGAGCACTTGTCTTTCCCCCATTTCCCCCTCTCCTTTGCCCTGCCAGCAGGCTGCCAGCACAAACAGGAGATTGAGATGCGACTGACAATGAGGCAGCTGGTTCTTCTTTGGCTTTAATCGCTCCCAGAAAACCGACCACGGTTTGATTTGGTTTTTTACAGCCCGGCCTTATTTTTCACATCAACGACTTGCTTGAGTGCCCTTTCAAGCCCTCCCCCTTACACTTTTGATGAAATTTGCACCATATGCCTTTTTGAAGGGAGATGAACCGACGCGTGGGCATGCTTCTCTTTAACTCCCCCTTCCCCGTGCAAGCGGTTTGATCAGGTCCCAGACCTGATGGGGGCGAGCGATCCAATCCCGAGTCAGTTTTATGTTCCCAAACTGGCCTGACTGGAGATAATGAAAGCTTTAGATTTTTTTTTCTTTCTTTGAGCAGGAATTACACACAGAAGGGGGAAAAGAATAGGACTTGACTTAAGATGTTCTCACTAGACCTTGTCTACCAAATCCAGCTCCAGAAGTGGAAATATGCATTTGTGGGCATCAAAGGAGAGACCAAATACATCTAATCACTTCTGATTTCTGATTCTCTCCAACTACTGCATCCAATGGGATTAAAAGAGTTTTATTTCTCCTTGAATTACTACGGTCTGCTCCATGTTGTGTAACCCATATTGAAGGAACTCTGTGAAGAGTTTGGCTGAATGAAAAAAAAAAAAAAAAAGAGGAAGAAGGGTGGATGGTGGACTGATTGCTGAAATGAATGCCGTGTTGCCCCTGTATCTTATATCCCCAATGAAATCCTTCCCTCATTCAGAAGGAGAGCTAATCAATGTCCTTATCAACTGTCTCATCAAGACGACAGGGCAAATCAGCCTCTGGCATTTCACAGAGTGACGCACAATTTGGGTAATCAGGGAGAAATCAACATCCAAGAAACGAGGGCATCCTTTTGGAAAAACATTGAGGAGAATAGTTAATTGTGGCCCGCAATAGAAACCGATGGAAATGACGATAAAGAATCAACGAATCACATCCTTAAAAACCGCAACGTTAATGAGAGACGTTTTAAAACCTTGATTCTTTTAACTTGACAAGTGGTGCAGGGGGGGGAAGGGGGAAAGCAGATGCATTAGATGAGCAGCTTGAAAAGAAATACATGACAGAAGCAATATTAAAACTGCTGAGAGCCGACCCAGACGTCAGACTATCTGGATACTTCATCTGTGCGCACGAACGCTGGAAGCGTGTCTCAATGCTCCGCGCTACATTTGCACGAGAACGTCAAAACCCAATACGATTAACTGAAAAAAATCAATGACCAGAGCTGCAGTAGCAGTGTCAAAGTGTGGGTTTATTTCAAAATATTCTGGCTTTTTTTTTTTTTTTTTGAGAAATGTTCAAAACGTCAGCTTCAATAGTTGCTCTATCCTCTGCAGCTCTGCTGGCTGTGACAGAAGTTTCCTAACAGCTGCAGAGCATTAATGAGCTGGAAAACAACAAAGCTTGTGTCTTTCCACGCGGCGCTCAGGCTCAAATATATTTTAAACAAAGTAGACATCAAAGTGGGGAAACAAAATCCAAGATGGTTGTTTCTATAAAGTTGCGCTTCTGAATACTCAGAGTTTATACCATCACAGTATGGTGTTACTGTATACCCACTGCCTAAGGCTATATGCAGGGACGGGATGTAACTAAGTACAAGTACTTTGTGTTACTGTACTTAAGTACATTTTTCATGTATCTGTACTTTAAGTAGAGTTAAACGTGGCAACTTTCTACTTTTACTCCATTACATTTTACATTAAGTATCTGCACTTAGTACACTACATTTCTATAATGCGTTGTGTTACGAGTTACAATCACGTTGCATTTTTTTATTTGTTCATTAGTTTGAAAGTAACCAATGGCGAAAGGGAAGTTGGTCCATTGAATCAGTGCAAAGTGGCCCAGGTAACATTAGACCCACCTTCAAGAAGAGCTGGACCAGTGACATATTCTAGTACATACACGCCACCCATGGTCTTATTGAAAGACTAATGAAAGACTGTTCAGTACAGCAGGGCAGATTCTCTCTTCCAAAAGATCCAGACTGGACTCAAAATACTTTGAAAACCAACTTCTTCTGAACTTGAACAAGAAAGCATTGCTGCAATATTAAAATGTGTCAGTTCATGGGATGTTAGGAGACAAGAGATGTCTCCAAATGTCTCGACACTCAGG
>JARVLU010000624.1:13673024-13699617 GCA_031762415.1 Simpsonichthys santanae
TCATCCCTGAAATTCTGATGCACAGAATCACAAGTCCAAGTGTGAACTGTGTCACAGAGTAAACACAATAAAAACATTATCTGCAGCATTGTTCATTAAAATGACTCAACACTATTAATGTATTACAGAAATATACTGTACATACGGTAGGAATACTTAATGATATTGTAGACCATTGCATTAGGTAATACATTCAGCAAGTACTTTTACGCAAGTAAAAACATTAATCTGGTACTTTTACTTTTACTAGAATACAAATTTTGTCTGTTTATTTGTACTTTTACTTAAGTACAGTGTTTACATACTTTCTCCACACCATATGTGTCTGTGCTATGTCCATTTGTCTCTTGGCAAAACATCTCATGAACCAGTTGACAGATTTTAATGAAACTCCTGAACACTTCTACACATGTTTAAGGTTTGAGGCCAGCACAATTCAAGATGGCTGCCACAGCCAACTGAGCTTAGCGAAAACAAGAATGGTCATAACGCCGCGATTTTTTTAAATTTATTTATTTATTTTTTTTTTTTACAAATATTGAGCTAAAAATCTAGTGTGCTGGCAGCTGAGAGCAATCTTCAACACAATCTCCATGCACTTACAAAATCTCACAACATTGCACGAGATTGTGTCGTTAACAAGGCTGGACCCAAACGGATACAATTCAACCCCTTTTCGGTGCAAGATGATTTTAGTTTAAATCTCTGGTATGAAAAGAGGACTGCGGTGTGCATTCCTTCAAGTACCAGGTCTTTCATTTTTAAGTACAGGTGCTATAGATTCCTAGTTAAACATGAGCTAATGTGCTATCTGCTCTGACAACAGCTGGGCTGGGAGCCATTATTGAACAGTGCAGAGACGAACTGTAACAGACGAGTGTTTTGTGTGTTCATGCACGTGTGCAGAGAGGAGTCTTCAGCATACTGTATGCAGCATGCCTATCTGCAGGCCATCGCTATTGATTTATTAATGCTAGAGAATGCAGCTGCGCTAATTGAATTGAGATCCAGGAAGTCAGTTAATGTAGCTGACAGCGATACAGGAATTTAATCTCCCCAGTGCACAGAATTATGACTCTTCCCTATCTATGCTGTCAGAGGGATAAATAGTAAATCAATCTTTTCTAGAACGGGCCCTGCTCAGAGTTTGCGCACAGTGGATTGAAACAACATCTCCATCTTAAAACCATCAACAACTCAAGCCCTTCAATTGGTTTCGCCGTGTCATCCCCTCAAATATAAATCAACGTTTTGGAAAACGCTACCCTATAATCACAAAACCTGTCATTATGAAAAGACAAAGTCCTCACTACGGCCAAATCACTTGTAACCAGTGTTTCGCAGGCACTTAACACTGTCCACGTCAGGACATTTGCGCTTCAAAATCCACTTCCTGAAGTCCTGTCTGGTCCAACTGGTTCTGCGCCATTGCTCCCCACCACCAGGGCGCCCCTGAACAAGTCGGCCGATGTCAGCGTTTCTATAAGACCACCGCCATTACAACAACCACTAGATCCTAAAATATCAGAACCGCCGCCACAGACAGGCTCCAACAAAAAGTCATTAATACAGGGCTCTCTCTAATGTATATGTGTTTATACAGCTGCTATGTAGCTGAAGGTAAAAAGTAGGCAGTATAGCTGCTTCTTTAAAAAGCTCTGCAAGACGAACTGTCCAGAGGAGGCAAGCCAGGCCGGGGCCCGGGGCCAAACCACGACAGTGTACTCAAAGGCACCACCACCCTGACCGGCCAAGGTGTGTGGGCCTGCAGGCTGGGATGAGATGGACAGTAAGTGTGTCAGAGTGTTTATGGACAAGAGGAGCAGTCTGATCACATCATGCATGCCCCACAGAAATTCATAACCCAGAGAGGACGCATATAGCGATGAGAAGGGACAGGACACATTTAAATGTATTATAAAGACCGTGTCAAAGCAATGGCAGAACAGAAAAATCTTTTTTTGTATATATTTTTCTCCATTTCTCTTCTCAGTGGTTAATGGACACATGGGCTATATACAGTACATGCTTTAGCCTCTTTAATCATGAGCTTTTATTGTACGTCCTGCCAAGACCTTCCAACCAGTTACTGGTCGAGCCTGCCAAGAAAAATGAATGGAAATGTAGAAAAACCAAATATTGTAGAGGCATGGCTCAGAAGTACAAAAACATCTTCTTTGCTATTTGAAGAGCTGTCATAATAGTAATAATAATTGAAAAAACACCCAACTGCTAACAGGTATTGTGTGCACAGATGACAGAGGTAGGATTTACAGAGAGTAAAGGAGTTTGTGGGTTAATGTCACCTTGTGCAACTTAAGCATTTGTAATCTTTGCAAAGAAAACAAATGTGTATGTCAGCATTCCTTTATCCCCGTGGCTTGTGAACACAAAAGACAATTTCATAAATCATGTTCTTAATCATGCCTTGATATGCAAGTGAAACTGTAAAGAAGCTTTAGTCATTCTTAAAGAGAAGCAATGTTTACCAAAGTCAAAAACAGTAGCATTCCCTTCCAGATCCTCTGCAACAGTCTGCAGGCTTTCCATCCATTAGGAGCACACAAGGAAACACCTCAGAGTGGATGAGGCTCTTCAGTCAGGGTTGATCCACGGACCGCTGCATTAGATGGGGCCAGTGCTGTGGCCAGTGGAGCTCTTAGGCCTGAAGAGTAGTACTTAATGCTTAGGTGGGGTGGAGGACCTTACTGCCCACAACGTCCTACCCCGTGCCCCCTGGAAAACCACAGCTGACCACCGGGGCAAAGGGAGACGAAACCGAGGAAACCACGGGCCAGGCGAGAGCAGCCCGGCAGCCGACACTGAGGCGGAAAAAAAAAAAAGAGTCCGGCCTTTTGGCGGCTTGGCAGTTGGAGCTGATGGAGGTATTAAGATATTAATTGCTTTTTGACATGATTTTGTTAAAGGAAGGAGGGCAGGCTTGCGGCTTCTCACACGATAGCTATTATAAACGGTGGAGGAAGCCTGACGGGGCAAGAAATGTCCAGCTTTCACGGTGTATGAAAGCCAGGCGAACGATTGCACCGATAGTTCAGAGCATCATGTGATTTGAAATTCAACGAATCATGACCTTTGTGATTTAAATACATGAAGAAATGAAATAATAAAAAAAGGTAAAGTACTTTTGAAACAAGGATGCGGGCCATAGTCAGATAAATTTAAAGAGCCCAGCTTTGAGAATGAGACACTTTTTTGTTGCAAATGCCATGATGCTATGACTGAGCAGGTCATGGATGTTACAATAAAACGTAAAGACCTGTGCAAAGAATGCTTAATCCTCGCCTCGTACGTTAACACGCCGAAGAGGCCGTGCGTCAGTGTGGCGATGCAGCCTGCGTACACGACAGCAGATACAGTGTGGCTGTCCTGACTCAGTTGTGAAGAAGAAGGCTGAAGTTTCATCGGGAGAAGTGACTCACTAACCCCGGTGATTCAGGACGCACAACCTATACTTAAGAGCTGCTGCGTGATTGAAGCTGAACTCTGCTGCATGCGTGTGGGTGGGGGGGAGTGGCGTGCGCCCGGTTCGTATATGGCGCAGGCAGCTGGGAGGGGTTTAGCTGGAAGCATTACTATCAGCATCTCTGAGGATCAGGGAGAAGCCCCAAGTAATCCTGGCCTCTCTGCTGGCTCCCACACATCGCAATTAGAATTAATCCTCCCCCTCCTCCATCCAACCAGGCGAACAACTGAAAACACTGCTGCGTCTCAGAATGGGTGTGTATTGTGGCTGTGGGGTGGGGTGGGGGGCAATTAGCCAACTTTGTACTTTGGATGGAGATTTCCCCTCCCTAAAACCACCAGACGACCACTAGGCTGTGGTGGCATGGTACACCAACACACACATACACAACTGAAATATCGGGGGAGGGTAACAAATCGAGCAAATTGTTGGCAATATAAACCGTTTGACCAAAGGCCACATAATTGGCTATAAAAAACAATTTCTCACTATTTGAAGGCAGCGTTCTCAAAGGCTTTTACCACATTTATCTATTGGAACTTGTTTATTTGCTAAGGATTCACTAATTAGCTTGAAAGAGCCACACATAGCTCCGTATTAAAATGCAATATTTCAATATTTACAGTCATTGAGAGTTGGCGTTCAAGGCCAGCTTGGACTGTGTGAAACGTTTGGAAGTTTTTCCAGAAGATAACCGTTGTCGTGATAGTCAAGTTTTATGTTTCACTGCAGATTCACGCTTATTTTTTTCCCCACAAAAACATGTTCTCCAAAATTCAACGCTTGTTCTATTCCACCACGTCGCGCCGTCAGTGCAGTTACAACATGCACTCTCAGACCATCATTACCTGCAGCGTTCCCTCAGTGCAGACTGAACTTGGGAAAAAAAGGCCTTTTCCTACTCTGCTCCTGCAACAACTTGCACCAAGAAGTGAAGCTGTCCGTGTTGAGGGGCTTCATTTGATAATGTCAATGGAAAAATCAAAGCAAATGTGTTTGTTTTTAGTATTTCTCCCCATTTAACAGCACGCTGATTTATTTTATACACTACTCTTATTTTAACTGCATTTTTACTGTAGTTTATTGTCATTATTGTTTATCGTTACTGTTGTCTGTACTTTATATGTTCTGTCTGGAACACGTCTCTCGTAAATGAGTCCCCATGGCTCAATGAGACTAGCCTGTATAAATAAAAGTTGAACGAACTAACGAACGAACGAACGAACGAACAAAATTCAGAATTTCACATCAACATATGTGGAAAACTACTAAAATATATTATTTCAAACTGCACCATCCATCCATCCATCCATCCATCCATCCATCCATCCATCCATCCATCCATCCATCCCTATACTGTGTATTCTGGTGTATTCATTTGGAGCCAAGCAGATACTGGATTTCCCCTTTGAAGGAATTCTGTTTAAGATAAAGAAGTTGTCCCAATTTTTGCCTTGCCTCATCCTTTTGATTGAATAAATTGTCTCAGAGTTTAATATGCTATCCCTTAAACAGTGTATGTTTTCAATTGGCACATCATCCTAAAAAGAGATCTCACAAAAAAGAACTAATCAGTCAAAACAAACAAACAAGCAAACAAACAAGTCATCTGTGACGAGACCTGCTGCATTATCTCAGAGGTGTGGCTGCAGAGGCGTGTTTTACTTGTGAGGTGACAGATGTGATTTTCTCTGTCAGCTGAGTCTGATGAATGTGGGAGTGTGTGGGTGATTTTGAGATAGTTCTGGCAGGAGATGAGGGTGGGGAGAGGTGTGAGGGTGGAGGTCCTGCAGGGCAGAAAACATTTACAGCTCACGCCTTCACAGCTCTTCTTCTACCGTACTTGACCACATCCAATGCATACAGGGAGCAAAGATGTGCTGCACTTTGAAGCTGTTTTCACCCCCCCCCCCCCCACACACACACACACACACATACACACACACTTGATTACCTCACTAATTACATGCAATCAACTGTCGTGTAGGTATTCTTCAATTCTTTAAATACATCTCCCTAATAAACATTAAGTTGTACCAAAATGTGTTTGATAAGAAGCTGCACACAGTTCAAGCGCCAAAACAACATTTAATGCAATCAAATGGACTAAATGCAAATGCATCATGAAATCAGACAAAGGTGAAACATCTGGAAGAATCACAAAAGGAGAAAGGGGAGTAACAGGATAATTGCTGGAGCACAGAGGCAGAAATATTTCAGCGCATCTGCAAGTCAGCGAGGTCTGTTTTTCTTCAAGGTACCTGGCTGCTGCTTGAAGGTGGGGGTGAGTTTGACTTTGGCTGTGACAGTGAAAAACGGCCCAAGGAAATAAGCTCCGAAGATCAGTCGAACACCTGCACGAGCTCGACTAAACCAGAACATGGTGCAAAAAAGAGGGAACAAAAAGCGCAGAGTGCCAGCTCAGGCTTAGGTTTACGCACCTGTTAAACACCAGTATACTCACTGTTAGTATGAACCAGTTTGTTATCAAAAGAACTGTGGATTTTAAAGAAAAGCAAAACTTTAAAATCTAAATTCATATGATTAATTTCAGGAAATGCACCATCAGCGTTAAAGTGTGCAGATAAAAACCAACATTCTGAACGTCTTCGAACAGAATGTGAAACTTGCAAATGTTCCAAAATCACTTCCCATGTGTGAAATTATTTGAGACGGAGCAAGTGAAACAGAAATCCACATATTTAACGACTGTTCTAATATTAAAGCAAACCCAAAAATAATAAAAGAAGAAGAAAAGCTTACTGGTAAAAAAAAAAATAATAAAAAAGTAAGTTGTGCATGATGCAATCCTTGAATAAATAAATAAATATGTGGATAAATAAAATAAAAGCAGAGTCAAAATCAACAACAATCAATATTAAAATATGTAAAAGGACATCACCAGAGACTAAGATTAAAGTGGTAGAAAATAGTTTAAACCTTGCATCAGTCAGATGGAGCCGTGGAGCAGAGAGAAGTTGGGCCTGTGATTGGAAGATTGCCGGTTCATCTCCCAGTACTGACAACATTAAAATGTGGGTGGGATTGGTGAAGCACCCACATCTGCCTCCACCCTCATTTACCCCACCCTGGGCACCCTAGAAGGCAGCTCTCTGCTCCACAGAGAGGACTGTGGTAGCATCAGGAAGGGCATCTGGTGTAAAAATAATTGCAAAGTCTTCATGCAACAGTTCACTGTGGCGACCCCTGAAGGAGGGAGCGGCAGAAAGAAGAAAAAATAAAAATTAGTCAGATGTGAATTTGGTGTAGAAATGAACACAAAGGTCCTGAAGTTTGGAATGGGTGACATAATGTAGCTGTGAAAAGTAAAAATGAACTTTAAATGCAAAAGTACAAACAGTTATATCAACACTTTCCACGTTGGGTAAATCTGAAGCCATTCAGATGAACAGATGTGAAAAATGAAAAACAAAAACTGATCCAGTCTCTATAATGTGGAGGTACTTCAACAGTTATAACGTTTTGATCAAAATGCAACATATTTTATCAACTTCTTTCTGATTTACTGTGAAATGATTTTCCATATTTTGTGCTCGTGTTGACTCCTGAACATCCTGTCTGTCTACAGCACATTCAAATTTACCGTTTTGTCCAGTTTAAATGGGAAGTGGGGCGTTTATAAAAATTTTAATTTATGTAATGTGGACCAACTAATTAGCCAAAATGTACATTAAAACACAGCAAATTGAGTAGATAATTCAGATTTAATCAATCATAAACCATCTGTGTGAGGCTAAATATAACAGGTTTGATGAAAAGGAGCGTTAAAAGCTGACTTATTGATCTCAGAGGAAGGCAGGAGTGTGATGCTCAAAGATCCGCATGAATCTCGTAAACTTTGATCCATCCTTTTAGAAACCTGCACATCCTTCTCTGATTTCCCCCCTGCTGGCATAATTCAATAAAACAAATATTATCCAACATTAAAGATTTTTTTTTTTAATTGGCTTTAAATGGAAGCTGAACTGAAAGTTCACGGGAAAGAAACAAGAGAAATCAGAGAAGCACCTCAGAGAATTAACATCACTTTTTCTTTTCTTTCTTTTTTACATTGTTTTCCTGCAGGAAACTCTACATACATCACATTATTTCCAAGTTTAATTTTATAAAACGCCAAACAGCATCTCATCTTCATCCATTTCTGCAGACAGACCCAACAGAGCGGCCAAACTGAGTTTAAAGAGCAAAGTGAATTAGCCGGTGATAAACGATACTTTAGCATCAAGGCAGTAAACTGCTGAGAGAAGCTAAATGCTAATGTGATTTATCAGAGCTGTAAGTGCAACGATGAAAAGACTGGCCCCACTGGAGGAGATAAAGAGAAGGAGAAGCTTTTGTTTGCAGCCAGCAAAGATGAACTGGTTAACATTTATTTATTTATAAAATTTGTTCATTTTTAAAATACAACAAAACAATCCCATAAATGATAACATACAAAATATGTATATATATATAAAAAATGAAAGGAAGCAGAACAATTAGTTCAATCAAAAATAATCTTCAGTAACAGAACAAAATGAATAACTCATTGTAATTTTTCCAACTAATACAATACACATTACGCTACTTCATATATATTTTTTTAACAATTCAGTTTTGATCTTTTTCTTGAATGTACACATTGACTTGACATTTTTAACATCATTCTTCAAACCATTCCACTATCCAATTTAGTGAGCTACAACAAAACAGTAGCTCCATACAGAGACACGGCACTGTGTTTCCATACAGAAGCTGTTCAGCACTGCTACATCCGAAGATAGATGCTGTTGATGCATGGACTTCTAATGAATAAACATTTTCTGGTTCAACCTCAGGATTTCCATATGGGAGTTCTTTAAAATCCGGGGAAAGTAGGCTCTAAAAATATCCTCAGCGCTGCCCGACCTACATGGATGGGCACACAAACACACATATATTTTCTATCACTGTGGTTCTGCTGTGGGAGGCTGAAGTGGCCTTTGTGGGCTGAGCTGAATATCTCTGTCCACTCTGGCAGCGCCTCAGAGTGCCGCCTGCTGCCTCAGCCCCGAGCATGGGCCGCCAACCAACTTCCCTGAACCCCTGCCAAGCTTCTGACGCCACCTTGGGTGGTCTTGCTTCGTGCAGCCCTGGCAGCTTGAATTGCCCCCCCACTTCTCCATGATGGTCCCACCTCCCTCAGCAAACAGCCTTTTCCTAATGTGGAGCTCCACTGAGCATCCGAGAACATTCCAAGCTGTATTTTTAATCATTGGGAAGTGGATGCACTGTATTTGAAGAAGCAAAATATATAAATAAATAAAAGTATTCAAGCACAAACTGTTATCATTTAAGGCCAAGCATCATTGAAGAAATGCATATTGCCTCTTTCCGTGCCAGAGTTTAAGACTCTTATTTTGAAAAATTATAAGTGTTGAAGTCATCTTGGTCAAACTTTGAAAATGTGCAATCTAATGCAACTTTGCAGGACATCCTTGCTGTTGCGAAGGACTCTCAGTTGCGACCACGTCCATATATTTAGCTCAGTATCTGTAAAACTGTTTGCTCATTTTTTGTGGTGGCTAGTGTAGATTATCTGTGGCAGCCATCTTGAATTCAACTTATCTTAAGGTTAGTAGGTTGTAGATGTGCATTCAGTGAAAACTGATTTAGTTATCTGAAGGTTTCATTAAGCATCCTGTAGTTCATGATATGTGGTAGATATTTTGCTAACAATCAGGGTTGACTCCAACAGTTAATGCTTATGTTTTAAGAAAATATATTGTGCACGGAGTAGCGCTTGCAGTAAGTATTGTAAATGACTCTTGGCTATAGCACAATAGTTGTAAACACTGACTGAATTATAGCCATTTTTGTGTTTTCTAAAATGTGTTGGCTTTGGTGGTCATCTTGAATTGGATTGGTTCCAAAATTTAATCAACTGTAGATGCAGTTTCTGCTAACAGACAGATACGTTTGAATATAAATTTTTAAGGGCAAAATGTTAAACAAAGATCTTGTGCAATCTATTAGAGCCCAAAAAACCTGTTGGGGATCAGTCTCGGCTTCCAACACACTAAGATTTTGATCAACAACTACAAAAAATACTAAGGTACAGCCAATTTTGTGTTTTTTGTGGTCAGTTGGTTGTGGCAGCCATGTACATCCAAGGAGTACTTTCTGAAAGTTTCATAAAAACTCATCCAGTGTTCATTAGATAGTTTCAAAACAGACACCGTTTGCAAAAACAGTCTGTGTATCAATTTGTGTTTTTATATTTGCAATAAAGCTGTGTGGGAAATAGTGGGAGCAATATCAGTATCAACAAGAACTGCTTTGATTGCGATAAATCACCCATCCATTATCTTTACCCGCTTCTTCCTTTTCAGGTCACAGGGGTCACTGGTGCCTGTGTCCAACCATCACTGTACGAGAGGCGGGGACACCCTGGACAGGTCTCCAGTCCATTACAGGGACACAGAAACAACCATTCACTCTCTCACTCCCACCTAGGGACAGTTGAGTTACCAATCAGTCTAACATGCATGTTTTTGGTCTGTGGGAGGAAACTGGAGTACATGGAAACACACATGCGCGGAGAGATCATGCAAACTCCACCCAGGATGATGGCCTCCTGGCTGGGATCCATTCTGGTGACCTTCTCGCTGTGAGGCAACAGCTCTACCACCCTGCAATAAATCATTGGCTTTCAATTTCCACGTTCCGTGCATTCATAGACTGCACGGCATGAATACACTTGGCTTAGATAGCATGCTCTGAGATACTGAAGCTCAAAGGAAGTGTCGTCTCCTTTTGACAAAAAAAAAAAAAAAGTCAAGAGTGTGAAAAATAATTTCTTTTAACTCATATCAAAATTCAGTGAAGGTGTTTGGAACAGTTTGTGTGAATGGAAGCAAATCTGTCATTTCAGTTCGTTGACCCAGCCTCTGTCTCTTCTCCTTTAGATTTGCTTCTCCTATTTTTAAAAATAACCCTTACCTAATGTTTAAGTCATCAAGCGAGCAGCTTGAAATCATCCCTGCGACGGTCGCCGCGCAGTGCCACGGTGATGAGTTGGAAACGGATTGTCAAATTACACAACGGACGCTCAAGATTCTCCTGTTACAGATATCAAAATGGGCAGCCAGCAAATCAAGAGCACTTGAGCCAGAACGGCGCTCTCATTTCTCGTCTCCTGCTTTTAAGTTTGGAATCAGGTTCCCTCCGAGCTCTGGAGGTAATTGTGCCAGGCTCCTACACCCCATGTGACCACTGTTCCACGGCGTGGCAGCCCCACCAAACAAAACTCACTCCCTGCTTTTCCCTCTGTCCTGTCTCTTTGGTTCGGAGATTCGTGACTCCCGCGCCTGATTGCAGATGATTAAAATCATTAGAGGTTGAGCCACTTGGTAGGAAAAGGGTTGGGTGGTGGGGGATCAGGGGTGGTTTTGTGGGAGCTTGTGGGGGTGGGGCAGAGTTGGCCGAAATGGAGACGAGCATCATTCTGCTTTATGACATAAAGCATTACGAGCTGCCAAATAAACACAAATATCCATCTGCCCCTCCTCCAGCGTTCATACCAAAACCACCCAAGTGGCCATCGGTTAAAAGTCTCAGAAAAAAAGCGCCTATGTGTGTATTAGTAGTGTGTGTGAAATCATAAGGCCTTTGGGGACACTAATGGACTAATACACTAAGACACTGTCAAATCTGAGCCAAGCTGGGCCCACGCTCAAACACAGCAATCAAAACATTGTTCAATGACACAATCACTGCTGGAAAAGTCCTAATAGACCTTGTTAGATGTCAACAGAAAACTTTATAATACTCAAACGGCTCGTTTTTTTTTTTCTGCCCAATGTTTTGAGCCAGTTGATTAGAAAAAGGCAACAGTGTATTTACAAGTGATCATCAGCAGCTTTGGAGAAATGTGGCAGCTGTCAAGTGTGTACAGCTGCTAAATTCTCAAACACAGATGCAACACAGATGTGTTCATCAGCCTCTCGCAGCAGTAACTACAGCTGGTCGGAGCAGCCCGGCACGAAATCATGTGTAGATGTTGCTGCTGGACAAATCCAATCTGTCTGTCAATGAACAAAGTGGCTGGACAACTGTTGTAGCCGCTGTGCCATGTGAGTGGATTACAGGGCTGCAGGCATGAATAATAGATGCTGTTTATGAGTGTATGTTTTCCACCTGACCCCTGGGTCTACAGTGAAAACTGCCTCTTAAAGGGCCGAATCAGAAGCTGGGGAGTGAGACAGATGAAGCCCTCCCGCCCAGCGAGGCGATGGATGGGTCATTTACTACCCAGGGACCCCCCCCCATCAGCCATCAGTGACATGTTCAATCAGAGCGCATATACACACACACCCATGCTGCTGCAGAGCGACAGTGCTGCTCTTGCAGCATGGGCGCTCTACTTCTAGACCAGGGGTCTGCAACCTTTACAATCAAAAGCGCCATTTCTGACCCTTTGTTCACTCAAACATGTCCGGAGCCACGAAACCCGTTAAAACTGTGATTCTCAGCTGGAGGCCCATGGACCACTTTTGTTGGAGGACAATTTTCTGACCAGCAGGGTAGTTTGTAAAGCTGAAAACATCTAATGATTTGTTTATATTTTTACATTTTAAGACAAAAAAAAAAAAAAAAATTGCAAAGAAGGAACAACGAGAGGTTCTTTCCTAATTAAAAATAAAAAAAATATAACAATGAACTATGCAGGTCTAGGTACATTTTATTAATTGTGGAAAAATTAAGTATCCTACTTTGAATAAATAAAGTTAAAGCATGTTTTACTCCTATTAGTTACAGTATTCCATATTCACAAAGAAAACGACAGAAAAACTGCTAAAACTAGTCCTTTTTGTTATAAGAACCAATAAAATTCAGTTTAAGGTTAATTTTGATCAAAGCCTGAAAGAGCCGCTGCAGAGGGACCAAAGAGCCACAAGTTGCAGACCCCCTTTCTTGACTTTTAGCTACTCTTCTGTTAGTTTTAGCTTGTTGCTAACTTTAGCTTCCATCTGCTTCTTTGAGCAGCTATCTGCTTTTACTCAGTAATGCTCTACTTTTAGTTGTATAGCTAAAAATTATGCAACTTTTATCTTGTGGCTACGGGTTTTCTTTTAATTACCTTTTGCTTTTACAGAAAATTTTAAGTATTTCTGGCTTTTAGCGAGTGTTTTACTCCCCTTAGCTCTTAGCTACAGTTTTGCTTTAAGCCCTCACAACCCAGTTTCTGCTTCTTTAGCAAACTTTAAGAAAGTCGCTCAGCGCTTAAAGCACTCACTGGACTTTTGCAGAAAATGCCATTTCTCTTGAGAAATAAAATTGAGTGTTATTACACATGCAGTGAATTTATATGTTTATATAATAGCCAAACATTCATTGTGTTTAGCTCCGAGTTAGGACTATGGCCTCTCATCCTTATATAAGCTGTCATTAAAATTTATGCTGATTTCTCCCTCCTGTGTCTGCAGCAGAAAGAGCTCGCCGTGGCCTGATTAATGAAGGTCAGGCCTCTGGAGCAGGTTGGAAGGCCCAGACAGCGTGTCCCAACTGCAAGCAATTAGCTTCGGAAGCTTAAGAGGCTTGCTGGTCCTAATGTAAAGACTCACACAGCTGGTCCGAGTGAAAACCTCTCTGCTCAGTTTGTAATAACATACGGGTCAGAGGATGTGTGTGTCCTCACTGAGAGTTGTTTTTTAGATTAGGATTTAGGTTGGGAGATCAAGAGAATGGAATGAAACAGTGGGGCGGTCACAGGACTCGTCGCACATGCTGCAAACTTTCAGTCTAGATTTGAAGCCACACAACATCTCTGCAGTGTATCTTGCCATATCGGACTTTGTTGTCATGCTTGACGAGGAAGTTTGTGTAATTGTCCTCCATGCTCAGAAAGACTTGTAGCCACTAGGTGGCATGGTCACTTTAGACACACACAGACAGCCAAAAGGGGAAAAAGACGTGCACAGCAAGCAGTGTGAGAGTTTTCACAGCTTGATGAGTAAGATGTTTGCAAGGGAGTACATCAGATTGATATCAAGATAACAGCCGATACATGCACGATGTACAAAAACATGGGCACAGAAACTGAAGTCCTGGAGCACTTTGTGAAGAGTAACAGCTGATCAGTGAGATATTTGACAAAAGCAGCACACAGATAAGCACCTTGGCTATCTCAGCCTCTGCACAAGCAACATCATGTTGCCATCAAAGGATGTTATGTCTCTGAACACACTCACGGTGAGATTGCAACCTGCTCACTCAGCAAAGCCAATGAGTCAACACTTCTAAGAAAAACGCTGCAGATGTTATTAAGTGGAAGAGTTGTGAGTAAAATAAAGAACAAACAACAACAAAAAAAAAGTATTCGGGTCGAGATATTAATGAAGTGTGTGTGTGAGGAAAAAAAAAAAAAAACGTCTGTCAGCGTGTCTGTGTGTGATCACAGTTTTAGCTTGCTGAATAATTCAGTGATCCCCCAGTGCAAACACTAACACGAACAGAGGGGAGTCATTAAACATCCATGAGGAGATCATCACAGCTCGCCGCCCGCCCTTTCCCCCCCTCATTTTCTCCCCTCCTCTTCCCCGGGGTGACTCCCTCTCCTAACTGCGGGTTCTAACCCCTCAACACGAGCCCAGCCTCAGGCCTAAAGCGGCTGCAAGGGGTCTGGGGGTCAGAGGTTAGCCAAGCAAAGGCGTGACCCACAGCACTAATGCACTTGTAACACTTTTAAGACACTTTAGCGGGAGTTAAACAGAACACGCTCTCAAGGAGGACCACACAGAGGGTCCGACATCTTCTCCCCTCACACACACACAACTTGAGCTGCCTGTTTCTTCGGCTGCTTTTCAGGCCAAGTTTACAGGGAAGTTGGATATTTAGTCACTCGCTTGCTTCCTTTTCCCTTGCCGTTTGCATTTCACAGAAAAACTGAACCATTTTTTTTTTGTTCGTCTTTGGTTCTAGATAAAAACACAGGTGTTGTTCAAAAAAATGGCCTGCAGAAGAAGATGTTTAGACCAATTCCATATTTTATGGTATAAATGTCAATTCAGCACCCACACAGCTGGTTTCCTGTTGGTTTTTTTCTACTTTGTGTTTTATTTTTTTTATTTTTTTATTTTTTTTGCAATCTAACTACTTTCGTGCTATTATAGCCATTCATATATCAAAACATATAGCGCATTCAGGAAATGGAATTTTTTTTTAACTTTATTTACATTTTCTTTTCCTCACTGAAATACTTTTTTTTCCCATTTTATCCCCAAAACATTGTTAATTTTAAAATTCGTTTCTGTATAATTGCTCTGTCTTTCTTCGGTTAACTAGCCTTTTGCTAAGGTTAGCTTTCAGCTACCCCTTTGCTGCCTTTGACTTTTATAGCGTTCTGGTATTTTTTAGCTTCAATATCTCAGCTTCAGCTTTTTTCACAAATTCATTAAGTGCTCTACTAAAATGTTACGGCTCGTATCTTGGGCAAAATGCCACAAGGTCGGCATACTTTTTCTTCAAAAGGGGGTTTCCTTCTCCTTCCAGCAGAAACATTCATTCAGTCACTGGATGGCAAACATCATGCAACTTTCAGATTCCTCAGAGAATCTTCACTGAGACTTGTGATGTGTTGTCTTAGGTCTTTCAAGGAGAATTACTTCACCCATTTCTGTGATTTCCTACCTTGCTTTTGGAAATGTATCTTTCCTCGCCTGAGATCTGGATTAGTCTGTCAGAAGATCTTCACTCTGTCTTTATTTGGCTTGTGGCAAACAACTGGATCTCAGTCAAAATGAACACTACTTGTTGGTTACTTGTCTGGCTATAGCTCTTTGAACCTGATACTCTGTCTAACTGTGGTTGAGGATTAGTTTTTAATGCTTACAGACAGCTTCAAGTGGGATACCTTATATAAACAGTGAACGTGCCAAGACAACTGAACTGAATTCAAGGTGTAGAAAAATATCTACATTGATGTATTTAGTAGATTTAACTCATCAAAATACAACGAAAACGGCATATAACTATCTGAAAAAGTTTCAAGTATTAAAACTATACATCTTAAATGTAAAACAGTTGCACAGATTCCTTAAAGTCTTGTTTACACAGCGTAAAAGTAAGTGAAATCCTAACTTTTCTGTTGTCTTTCAGCAGTTTGTGTACACGTTTTCTCTGACTTATTGAATCCAACTCCCAGCGTGGAAGTTTTTGTAAATGCCAGCATGGCTGTGAAATGTCGCGTCACGGATGGCTGTAGCCTTTCTGTACTTGTGCACGTAGATGAACGACTTTTCCAGTGAGGGGTAGCAGAATGCAAATCCGAGTATGGCATTAAGGCTGAATCTTAGTTTGCTCTTTTAGCACTTAACCTTTTTCCTATATTTTTCACGTTGGCAATGGAGGGTAGGGGTGTCCCAGTCTTTTTGTAATATAGCAGGACGGCAAATGGGTAGAGCTTTATGAACCAAAAAAACAGATTTTACACTTCACACAAAAAAACTTGTTCCAACAAATCCGCTCCTGTCTAACAAAACAGCCACTGCAATGTCTGATTTCTTGTGTTTAAACCTGTTATTTTGTTTTATATACAGTCAGTCTTTATTAACAAGCATAAAAATAGCAAAAACTGCACTACGTATATGTTAAAACATGTTACAAAATCACTGCAACATTTAATGTGGCGCACGGATTACATATTTGTCGTCATTGATAGTCTTCACCGATCTGTTATTGATCCGATATGAATTTTTACAACTTATTCGATATTGAAATGTCTGTTTACTTCAAAAGGAATGAAAATTAATGGCACATTGAAGAAATGGTTTAGTTTTGAAATCGAGCAATGGGGAAATGTTATTAACAAATAGTATCTTACCTGCTATAGATAGCACTTTAGACTATGCTCTTGTAAGTTTATAAATCACTAAACAGCTCTGCCCCCTCATATCTTACTGATCTGCTCCAGCCATTTGTCCCACCACGTTCTCTCAGATCAGCAAACCAGTTTCTCCTCACACCCAGCTCAAGCGCAGAGGTGACAGGGCCTTCTCTGTCGCAGGCCCAAGACTTTGGATTGAGTTACCTCTGCTTGTCAGACAGGCCCTCTCCCACAGTTTTTAAATCTAGCTTAAATATACCATTATTCCCTGGCTTTCGGCACTGTGTGATCAGTGCTGGGCCTGTGTGCATCACACTGTGTTGGTCATATTGCTGTCATTGTTGTTATCCACTATTTTTTTGTTTTGTTTGTTTGTTTCTACATTTGGTTTCCTGTTTTGTAATCTGTTGCTGTGTGCTTGGTCTGTCTGTCCCTGTACAGCACTTTGGTGTGCACAGTCACCGTTTAAAGTGCTTTATACATAAAGTGGTATGGTAGCTCTTTAGGCTAGGCTGGCAATCTAACAGCAGGTTACAGTGAAGCCAGGACATGAGTGGATTACACCAACAGTTAGCTCATCAATCTGGTCAAAATTACATTTCTCCAAACTAACGCCACTCAAAGAACCATCTACAACAGTGAGTATAATGATTGTAACATTTCTGCACTCCACTACACAAACATCTGGTATAAAAAACAAAAAGGGATGTCCTATTTATCGAGAAATATTTTAACCTACAGTCCTTGCGGCTTCAAAATAAGGAAATGAAAACTGGGATTAGGCTTTGATGTATTGTATCTGCCTAGCATCACACGCCAACATCTTATTTCCCTTTAAGAAGAAGATAAGATTTTTCAGATACATTTTTCTAGGTTCACCTCTTCTATAAACTACAAATCTTTTCAGTTTTAGGCTGAACAAATAGCATCTTTAGCATTATACCCCATATAAAACCTGCACTTGAATGCAGTGGTTTGATGTTGCTGTAAGAAGCTCCAGCTGGTCAGTGTCACCCTATAATGAAGGAGTCAGAGGGTCAGTGAGTCACTGGAGTGTCAGCTGTCATTTTACTGAGTCCTTGCCTTTAGGAGGTGCCTAGATTGGATTGTGAGGAGTGTGTGGTTAGCTGGAAGGTCAGTGGTGGGAGTAGAGTGGTCCACCATGGAGCTCTCAGGCAGCAGTGGCTGCCCAAAGTACAGACAGATAGTGGGCATTATCATTTGTTAAGTGCCCCCTTAGCCTCTGGTCAGGAACACTTAACATTGCCTGTGGTCACTAAATGCTGCTGGACTGCCGGTAGCAAGGTAAAATATTCATTGTCGTGAAGTGGTGGTTTTCCTTTGCACCATCCCTAAAAGCTTAGCTTGGTTTTGCGTTTTTAACCAGAGCCCTAAAACCAGTAGCCTTTTACTGGACAGTGTAATGGACCTCAATAGGATCTGCTGACTTTACCACAAAATCCTAGCCAGCAACGAGATTTGGCCACAATACGAGGCGGAAATCTCGACAACGTCAAACAAATTTCAAGACAGCTGTAATTTATAGTCACATTTTCTCCCTTCAAATAAAATGATTACCGTATTTTTCGGAATATAAGTTGCATTGGTCAAAAAAAAAGCATCAGGAAAATTAAAACAAAAAAACAAAAAAACAAAAAAAAAAACAAAAACAAAAAAAACACATATACAAGTCGCATTCATTATGAGTCACCGCTGACCCGTCACATTTATTATGCATTTATTTAATGGTAAAAACAGCTTTCATCAGCGCCATCCATCCATCCTTCCTCCATCCATGGCCACTAGCTCTCCAGCGTTCCTCCGCCTGCACCAGCTAAGTGAAGCAGCTAAGTTAAGGCATCAGTCAAAAATTGTATTATAAATATGAAAAATAAAAGTACGTTTCGTATAAGTTGTAGGACTGACATCTATCTAAAAAAAAACCTGCGACTTATACGTTGGAAAATACGGTATTTAAGATTGAATGGGACAAACTGTAGTATGCAAGTTGAAAGAAGACGGTTAAATAGATGCACATTTTGAGGGGGATTTTTTTTTATTTCAGTAGACCAATAAAAAGAAATTCTCATGTACTTTGTAGATCAGCAGCGTTTGATTTTACAAGTGAATCACCATCGCCGCTTCCCATACATTTAGAAGATGTTACCACTGGTAAAGTGTCATACATGCAGTCATATCTTTAATAGAGGGGACTTCCAAAAGACCCCAGCAGCTTGTCCCCCACACAACCAAACCACATGACATTTGCAAGTGTGTCAACACGCTGAAAAAGTATCAAGTGTGCTTTCTAGCTGAACTGTTCTGCGTGTGCCGTGACCGCTGCCTGCAGCATTGTTGAATGTCATGTCACAAAGTGGTTGAGCAGACCCTCCATGTTGCTTTCTCTTAATGGGGTCACCAGAGGAGCTTGCACCTGCGGTCAGTCTGGCATTTAGCAACCCCGTAAACTCCCGCCTTCTTCTTTCAGCTCCTCACATCTCACTCATCCCCACTCCACTTAGCCTCAGGTGCTTGTTTCTACATTATCTCTTTCTGGTTTTATCCCAGTTCGGCTCTCGGAGCACCACAAAATCATGTCAGAGGCGAGAGTGGTTTTTTCCCCCAGTTGCCTCAGACTGACTCCCTCCTTGGGTTTCGAGGTGTGGGGTTCAGGCTGAGGGGATCCCTTCCCCGGAGGGTGCTTGGTGGCATCCTTGGTCAACCTAGACGCAGCTCAGAAGAGGCTTGAGGCAGAGCAAAAGCCAGGCTGTGGCAGGTGTGGCTATGGGAAACAGCCACATGCACGGCCACACTTTGCTTCTGCAAGATGAATCATCTCATGTGTGCTGTAATTTAATCTGGTTAAACATTAAAACAATTAATTCTGGAAGTCGATGAGCAGCAATTTCTTGCCGTAGATGAATTTAGCAGAAGTAACTAAACTCCAAATGTTTATTTCATACACCGCAGCAAATATTTCAGCTTTGCCTCAGCTGAGAGTTGTGATTTCTGTTGTGCAAAATTGCATTACAAATAAAAAATTAAAAAAAAAAAATAGACGTGCAAATGTATCGGCCAAGCACAAAGAAAATATAGATTTATTTAAATATCCTGATGCATGCTCAGTAATCCAGGTAATGTCCAGAGGACCAGACTTTTAAGATTTTTTTTTTTAACAGGCAGGAAAATATGATAAACATTAAATGTTTCTGAAAAGAAGAAAAAAAATTGAAATAAGCTGAAGACAAAATTTCATCTCTGCTGAGACGACCCACAAAACATGCAGGATTTAGTTTGCAATTTTAGTATTAATGCAACTTTAGATGATAATATCTAAAAATAATAAAAAATAAATAAAAGATAGATAAAATAAATAAAAAAATAAACCTCAGTATAAGTCCTACAGGGTAACTGCTGCATTGGGTTACTCAACTTCAGCACATCTGCAATTTGTCTTTTAATTAAAGAAATATTTCTGATGAGAACCTGTGGTTGGAGACTTATAAATGCACTGAATGTTTCCAAACAAGGAGCTTGCGTGACAGACAATAGGTTGTGGTACTTGTGCCATCATTTCCATGGTAGCAGACAGGTCATGGTGACAACACAGATGGTGGCTTTTTTAACATCAGCTGATAAGTTTACAGTTCAAGACAAAACCTAAAATATTGCGTGAGCACTGAGCAGTTTATATAGTTTTTTTTTTTCATGACGCTGAGCTGCAGCTTTATCAGATGACAACTTTTAGCTGCCCACCTGCTGATCCTCGTCAGCCATGCACGGCCGTTTTCAAATTCACGTGTCTGAGGATGGGCCCAGCATGGATGAGCGATGTCATCACCATCATCAGTCTGAAGATTACATTTCCACGCCAGCTGACCATTGATTTAGCACGATGGTTTTTCTCACGAAACCACGCCGATAGCCATCAAAAAACCAACAACTTCCTCTGCACGTTGGCTCACTTCCGCCTTCTTCATGTGGGGGCCTGCCGTTGCCATGGTTCCCGAGCCGCCTTTTGCGTGCGAGCAGCTTAGACAGCCGTCTGAGGTTTTACGCACACATAACAGGAAGAAGCTAGACATACGTCTCAACCGTTTCTCACTTCTGCCTTCTCGATATAGGGAAGGCCGGGGAGACGCTCAGACACAACATGCAGGGGCTGAACAGCCGATCTTCCCACAGTGACACCCCCCTCCCCCACACTTTAAAAAAAAGACAAAAAGACAAAAAAAAAAAGTCTGCAAAAACATGGTAATTACGCTGATGCAGCAACTAGGATGCGCCATCACGATGAGTCATCTTCCTCTGCATTGTTGATCAAACTGAAACCACCATGTAGGAATGAGCACAAGAATTAAAATGCACATGATTATGAAATACATTATTTTACAGGCATTAGTTAGAAAATAAAACCACTGGGATGTTAGTGAAACGGGCCCTTGTCTTGATTGTTCAGGTTTGAACTGTTTGTAAACTCTTTTGTTCATTGACAAGAATGGAAATACCCAAATAACAATTTTAATTTGATTTAACTTTTCTTAATACAGGTCATTGAGTCATGACGACTCTTTCAAGAGGGACTTGTTTGGGAGCAGATGATGGGGTTTCCACCTTTTCTACATTTTGATGATGTCAGTCCAGGGAGTTGAACCAATGACCTTCTGATCACAGACCCACCTTCTCTAGCCTCTGTGCCACCACTCTCCAGAAATGTTCAAAACAACTACTGTACAGAGTTGGACACGGTGATTCATGTTTTTCTGCTTAGTTCTAGCCATTAGACCTGTTTACAAAAATAAACCATGACTCACTTCAAAGCTTCTGATAGTAAAATATTAAAAACGCTGACTTTTTTTTTCTAATTAGAGCTTCTCCAAAAAGATTGTGTTTGAATAATAAAAAAAAATGAAAGGCCAAGCATTCCTTAAAGGAATGCAAATCTCGTGTTTTGTTTTTTGTTTGTTTGTTTGTTTTTTTAACGAAATTATGATCATCATGTTGAGAAATTATTGATGCTTCGGTCAAATCTAAAAAAAAAAAAAAAAAAATAACATTGCATGCTAAATTCCACTATGTTAATAGAACTGTTGCAGGATCAATACTGTATATGTATATTGTGACATCGTTCGTTCGGCCGCTCCCTTCTTCAGGGTTCACCACAACGAAGTAAGTCACACGAAGACTTGGCAATTATTTTTACGCCGAATGCCCTTCATGACACAACCACAGACCACCGAGCTACCACAGCCCTCTGTGTGGAGCAGAGTGGCCAGGGGAGCAGATTGGGGAGGGTTAAGGGCCTTGCTCAAGAGCCCAGAGTGGGGCAAATGAACGTGGAGACAGGTGTGGGTGCTTCACCAATCCCATCCACATTTTGACGTCATCAGTACCGGGGGTTGAACCGGCAATCTTCCAATCACAGGCTCACCTTCTCCAACCTTCGTGCTACCAGTCCCACTGTTATATATTACTACAACAACTATCTTACAATTAATCTCATCCAAGATGCGCGGGAGCGCATGTAACCTGGATGTATAATTCTTGTCATTGATTAAGATAGTCTTTTTCTTGGTTTGCATATGCTTCAGTACTATCGATATGTTCATTCTGTATGGGGGTGGGGGGGGGGGGGTGTAAAAGGCACCTCTTGTTGTCCGTGGGATACAGTGAGATCTCGCTAGACATCAAACGATCTCTGGTCCCCTGACCTTATTGTAGGGAAGCTAGTATGCTGATGTATTATACTGTTGCAGAACACAAAATATTTTGTACTGATACTGGGTGTCTAAAGGACATTGCTTTTTTTGTGTGTGCAATTCTAGGGGGTGAATGTAATCTGGTTGTATTTCACTTTTGTTATAATTACATCAAATGTATTTTTGTTTGGGTATTTGTGTTGTTCTTACCTGACTGAAACACCTCGTCATTGTTTTAACTGTGTTGCTTTAAGATCGGAAGCCCCTCCTTTTATTTTATCTTCAGTGGTATTGTCTTTAAATTGTTTGCACACCTTAGACTCTCCCCTTTTTGTCATGTTGTCCTGCGGGAGAGGTACGTGCTGTTCATTCTTCATCTAAATGTATTTAGTTTATTTATAGATCTATTAAGTTAATTTCCGTTATGTACTTTTGTTCTGTGCAGGACTTGGAGCGGGCAGCCTATAACACAGTTGTTTTATGTGTGTTATTTCTGTCTGAATAAATCAAGAATCATCCTTTGAAAGACAAACCGCGTCCCGCCTGGTCAATCAATAGAATCAACACAACACAGAAAGGATGCGGTTACACGCATCCATCGAGTCGCCGCGTGCGGGAGAAGATTGAGAGGAGCCGGAGACAGACCACTGTGGCGGACCAGATGGAGGTAAACGTCCAGCCACCTTCAGCACGCCTCTGGCCAATACAAGAACTGGACGCGCAAAGTCCAAATAACACACTAAATGTGACCTTTGAGGAGGAGCAGTGGGTCACAGAGACCAATGCTGTGTCCGTTGCTGCAGCCCCTCCAAAAATCATTCCTGCAACCTGGAATGGGCCAAGTTGCAGGAGTTGAAGTGGAAGCACCCCGTCAGAGCTGTCATGGAGTATGCCCAATTTCTGAAGCAGAACTGTCAATTTGTCGACCAGTCGGGACCCTTGCATGACCCAAGCTTTCACATGAAAGTGATGCTCAATGGAAGACTATTTCCCATCGCAGAAGGTTCTACCAAAAAAGTTGCCAAGAAGCATGTGACTGCAGCTGCTCTACATGTACTCAAGTACTCAAGTTCAGTTAGCTGTGGTGGCCATCTTAAAGTTAATGAGTTGTGGACGTACATTTGATGACTTTCGGAAACTTGGGTAAAATTCTAAGTGTGGTTTATGACATATTTTGCAAACAAACAGAGCTGAGTCCTACATTTAATGTTTTAAACAAAGATCTTGCACAGTCAATCTGCACTAAGTATATTTTGAAGATGACTTTCAACTACTATGCCACCAAACTAGCTCAACGTCTGTCAAATTCACTGAGTTTCAGCCATGAAGGTAGATCATTGGTTACAGCCATCTTGAAATCGGGATGACTCCTGTTGATCAGCTGTTGTGATTATTTTTTTTAAACCATCCAGTGGTTGATCAAAAACATTTTTCTAACAAAACAGATACATGCATTCATTCAGCCACAGATCGGTGACAAACATTATCGCCTGCCCTTTTGCCTTGTTGCGGCAGAAAGTTTAAAAGCAGCTTCTGCAAGAGAATAACTACAGATATACCCATGTGCACCAGTTGTATCAAAACAAGTGAAAGAGATTGAAAGGGAGCCACATTTCTCACCGTTCAAGCACACAGCAAGGTTTGCTTTAATGAGGCAGAAAAGTAAAAAAAAAACCATGAAGCTGCTGAAAGAAGGCAACCAAATGTCAACGTAAAGAGTAGCCTTAGCTGCTGTGGTAAAGTGCATAACATGTCTGTTGCATGGTAAGGTTTTTCTCAGAGCACCAAGCTGTCAAGCCACAGAGAGGCAAACTATACAGTAAACGCATACCGGAACACATCTGCGGCCGGAGCGGCACCGAGTCAAGTTCTCTCCATGCAAACCGGTCTCTTATTTCACTTGGCTTCAGCTGGCAGGTCTGCTCCAAACTCACACCCATTCTTCAACAAATCTCAAAATTCACTTGGAAAATATTCCAAATCAACATGTTTCTATTGTGCTCCAGCAACAGTTCCATGTGGCTGACATTCCTGCAGGAGTATTTTTATTACTACAGCTTTTTTATATGCATAATTCTGCCAACCATATAATCATTCAAACATAACAGAAAAATTAAACTTGGCAGGAAGTTTTCAATCATCGAGTCGTGTTTTCTTGAATAACGTTTGCTCAACATTTTTACTTTTATCAAAAACAAAGATTAAAAAGTACACAAGGAAATATATAAATGTGTTTTTTTTTCTACTTTAATTTAATAAAAGTACACTGCGTTTTAGGCCCGAATGCAACTCTACCCTGAGGCACCCATCACTCTGGAACAGGGTAAATCTGGACTCAGACCACATGATCTTCTTCCATTGCTCCAGAGTCCAATCTTTATGCTCCCTAGCAAACTGAAGCCTTTTTTCCTGGTTAAGTTCACAGATTAGTGGTTTTCTTAAGGCTACACAGCTACTCAGTCCCAATCCTTCGAGTTCCCTTCACATGTCATACTTTCACTATTAAACATAACCCTCAGTGCTACAGTTTTTTTTCTTCCCAATTTGATTTCACCAAACGCTTCAGTGATCGCCAATCACGATCATTCAGGATTTTTTTTCCAGCCACATTTCTTCCTCGAAGATGATGACACCCCACCATCCTTCCGGTTTTTAATAATGCGTTGGACAGGTCTTAACCGAATTTTAGTAGTTTCTGCAATCTCCTTAGATCATATGAGTCAAACTCAAGGCCCGAGGACCAAATGTGGCCCTTGCTAACATCTCATCTGCCACCCCAAAATTATAATTTTAAATGTAAAATACTTTCATCACTTACATCTTTTTCTGTAATCTTTGATTAAGATGTCAAAAGAGCAACAAAGAACTTCAAATGAGACCAATCAATCTTTTGTTGAGGAACCTGCAACTAAGAAAAGATGTTTGGTATCTAGAGTTAATGCAGATGTTGAAACCAGTCCTCAGTTTGAAAAAGGTTTTAATTTTGACTTCCTTTTGTAAGTGGGTTTGACACCCCTGCCTTAAACATTTTCTCTGCTTGATGCATGCCAATGATTTGACCCTTCTCAAACAGACTAACATCTTTTCTACAACCACATGATGTGTCTTTCCATATGGTTGTTTAAGAAATGAGAAACAACTCATTGCACCAGTTGGGCTTAAATAACCTGTTGCCAGCTGAAACATAATCGTCCATGCAGTAATTATCCAATAGGAAGCTCATACCCATTTGCCTAGTTAAATCCAGGTGGCACCAGGCAGTGTATTATAAAAATCAGGGCCAAAAATACAAAGTTTAAACCGGTTTAATTTATGTTAATCTGGATTTCCTGCTTTATTTGAAGGTAGTCACTGCAATGTCATGAAGATGGGTCAAGAAACAAATTCACACGTGTTTTTTCCCCCCTCATATCCATAAATAATTATTTTTTTAATTAAAACTTTGTAAGTAAAATTTGTGGATGGGTTCAAACTACAAAACAACTTAACAATATAGAGAAAAACCGTGATGATAGCCCCCTCCCCTGCTTTAAATATTGTAAACCATGTTTCCTGAGGTAAATTAGCAGATTACTTGCATTTAGCTACAGAATGACAGGATCTGTTTGTGTAATTCTTGTGTCTTCTGATCTGCTCTACTCAGTGTTTCTCCCTTTTATAATCAGCTCCTGCCTCTGTCACCTGTTGCAGGTGTTTGTCATTGTCTGTTCGTTAGCGTCTGTCTGTGTTCCTTTTGCATTGTCTTGTATGGTTCTGTCTTCCTCCGTGTCATTCCTGAGATTTTGCTGCACGTCAGCTTAAAATATATATATATATATATTTATTAAAAATATAGTCCTTCCTGCACATTTGAGTCCCACCAAACTCCAGAATTGTGACACAGAAATACATCTGGGAAACATACTGATTTCTTAATTCATCGACATTTTTAAATTTCTAAATGTAGCTTTATTTTCATATTTCCAAAATAAATTGTATGTCATACGTGCTCTGACTCTTTTCTTGGTTGGGCAAACAGGGAATGTTTACCACTTCATAAATGCTGTTGCATTACAAGTCAAATAATGTTAATAAAATAATAAAAGATTTAAATAAATACCCATCAGCTCACCACAGACTCATGTTCGGACTGCTCATGTATTGTGGGTGTTTGGTGTATATCTTAGATCTTTCAATGTACCGTTTAACGTTATATCTTAGTGTATAGTTTAGATCCTTATTTGCTGTTTCTTTTTACACTTTATACTTTGCTATTTTTTTTATAAGGTGGAACCTTGAGTACATAATTTTGTTCCACCTTATGTACCACATGTGACGAGATAAAGTTGACTTGAAATCTACTAGCAAAAATGACAATACAGGTAGTCCTCGGTTTACGGCGGACTTGGTTTACGGCGTTTCGCGTATACGGCTGTCGCCCCCCAGTGACGTCATCAACCCTCGCGGACTTTTTTTGCAGCATTTTATCTTTTTTCGTTTTTTTTTTTTTTTTTTTTTTTTTTTTTTTTTTTTTTTTTTTTTTTTTTTTTTTTTTTTTTTTTTTTT
>JARVLU010000624.1:13717806-13731571 GCA_031762415.1 Simpsonichthys santanae
CTTTGTTTTGTTTTGTTTTTTGAATGTCCAGAGGACCAGACTTAGCTTTTTTAGATACCCTTGAACACTGTCCTAGAAACAATGCAAACTTTGTTCAACTGGCCATGAGGTAGTGTTCTGAAACATAAATGAAGTTCAGACTGTTGTTAAAACTACAAAAAAAAAAAAGGTTTCTCATGTATATGTTGACCAATCTCCCAAAATTAAGGAAATCCACCTGCTTCGAACGTTATCAGCCATTAAATGGTCGTTATTTGTTATCATCCCCATATGTAGCGGTCAGACTGCCCCTCCTGTACCTCCTAGTGGGTTTAAAGGTACGTTGTTAGCGTTGGTAGTGATGATAATAGACTTCGTTTTTAGCTACGTGTTTAGGTTTAGAGTAAAGGGTCTGGCGTTATTTTAGGGTCTTGGTAGGTTTAGGCACAAGGGTAAGGGGTTTAAGTTTAGGGTTGGTCCTCTGGGTCAGGTGTAAGGTTAGTTTTAGGAAAATAATTGCATAAGCTGAAAAAAAAGACACTTCCTTGTTTACCCAGGTGAGCCGCTGCCTATTATCAGCGATAATAACGATAATAACGTACCTTTAAACCTACTAGGAGGTAGGTGGGACAGTTTCACTGCTACATATGGGGATGATACCAACTACAGCCATTAAATGGAGTGATAACATCCAAAGCTGCTTGGAAATCGAGGTTGATAAATCGGCTGTCCGATTTATCGTTGCGTCCCTACTTTTCCGTAATAATCAACTGGCTGCACATCTACAACTGATGAACTTTTGGAGTCGATGTGCTTCAAAATAGCCACCGCCGCAACGTTATTTATAAAACACACAAATGGCTATGACTTTTTAAATTTTTACAGATAATAGCTATGTTTACATGGACATAAGTAATCGGATCAAACGGCCGTTCGGAATAAAAGTGCGTCATGTAAACGATACATTTGAATTATTCAATCAGAAAACATTTCAATCCGGTCAAAGAATTTTGCGCATGTAAACATAGCTATTGAGTGCGTTGATTGCGCCACCATTTTTTTATCACAATATAAAAGTTTGGCATGAAAAGACAGCAGGCAATAGGCTATGCAACACTCGATCTTTAAGTCTCCTAAGTTGTTTCTACTTCTGCTTATCTGCCACAGGTTACTGTATGTACGTCACGCTGCTCACGATCCCCGGTTTACGGCCTGTGTGTGTGTGTGGCGACAAAGGGCCCACACACTCCCCCTTCTCTCAGTGTGGTTACCACAGTCTCCATGTCTGCTGGAGCCAATAAATAAATAATGGGCCCAGTGATCACTTCCAACGGTGATACTGCACGCTGAAACCACTGCATCTGGGAGTGCCTCGCTGACAATAAAAACAAAAACACACATGTAGACACTTAGACTCACAGCACACACGTTAATGCTGAGCTGGTATCGCAAAGTTCAGCTGCAGTTTTCTTTCCTGAGCATCTCTTTGCAGCCGCGGCTTTAACTTCTCATCCGCTGTTTTAACACTGCGTGAGAAGTTTTTGCTTTGTTTCTGTTTGTTTTTTTTTTTTTTTTGTTTGTTTTTTTAACTCCGTCTTGCATCGACTTCCTCTTTGGAGTAAAATTCCCAAGAAAAGGTTTTTGTATGTAAAATATACGTTTTTTTTTTTTTTTTTTTTTTCTGCCAATCTGTGAAATCTGCCCTGGAAATAAACAAGAAATTCAGCCAGTGGGTCTGTAATTAGTTGAATGAGGTGTGAGTGAGAAGCTGGGACCTTGGTGCTGCTGCATATGCAGGGAAAAAATAAAAAGCCACGCTAGAAGCAGGAAGGACCCTGGTGTTTGATGCAATGACGGCCACTTCATTATAAAAACCTCCTCAAGTCCCACGCTGCATTCCACGTTTATGGGGAACATATGGGGAAGCCTGCAATTTTTAGACCACAAAATAAGCCCCTTTGCAGCTGGACGCACGACCGCACTGGGTCCTTTTTGCTTCGCGAGCCACGCCCGAGAGGCGTAGGACCACTGACAGTGATTAAACCACCACAGTTTTCTCAGCAAAACAGGAGTTATATTAAGCTTAAGTACAGGGGCTTGATAAACAAGGTCTGGGCAGGGGAAAAAAGGAATTTAGTGAAAGACAGCCACAATGATCTTCAGACTGTTTTCCCCCCTCGGTCATGGGCAGTGCAAAGCCATGAGATACATTTCAAAACATGAAGCAGATGTTTACCTAGACAAAAGAAGAAGAAAAAACACAGTGAGGAAAAAGGCCTTGACTCCAGCGTTTTCTTCAAATATCAAGCTTGGATGACAACTCTTGCACAACGCTGTGGGATGGACCTGCGCTTGTTTAGTTTTCCTCCAGTCTTTGTTGAGAATCCAGATGCAACGTCTTTGTTTCCACAAGGAGACAAAAATAAGGAAATTGACGATAATTTGAAACAGTTTGAGCTTGTGAAAAACGGCAAAAGGAGACGTGGATTTCTCTGAAAATTTTACATCTAATCTAATCTGAGGCACAAAATATGGCTTTGATGCAGAAAATCTTTCCACTCAAAAAAACAACTGTAAATGTAAAACAACAAACCGGTAGTAAGCATCCCCTTTAAATGATAAAGAAATAAGCCCCGAAACAAATAAATGATATCTTCATTGGTGGGAAATTGTAGATATAATCCAATAAATCATGATTCTGGTCTTGCAGGGAGCAGGTTTGATCCCTGCAGGCGTGCATGAGCTGTAATCTGCCCTCAGGCTGGCAGGCCGGGCCCGAGGTCATGTCGAGAGGCAGCAGAGGTGTTAGAAAAGGAAGCCTCGCTGTGTGTGAGGTTAGGTCAGAGGCCTGCAGTGGCCTCGTGGACGGACTGATAAAAGCCCTGGGGCCGCTGCTGTGGCCTCAACATCCAGCCACACTCGCTGACACGCCGTGTCATTTAGCCCGCGTTGCCGCCTAACTCAACGGCAACTGCTCATTTACAGGGCAGTGCGGGCTACCAGGATGAACGGCAAGCTCTTCAACTCATTCAACACACACACACACAAACACAGAACACACATACAAACAGGGGTTCTGACCAACAATTAGCACAGGGCAGCATCTATACACAAAACAACCAGAAACAGAAACAAGACGGAAGAATCCATGAAGCGACACACAGTTTTCCAGGGAAAGCAACTGGGTCACATGAGTGACCAGACAGTGGTTTGGGTGTGTTGTCCCGTGGCCGTTCATGGTCACTGTGTCACTTGAGACAGGAGAAAGGTCAGGGGAAGTGTAGATACCACAGCTTTGCTAATGCCAGGGATTTATGCACTCACACACACACACACACACACATGTGTGGGATTGTTAGTTTCACACAGCAAAATGAAAGTTGCGCTGACGGCACGTTTGCCAATCCACTCATCCCTGACTTCTTTATGGATCTTGAGAAATTGATCACTTCCTGATTAATAAAAATGGCTTTAAAAGGTTTTTTTTAAACCCTTAAAATAAAGAAAAAAGGCATTTAGGAGAAATTAGAAACCATAAACAGCGTTTAACTTGACATGCAGTATGACTTTTTGTAAACTTAATTAATTAAAAACTATTGCTTATATAAGCATAACTAACGTTTTTAGGAATTGTAACAATTTGTTTTCTTTTGCAGTTTCATGCAAATTTTTGACTCTACGATTGCAATAAGTTGAGGAGACGACAACTCGGTGAGAAGTTCTCCACAACAGTGGGTGCCCCTGCTCACCACAACGTTTTCATTTTAATTGCACCGTTCAAATTGTTACCAGAGACACTGCAGTCGTCGCCTCCCATCCATCTCTAAATTCAACTCTCTTGCAATCGAACTTTAACTGTTGCTCACGTTTTATAACTTGGTTGTGTAACGGTAATTTTTGCGGCGTTAAACTAATCCCCTTCAATTCATCACGGCTCGTGAATTTACGTACTTCTTATGCAATACGCAAAAATTCACCTAAGTCACCCAAGTGGTTGCTACACAAACAAATTGGTCAGATAAGATTGTTTTTACTCTGAAAAGGGAACAGAAATAGTACTAGTATCTCATCTCAAGGGACTTTGTGCAAGTACAGCAAGTAGCCACATCAGTGAGATTTGTTTTCCATTCTTAAATTCTACCTAGAAAATGGAAAAAAAAAAAAAGTGTGAAAGCCACAATCAGGTTAAATAGCATTGTACTTTCATTTGGGGCGACAGCCTACAGCATGCCACAAACACTTAGATACACACATAAGGAAGTTTAAACACTGTAAAGCACACCCAAGTGATCTCAAAATAAAGCCTTTGCATGGTGGATGCTTAGCTTACAATGTTAGCAAATCCGTTTCGTGCACAGCTGGAAAAAAAGTGCTGAAAGCAGAGAAAAACAGGGGTTTGGAGGCTATTTAGAGAGAAATGGGAAGAGAGGACAAGTAACTGTCTGTGCAGCTTAAGATGAGACTAAGATTATGATACTATCAAGTGGTAAGTGAGGGTGGAGGTTTTGCGGGCCCAAAACCACTGGTTCTTACAAACACAGATGTGCAGTGAGTCAGACAAACAGAAAAACTAGCACAGGACAAACGCAGTCAACGGCAGCATGCTCTCACAATCAAAACCTTTTCTTTTGAACCGAGCTGTTCTCTGCCCTGAGTTTGTGTTGGGGTTTATGCATTTTAACGTCCCTCCGGTGGTTTCGAAGCCCTCGGTAAACCTCAGCGAGCACCAGCGGCGCAGGCCGCCGCCGCCCGGTTTGAACTCAAAGGAAATTCGAAGGCTTCCAAAACTCGGGCGACCGACGGAAGAGCGAGGACTGAGAGCCGGAGGAGAAGAAGCGTGGAAAGTACGACCTCGAAACAGAGAAGCCAGAACAAAACCAAAAAAAAAAAAAAAGTTAGGCAAAAGATGGTAGGAGAAGAGGGGAGGGAGGGGAAGAGTGGTGGGAGGGAGAGGCCCGGTGACCTCATGTGACATGTGACGTGGGCTCCACCACTCACGGAGGGGAGTGTGTCTGCCTCTCTGTGTGGAGGATGGCGAGGAGGATGCAGAGAGTCTGTGGCTGTTAGCCTTTTTTCTAGCACTGAAGCTCAAGTCGGGCCACCGAGGAAGAGAGAAAAGTGGAAGACCACGCTGTCAGGCTGGTGGGTTAACCTCGGACTATCAACCTGCTGCGTGACAAGACCACCACAAACCTCCAAGTCAGCCCACTTCCATCACCTTGGGCTCCATTAGGTGGGCCCTCCCACCTTCGTCTCCAGCCCGGGTGAGTCCACCTCCACACCTGGAGACACATGCAGGACCTTGTTGCGTCTGATTAAGCTGCTTCTCCTCTGCTGTCTGCCTCCGACCCTCATGTCACCACGTCTCCCGGCGCCGCTGCTAACACAAGCAGCTGCTGTCTCTGCAAAAGCTTGTGGCTTGAGATTCCTGTGGTAGTCACAAACCCGAGATTCTTGGTTACAAACAGTCTCAGAGCTCCAGGAGTTTTTACCCTCTCGGGCTCGCCTCCTTTCTCTCGCTTGTCTCTTTCATTTTATTTTGTTTGAATCTTGTTTTGTTTTTTTTAACTCCCCCCTTACTCTAGTCTGACTGCAGCGAGGGCTCCACGCCGTCCTGTACTCCCTGTCATGGCATCCAACAGCATCTTTGACTCCTTCAACTACAGCAGCAGTCTGCTAAGAGGTGAGCTCTGGTCCCTCCATCCCACTTTCAGCCCAGATGTTAAACTGTGGAACAAAAATCAACATGTAAAAAATGCTTGAATTCATTTGTTCACACACATTGTTGACAGATTAAAAAAAAATAAAGCTGATTGCACAGTAGCCCTCAGTTGACTGATATGGCCCATAAAGGCCTCCGCCTCCCCCACTTTTTCTGTAGGCTTGATAGAGTAGCGCCATAATGGGATTCTCACCACAGACGTTCATTATCAAGTGAAACTCATCGCTCGCTCTGTGAGAAAACGAGCTCGGAGGCTCCATGTGACTGGCCGCTTTACTGGAACATGGCAATACAATAAAAGAGCGAGGAGGAACGAGGAGAAAGAAAACATATTAGTGCTTTACTTTCAGGAGGTGCTTTTGGTCTTTGTGGTGAGGTGAGTGCACTTGGCTGTCCTTAATGAAGAAGCCATTTGTTACCATGGCAATTCAAATTGAGACGGCTTTTCATCCTGCGCACAAGAAGAAGAAGAAGTCTGGAAGTTTCGCTTGATTTTAGAATAAATAGTCAAACTATTTCTTTGCTTGATGCTAAAACGATTGAAGTGCCAGTTGGTAACTTTTGCTGGGAGATTCAGTTCACAAGCGTCTAAATGGCAGCAGAAAAAAAAACAAAAAAAAACAAATTCCCTTCCCCAATTAAGGCCTTGTAGCAGTGTTAATTAGAGGCAGCCACAGGAGAAGTCCTACCACTTCATAATTGTTTGCAGAGTTTATCTTAAAATCTCCGGAGCCTCACATTCAGACTCTCTACATCTGCGCCTCACATGAAAACAATCCTCTGATATGGAACCGCAGTGACAGGAGTTGATGTTTAAGTGTTCTCACAGCTTCTACAGACACTCTGGCTTTTTAATTTCCTCATGACAAGAGATCAGCCCCAACTTTTTTTTTTTTACTCAAGAACTGCTAGATGTGTCTCTTTATCTCAGAGCTGTAGACAGATCAGAGTCCCAACAATGTCAGATGTGCACACACTTCAATCGATGAGAGACAGTGGGGATAGGAAACAAGAGGCGAGCACTTAAAACAATCAAAACCAAAGAGACTGAAACCAAACAAAAAGCCAAAAGTCATTAAATCTTTCAGCTTAATATGAAAGTGGGATAAAATCCACCCCCAACTGTTATTATGTGGACGCTTATGAAGCATTCACGTTACTGTGATCCATTTTACTTCCTAACGGTTTTAGGCGCAATTCTCGTCCCGCAGTTTTCAAGCTATTTCAACAAATCATAAATCAAAACGTTCAGCTGTTTCAGGCCAATCCTGCTATGCCTTTTGGTTTTGGCGCAATTTTAGCTTTTTGAAATATTTAGCCTTTTCTGTCATTGTTTTCTCATAGAAAATGAACTGAGCTCATTTTACCTCCTTCATATCTTTAGATGTGTTTACAGCCTTTTACTGCTCCTTTCACATTTTGTTCTGGTTCAGCTTCTTTCAGTTGTGTTTTCAGCTGTTTTGTGCTCCTTTTTGATTCTTTCTGCTAAATACATTTTTGTGCTTCTTCTAACTTCTTTATGCTAATTTCAGCTCGTTATGCTCCTTTTGGCTCTTTTCTGCAAATTTCAGCTTTTTTATTTTACCATTTCAGCTACTATTTAGCTGATTTTTTGCAGCCTAAATTAGCAAAACTGCTCTCTCCACTTCCGTCAGGTACTTAAGCTTCTTTCTGCCCTTTTAGCTTCTTTTCAGCAGTTTGTTTTTTTTGTTAGAATTTCTGCTTCTTTCAGCCACTTCTTTATGCTCCTTTCAGCTTTAAAAAAAAACATTTGGGGGTGGGGGGGTGGGATGGGAGGGGGTGTGCTAGGTTAAAGTTTTTCTGCTATTTCAGTTACTTTTTAGCTGTTTCGTGCTAATTTAGCCTTTTAAGCTAATTCCACATTTTAGCTCATTTCAGCTCCGTCCACTTCCTTCTAGTGGTTTAAGCTTTTTTTCTGCCTTTTCAGCTACTTTTCAGCTATATTTAGCTAATTTGAGCCATTTTAGCCAATTTCCTCATTTTGTGCACATTTCTGCTTTCTTCAGCTAACTTAGGCTTGTTCTTCCATTTCAGCTACATTTCAGCATGTTTTTAGCAAACTTCTACTGTTTTTCAGCAGGTTCTTCTGCAATAAGCATTTAGTTTCTGCAGGAAATGCCATTTCTGTAGTTTTAATAACTTGCAAATCAATGGCGTCATAATTTTTTTTAATATACTGTATACATATATTTAATTTAAGCTGAATTCTGTAGGAATGGCTGAAGAGAATTAGCTCTTTACTGCACTGCGACATGAAGCTCATGGAAACACTGTTTTCAGCTCTTCAGATGAAGTCAGGAAACAGCAGAGAGCAACTATGTGTTCACGTGTGCAAGACAGTCACTGGAAACAGTCGCTGTTTTATCCGAGCACAGACGATAAAAGGTCATCAGCGCCGTCACAAATTTATCAACACAATGCAAATTTCATCGCGCCGCCGCCGGCGTTATTTTGGTAATTGTTCGAATGCTTCGACTTATCTCGCAGCGCGCACAGAGAAACACATCTAAGCATGTGATGTGCAACATCAGATGCACTTCGCGTGAGAAGCTGGAGGACGCCTCACCTCAGAAACCTCAGTCCTCCGCTAAAGCTCATGGAGACACACACACAAGTCACACAGGGAACAAACAGTGCTTTTTTTTTTTCATGCTGTTCAACTCTGTATAGAGCAGCCGAAAAAGCTAATAGTCTGACAGTTTGACTGCTGTGAGAAACAGCAACTAACACGCAGACCTTTGCACCAACGAGCTGTTAATCTGATGCAGACTCAGAGCTGCTGCACGTTGCTGCTAATAACCACAATCAGGCTACACCTGCTAACCCCCGCAACGCTTAATCAGAGAGCAGCATTTAAAAAAAAAACACAGGAGCAGACTAAAGTAAACTTTAAAACCTTTAAGTTTCCAGCTCTGGCACCTTTGGCTTCAGGTGTGATAGCAGCTGGGATCAGATCCGTGCGGTGGGTCATATTAGTTCTTGTCACCTCATTTCCATCTGCTTGGAAGGGTCATTGTGTTCTCCCCGCAGGCTGTTTTACATCCATAGTTATTTTGTTCTCGGGAGCCGGTTTCCTTTTGTGGCAGAGGAAAAAAAAAAAAGGCCTTCGTTTAATAGGGCGGGATTGCTTTTAAACGTTTGGCTTCCTGCGCCGCGTGAACGGAAGCGAGAACGTCTGAGTCAAAACGCACCCACCGTGGTTCTTTTGGCAGCGTCTGGAAGGTAGCATGGATCGTTCTGTGAGCGTGTGGCAGGAAAAATGTGAAAAGAAGGGATTTCATAAGCATCAGAGGATAAAACATCAAGATGATTTTCCACCCTTCAGCCGCTGACACATATAAAAAGGCCGCCAGCAGTAGCGCAAATGAGAAAAGGGCTATAAATTTAACAGAGCGCACGCTTTGCTTCTACTATATTTATTAATAACATGTCATATGGAGAACATTTTGCTCTCTTCTTCTAAATTAACATGTACGATTGGAGCTCACTCAAAAATCCTGCTGAGTGTGAGGCCCAGATATAAGGCCTGAGTTCTGTAACCAGATATAAAGAGTTTCAATATCGTACAGTGAAAGCAAATAATAAAAAACTCATGACGGCCACAGAGCAGCAAGACCCTGTCTCCAATTTAGCCAAATATAATGTGTATTTATAAAACTCTGAAGGCACATAGAAAGAAGCTTCTGGACTTGATTAAATGTATTTCTAGGTGCTTATTTACTTTCTGGGCCGTCTTGCCGCTTTCACTGTCTGTCAACACGACTTTACGAGGAAACACTTTCAGCGCTTGCCAACGCCATGGCTTCCAGGTAGAGTGGCGCAGAGAGAGAGGGGGGGCTGATTATGTGGTTGTCGGATCCTAAATCTGCCTCCGCCCCTGCACACTTTTGGCTCCAAACGCCAGTCCTCAACCCTGCGTCTGTAAAGGTTGAAGTGTTGTTATAAATACAATTTTCTGGTGGTCGGCAAGCAACACGGGCCAGGATTTCTGCAGCCGATCTGATAATACAGATTTGTTTTAGAAGCCCTTTTCTGAAAACTGCTTTGAATAACTGAGCAGCTTCTTTCTCTGAGGAGAGGGGATAGTTCTCCAGGAGCCAGAGCAGCATCTAGTGAGGAGGAATGTGTGCTATCTGAGGCTGATGTTGGCAGAAAGAAGGCTCTGTTCCTTGACACCTCTAACGCTGCTCATCCGGAGACACAGCTGCAGGTTAAGCTCCGATTTGATCATGCCTGCCGATTCCTGGAGCTCATGCGTGCCGAGATCAGTGAATCTAAGGTCACAGTAAGAGAAAGCATGTGCTGCACGAGAAATAAAGAGATGTGTTAAAAGTTTAGGAGCCCACCATGTTCCACGGTTAGAAATAAAAACAGAGGTAGTAAAAATCAGTTCCCCGAGTCGAGGACTCCTATGGATTTGCAGTATAGGTGTTTATGTGCAGCAGGTGTTGTGTTCAGATTTGTTGTCAGTGTAGATGAGGGCGCAGACGTTAAAAACGGGACAATCAGCACTAACGTTCAGTAGCCTCAATAAGATTGTTTATTTTATGAATCAGTTTGCAGCTGTTAAATTAAAGGTCTAGTTTCCTTAAAGGAATCCACGTCGCTCGCCGCCTTTCATGCCAGAGTTTTAAAGCAAACCGTCAAATGCTGAGAAGAGACAAAACTGTACATCAGGCTGAGATTTCAAGATGTGTTAGCTCTCACAGAATGCATTACATCACACCAAAATTAGTTCAATATCTGTACAATTGTTCCTGGGGTTGGTTGGCTGTTGCAGCCTTTTTAAGCTTGATTGACTCTAAAATTTAACTAGAGAAATTGCATTTCCTGTGAAAATGCAGTGGCAATGGTTATTGCAGAAGAACTTTGTGAAAAATAGATTAAATTAGCTATAAAAAAAACCATGCTGAAACGTAGCTGAAAATGTAGAACAAGCGCAAATCAGCAGGAGAAAGCAGAAAAACCACAGAAGTTGAAATGAGTGCAAAAAAATGTGGAATTAGCTGAAAAAGCTAATATTAGCATTAAAACAGCTAAACGGTAGCTAAAATAACTGAAACGAGCAGAAATAAGCTAAATAGAGCATAATATGTTGAAATTGGCATAAATAATTTAGTTGGACTGCAAGTAGCAGAAACTACCATGAAAAACTTGAATGTATCTCAAAACAGCTAAAGCTAGCTGAAAAAGTATCTTAAAGTAGCATAAGAAAGTAGAAAGAACATGTGTTTGCCCAATTAGGCTGGAAGAAGAAGAAATTAGTAGAAAGAAGTTAGAAGCACAAAAATGTTGCAGTTAGCAGAAAGAATCTGAAAGGACCATAAAAAGGCTATGAAAAAATAAAAACCCAGCTGAAATTAGCTAAAATACACTAAAAAGAAACAAATAAAAAAGCTAGCTGAAAAGGTAGCATAAGTAGAAAGAACACATGTTTGCCCAATTAGGCTGGAAGAAGAAGAAATTAGCACAAAAAAATTGGAAATCACCTGAAATTAGCTGAAATTAGCATAAAACCATCTGAAATGTAGCTAAAAAAATTAGAAAGAAGCTTAAATTACCAGAAGGAAGTTGAGAAAGCAGATTTGTTTCTGAATTAGGTTGAAAAGAGTTTAAATGAGCGCAACAAAAGTGTAATTAGCTGAAAAAGCTAAAATGACCATAAAAACAGGCAAATAGTAGCTGACATAACAGAAAAAGCTGAAACTTGCAGAAATAAGTTGAAAGGAGAAGCACAAAAATGTTGTAGTTAGCAGAAAGAACCTAGGAGCATAAAAATGCTGAAAGAAAAACAGCTAATCCTGAAAGTGCTGGAAAAAAGGTTAACTTTGCACAAGGAAGCTGAAAGCAGCTGAAGCAGAACACAATGCCAAAGGAGCAGTAAAAGGCTGTAAACAGATCTAAAAATTTGAAGGATGTGAAGAGTTCATTTTCTAAGAGGAAACAAGTGGCAAAAAGAATAAATATTTCAAAAAGCTAAAGTTGCACCAATACTAAAAGTCATAGCATCCTTCTCCTGAAAGGACTTTGATATGATTAGTTGAAATAGCACAAAATTGTGGAATGAGAAAGATGCTGAAAAATGGATCACAACAGTGTGAATGATTCATAAACACTCACACAATTAATTATAGATGTACATCCAATGACTTTCAAGGAGTTTTATTAAAATGAATATTTGTCAAACTCAAGGCTCGGGGGCCAAATGTGGCCCTCGTTGACATCTTCTTATCTGGCCCCCAAAATGATATTTTAAATGTAAAATACTTTTATCACTTAAATGTTTTCAGTAATCTTTGATTATGATGTTAAAAGTGCAACAGAGAACATCAATTGAGACGCACCTTGGAAGATATGGATGACGTGCACAGTTGCATAATATTAAAACATATTTATCTTTGTGTAAATAATTTATGGCTAAGAGTTTGTCCGTCTCGGATACTAACCTCGTTTGACTAAAAGGAGGTTAAGAGATGTGCTGTTTATTGTTTGTTGGTGACTCGATCGTTAATTTAGAAGTTAACATTCATAAAGTAAAATAAATTAAAAAAAAAAAAATGGAAAAATGTCAAACATTTTAACTTTTCCAAACTGAAACAGCTTTCTGTCTCTAACAGACTGGTGTGGGCAGATAAACCAATATGAAGAAACATATTTGTATGATATCTGTTTATATTTTATTTTTTGTTTTGTTGTTGCTGCCATATTGTGGACTCATAAATTAAACAAGCTGTATCCCTAAGAAAAAGTGCCAGTAGATACAAGAAAATAACCCAATATACAAAGGAATACTGACACGATCAGGCCAGAACCTTATTTCCTTACAGTTAATTAACTTTTCTTATGAGCCTGTTTCATACAAACCCTTACATTAAAGTGATTAAATCATGAGCTCAGATATTAGTGATTTGTGTATTTTTACTTGATGTTTTAGTTCATATCTTAGATGTTATTACTGTTTTTCTTTTACATTTTATTGTAGGATGTAACCCTGTGTACGTAATCTTGCTTCATCACATGTACCACATGTGCTGCGAACGACAATAAAGACTCTGACTCACTCATTTTGTGGACTGCTAAATTTAAAAACGCCTCCCTCTAGATTCTTTGATTCTTACATTTTGTTATGAACCTACGCCCTAAACCACGGGGCGACCTCACAGCTTATTACCTGGTAAAGTTAAGATAGAACAAAATGCACGACGATGATTTAAAGTAGATTAAGGCACTATTAAATCAGCTAAATGCAACAATTTCCTGTAAATAAATAAAAAAAAAAAGGCAAACAATTCAAATTTTTATTAAAAGTTTAGGATTTTTTTTTTTTTCCAGAGCTAACTTTTTGTTTAGACTCCTCCCTGTGTCATTAACGTGTTTCTGCTGTGAGGAAGAGAAAATGCAAAAAGCACAGCCTGAGTTGCTGCGTGCACTTTTGTTTTTAACATTACAGATGCATCCTAAGCCACAAATTACTTTAATGGGCGGGCATGGGCCTGGTCCTCAGCACATAAAACAACTCTAACTTATGGGGATCGCACATGTTCAGAAACACATCAGCGGACAGCAGCTGCTTTTATTTATTTTATTTTAATTTTTCTCCCCAATGAGACTGAAGACGGAAGAGTTTTACTTTATCGTGTGTGAAATTTTGCAAAAATCTGAGCCCCGCTGTTCCCATCAAACGTTTGTTTTTCACAGACAAACCTCCATCCAGACTGACTCTTAACTTCATTATGACGAACTTTAATCACGCTCCATAGCCTATCCCTCTTCCCATAAAGAATAAAAAAAAAAAGCTTAATTACGGAGGGGGGAAAATGCAGATAATTATAGGACGTGAGATGCTGCAGGCTATGAGATGTTTTCTGATCCTCCATTTTTCTCCATATTCCCAGATTTTTTTTTTCCTCTCAACTTGTTTACAAACAGCTAATTGTTGTTGCTGCTATAACACATGTTTTTTGGGTTGTGGGGGGGGGGGGGGGGGGGGGGGGGGGGGGGGGGGGGGGGGGGGGGGGGGGGGGGGGGGGGGGGGGGGGGGGG
>JARVLU010000624.1:13731671-13749132 GCA_031762415.1 Simpsonichthys santanae
TAAAAAATTTTTTTTGGGTTGTCCCCCCCCCCCCCCCCCCCCTTCTTCAAAACACAGTTTTAACCACAAGGAATTGATTTTTGTGGAGGCAGCGTTTCAAAAATGGGATTTTAGTTCTCTCTTCCACTCTTTGGGGGAACTGCAGCGGTAATGGGCCACCTAATTGTACTTCCCTTTTTAGCTAACTTTATCATTGCCATTTATGCCACGACTTGGAGACTTATTGAAATGATGGGAAATGTTTGCTTTGCTGAGAATTGGACAAAAAAAAAAAATCACAAAGTGAACGTGTCGTTTCATTCAAGCCTACGTGTCGTGCTATATTTGTGTCCAGATGCTGCGTCTTAAACACAGATACAGGAAGTCGCACTCCTCCACCCACTCCCCCTGAATAAACAGTTTTTATTTAACTAATTTCATTCAAATCCACTTCCTCCTCAGATGCACATTCTGCGCTGGGCTGTTCTGTAATTATTCTACCCCCCAGGACTGCGTATAGAGCTTTATTAGAGAAGGGCCTGCAGCAGGTTTTGACCTGAAGTAAACTTCAGGGAGATTTCTCTTTTGTGCAGCTGCTCACTTCTGTAAGAAACACCGAGCCACTGCCAGGGATTCCCCCTCAGCTGCGCAGCAGAAGTGGCCCCTCTACTTCTTCTCCATAGTCTGTCTGCAGCGAGGTCAGTCTGTCTGCTGCTCTCACGGACGATCACGAGCACAGGAAGCGTCGTCTGAATGCACATACGTGCACACACACGTGTCTTGAGTTTTCCCATTGCTGAGTCAGAGAGAAGCGTATACGTAATCATGGCGACTGTGACGTTCCCCTCGTCTAAATTATTATCTGACCTCATTATAATAGCTGGTCAGGACTAGCACGTGGCCTTCTGATGCTCTGGTCCAGGAGAATTACCCAAATGGTGACTTAATGGTAGAGGACTTCACGGGGAAAATGTCAGCAGCTGGTTTTGTGATTTCATAAGTGTCTCATGTTAAACAGCTGAATTCTGTGCAGGTGATAATATCTCTGCTGACAGGACTGAGAGTTTCCCTGCATGTTGCAACCTTGAGCACAGAATTCTAATGAATCCAACATTTTAAAAAAGGGAAAGTAATCTTAAACATGTAGAAGTCATTTTGGACCTTTTGAACCTTGGATTTATGCAAGATGTCAATAGACGTTCAAGCATTGAAGTTTTAAAGCCTCGTTAGAAAAATGCATGACGCCCGCCACCAGCAAATGTTGAGCTTGTTGTCGTTTTATTCAAAACGGAGAACAAAAGCAAGATGCTGAAATATAGCTGATTTTATTCTGACTGTTATTGATTAGTAGGCATCTTTAACAAAATTGACTTCCACCTCTGTGACTGCTGGATATGAGCACCAGTGACTTCCTGAAAAGGAAGAAGTGGGTCAAGATAAAGGATGGACGGACTCCTAAAGTTTTACACCTAATCACTACTTTCGGAACATTTTATTAAATCATCCATCCGTCATCTTTACCCGCTTTCTCCTTTTTGGGTTGCAAAGGTCACTGGGGCCCATATCCAGATGTCGTCGTGCGAGAGGCTGGGGACATCCTGTACAGGTCTCTGTCCATCACAGATACAGACAAATAGGACAAACAATAGTTCCTAAGATGTTTTTTTTTTTTTTTTGCAGACTAACTAACAGGCTTGACTCCATCAGTTAATAAGTTTATCAAAGATATAGTGCAATGAGTTGCACATGAATTATGTGTTGTGAACAACTCTCTGCTACTACCAAACAAACTTTAGTACAATCTCTGTATAACTGAAAGAACTACAGTCATCTCTGAGTTTTCTAAGGTGAGTTGATTGTGACATCCATGAATTTGAGTTGGCTTTAAAAGGTAATCAATAAAGGTACAATCACTGATTATTTACTGGATGTTTCCTTAAATCTGTCCTGGGGTTCTCATTAAGTACCATCATTTTCGGACTATAAGCCGCTACTTTTTTCACAGGCTTTGAACCCTGCGGCTTTTACAATGCTGCAGCTAATTTATGGATTTTTTTTTTTTTTTTTTTTTTTTTTTTATGAGCTAACGGGCTTCACGCTGCCAAAACATTTAGCCTCGTCACACCTGAGCGTTCACATAGCTGCCCAGTACACGTCTCTCTTGGAGGGTGGGTCCTTGAGACTCAATGAGGCTAACTGTGTGAATAAAGGTAAAAAATATGAAATAAAACCCGACCAATGAAATTACTGAACACATCCCCCACTCCCTGTTGGCCACAACAGAGTATTTGCAGCCACTCAAAATAAGTTTGAGTTGTACATTTAAAGTGGCGCTTCGAGCTCGGTGGGAGGCTTGATACTGACTGTGGAGCATTGCACAGGAGGAAGGAGGATAAAAAAAATTACTGTATGTTAACAGTACATATTTAATTAAAGGTTTTAAAAATATTTCTGTGTAAATATGTCACATTACAACGTGGACACTCACAGGTTAGACGTGTCTTCTATAGTTGTACAGTTTTCATTTATTTATTTTTTAATTTAGTGGGTGCAGCTTATAATTGGGTGCGCTCAATAGTCTGGAAATTACGGTATGTTTTGCTAACAGAGAGTTGATTCCAAATAAATAACAGCAACATTTTATCCTTAGATTTCATCATACTGTAAACACGTCAAATTATAGGGGTATTTTTGCAAAACTGTTTGAGTTTTTGTCATTTTTGTGTTCCTAAATGTTGGTTGGTTGTGGCAGCCATCTTAAATTGAGTCGATTCTAAAAGTAAATTTACCTGTAGTTATAGATATGCATCTAAAAATTACCTTTAAAAAAAAGTTTATTTAAAATTCATTCAGTGGTTCATGAGATATGTTGTTAATGAGATTAACCTGCCTAAATAAAGGTTGAATGAATTAACAGATGAGACACAAACATTGTCCCCCACCTTTCACCTTCCTGCACACTGACCAGTTCATGTCTCTTAACTCTTTAAAAAGAAAGCCAGCTCTGCTAACGCTGCCAACCTGGCAGAAAGTTTGTGTCAGACTGATTTTGAACACAACTTTTCCCCTTTAATCAGCGTGGTGACATAAGAGGCAGACGGTAAGCCGCTCATTCAGGCTGCGCAGCGTTTGATTGACCTAATCACCAGGCAGCCAGACTCTAGCCTACTGATTGGGTTTACAAACGCTCCTTGTCATCGTTGTGTCATTAGCTCGTCGTTAGCTGTGGCCTCCTTGACGTGGAGCAGCGACTTGCCTGGCCTAAACACGGCAATCAGGGGATTAAAGTCTGAAACTCGGTGGACGCCTCGGGCTGTGAGTCAAAGAGAGGAAAATCCTGCATTACTGTGCGTGCTCCACGTGGCCGCAGAGCTTACTGTACACGGGCAACGTCACTGCTGTTTAGCAACGGAGACGAGGAGAAGGAACATTTGGTCACGTCAGGCACACAAAACGTTTCCTGGATTACGTTTAATGCCTCCAAGTGAGTTTGCTTCATCTTAAAACTGGGAATCAAGTCCAAAATGCTGTTTGAGAAAAAAAAAAAAAAGAAGATGATTCACACCCTTATAATCAATAGGGATGATTAACAGTTACTGATCACGTTCGTTCGCTTCACGAGGTGTGACAATATTGTGTTTAAGTGCTTTCCAGAGCTCCTTGGCTTGCAGACTGAGAGCCGCCACGCCCTTGTTTCCTCATGATGAGAAACCCAGAGGACCAGCTGAAGGCTTTCCAAGCGCTGTCTCACGTCTGCAGAGGAAAGTGGCGCGGACACTTGTCAGGGACCCAGCTCCAATCCGGTTGAACCCTGCAGTGAGCTCGAGACGGTGACCCTCCGAAGAGGGAAATCAATGCAAATTTAACATTGGCGACTGCTTTGAAGTCCGTTTGTCGGTTGAACGAGCGTGACAGGACCTGAGATGACCCCATGAGACAAGCTAAAGCTAATAGAATATTCCAAGAGCTGGAAGCGCGTTTGCATTGGTGTGTTCTCGATGCCTGAAAACGCGCGAGCAGCGGTGTTGAACAAAGAACAGTGCTAACTGAGGTGATTTCCCTCTTAGAACCCTAGTGCTCCTAAAAGAGAGCATGCACGGCTGCACGCCCCGATGAACTCGCATCTCGCCGGTTTAGCGCTCGTGCCGTTCACGTCACACACTGCACACCTCACCGTGCTCCTCCGACGGTTCAAAGCAACAGGAACTAGTCTCTAAAAGTTAAAAAAAAAAAAAAAAAACATGTGGCTTTTGTTTCATCGAGGAATGAACAACAGCATTCCATGCGCGGCCACATCAAAGATCTCCCCCCGTCGTGGTGCTAAACGAGGGCAGACTGTCCCGCTCGCCCCGCCTCGAACGTCTGCCACAAATTAACCAGATTTTAAAAGTGACACTTCCTCCTCATCAGTTTTAATCAAATACAAGTTTTAAACATGTAGGGCTTCCATCAAACAGCGACAGCCACACAGCACGCACAAAGAGCCATTGTCTGCTGGTGAAAATGTGGTTTGCAGGCTTGGCTACGATGGCCTGGCGGTTGCTGGAAGCCATGCGCACTTCCTAATATTCAGCTCACATGCGATTTCATTTTGAGAGAAGTCTGAGCTGTGGGGCTTTGCCTTTGTGTGAGAGGGGGGGCGCCTCACAACTTCTTTTCAGAGCTGACAACTCCTTTACCCTCGCCCCTCTCTCTGGTGGCGCTACTATATTTGCGTAGGGTCTTAAGCGATGGAAGAGTAGACGCAGGCTGCGTTGCCAGTCAAACGTGTTCAGGCTGTCGGGCTGAACGGCTTCCAGCTCTGCGATCTGTCTCCTCTCCACGTCAGAGGGGGCTGTTTGATCTGACGCAGAGGCTCCATTAGACACAGAGAAGTTCAGCTGCAGTGAGGTCGGATAACCGGCTTCAGCAGCCAGAGAGTAGGAGCCCAGAGAGGAAAAGGTTTGCACACGCAGTCTGGTTGCAATCTTGGTGTCTGTGCTGTGTGTATCTATAAATGTCTCCGAGCATTACTTGTCCTTTTGGTAAGGTGTGTGTGTGGTTGCACAGCCCAACTGAGCTTATTTTTGGGCACCGCCGAGATCCACGACAGCGCCTTGCTGAGGCGAAGAAATATGAAACACGCCGTCCTCTTCATCACGCACACACCAGTTTACTTTCTCAGCAGCAGTGACCTCATCAAGTTGCGTCACAGTCCAACGGAGCCGAGTGCGAAAGTGACGAAACGGCAGACGATGGGTTTGATAGAAACGCGTGGATGGTTCAGCCGCAGACCATCACTGCATCCCTCGTGTTTACAACTTTAAACGACGCAGCGCTCTCAGCCAGCTTCTTTCGGGACTCAGGTCGACATCGTCACCTGTTTGCAGTTTGCCGTTAAAGCGAGCGAGAGTTGATGTGGCTTCTGTGAAAGATGGGTGAGTGGCAGCTGGGCTCTGGTACCAGGGCTGCACGGCAGTTAAACTGTCAGCGACAGGAACTGTGAAAGCCCGTGCCGAACGTGAACACATGCAGTAAGACAGCACCACAGGTGTTTCAGTCACACCACTGCACGTCTCCGTCCGTCCTTCGGCCATCCTGAAGGCGCATTCAGCAAAAAATGTCCGCAGGACGTTTTGTTGCCAAAGTCAGACTGAGTCAGGGTAGCTTAAATGTGTGTGTCAGTAGGGGGGTGGTGGTGCTGTCACTTTGGCAACGCAACTGCACATATTGCAGCGATTACCACAGCGGAAAAATGTTTTTCTGCAACATGCAATTACTACAGATTACAGATTGCCGTCCTTGCATCAGAAGCTCTCGCCAGAAAAGAAGAAACGCCGCGCATTTGTGTGTGTTGTGTCGATAGGCACAAACAGACAGAGACAAAGAAAGATGAGAAATGATTATAGCTCACACTAAAAACCACAACTGAAAAAAAAAAAAAAAATATGGGGGAGTTGACGTATTTATGGGACTCATTTGGATTTAAAAGTTGTACCAAGTTTCAGGAGTAAATAAAGAAAGAAGAAATGCAATCTGTCCTTCAGTAACACAAGGGGAAAGCAGCGTGGGGGTGCACTGTGCAGTCTTTTGTCCGTCATCGTCAACATTATGAACACCGTGCACTGACATCCTCGTAGGATATACAAGCCTGGATGCCGCACGTTATATTAATTTTGGATTTACGTTTTGCTCCAGGTTCCAAATCAGCACGAATATCAAAGTTTCCTTCAGGTCACACTCAACAATGTAGCCAGAAAGTGGTGCCCCGCAGCAAGGCAGGGCCCAATTTACAAACCCACCAGATCAGAGCTCGACCCAAAGTGCTCCTATAATAGGACTGGGTCCGTTTGGTGAGTCTTACCATCCAGTTCTACTTTTAGTGGGTTTCCAAAGAATAAACAGGCCTGAGAACCACATCACAGGCTGCTCACTGTCATCGCTGGGTGAGTGTACCCACTGGATGATGTGAGGGCGGAGCGACCGTGACACTGAGGTTCACGACTGTTGCCCCCACCGCCATCATCACCATCATCAGCATCCCCTGCCTGCGTTGGGTGTGGGTTTGATAGATCCGCCCCCGATCAAGTCCTGATCATTGAAGTGTTTCATTGCGCCTTTGTCTGAACAGTTGGTGCATTTGAAAGAAGAAGTCTGTCTGACCGTGCGATCGCTTTTTTGCAGACTCATCGAATTTGAGCTGCGGTTAAAAACATGCATTTGACTTTGAGCCAGACTCACTTGTGATTATTTTTTTTATTTTTACAATGGTCTGGATCAATATCTGCACCTGTTTCCCTGTGAGTTTTTTTAGGGTTTTGTATGGACACAGGATACTTTTCCATTTTTTTTTTCCCATTAATCATTTTCAGGAGTGTTTGTTTTTTTAAAGCCACTTCACTCTGACCCAGTCATTGGGGAGCTTTAATAAAATAAACCAGAATAAAGAGTTTGAAGACAGACATCATGAAATCCATATCACCGCTATCTGCATTAGTGAAATTACAACTATAATACATTTTGTGAAGATGTTTAATCTTTGAATGCATCTTCTTGCAAATGTTTGTCTGGTGGAACATGGTCTCCATGTGGATTAACAATATGTGTGTGTCCTCAGCTGTCTGTGTGCACAGAGGAGCAACTGAGATCTTAATACCAGCTGTCAAAAAATATCAGTTTGTGTTTCTTTAGTTTTCCCTGGTGGATTCTGAAGGACTCAGTAGATCATGTCCTGTGAAAAGCATCTTGTTGTTTTGAATATATATATACTGTATATATATATTTATATATAAAATAAAAACAATTTGTGTGTGGTTTGACGTTTGCTTCCAGAATTTTGTAGATTTGATCTAATTTCATTAAATGTCACTGCAACATAAACATGAGTTGTGATGCTGAGGGACATTGCTTAACTCCACACAATTTGTTCCTTTAAAAGAATTCAAGCTCATCATGGTGGAAAAAGTCTAATTAAACATACAGTACATTGTAAGACATGACTGCAAAATGCATCAGGCTTTAAATGTTCTTTTGCAAATTATCGAGGCTGATTTTTGTGGCAAGGATGTACAAGTCATCATCCATATGACACGTATGATCTTTGGGCTGCACAGTGGATCAGTACACTTTAGCCGCACAGTCTAGAACAATGTTCAGAAGGTTTTTGTTTTCTTTTAGTTTTTGTAGTTTTCTTTAATTCTAAAGACACTTGACCTTTACAGTTTTTGTTACGTCATTATCACCTTAAGAATTAAAAAAAAAGATTACTGAACCACTTTGCCATCCTCTTTGTCTGTTTGAGCTTTTATATTTTAACTTGTGGCTGTGTCAAAAACTGAAGAGACAGGATTTTCTTTTTTGAACAACTTTGCTAAATTTTCCCATTTAAAGAATAAGGGCTGCGCTCTCTTAGTATATACAGTGGTGCTTGAAAGTTTGCAAACCCTAAATGCATAAATATGTCCTAAAATATCATGAGATTTTCACACAAGTCCTAAAAGTAGGTAAAGACACCCAGTTAAACAAATGAAACAAAAATATTATACTGTACATGTACTTGGTCACATATTGAGGGAGCTTACCCAGTATTACATATTTGTGAGGACGTGCTTTTTTTTTTTTTTTTTTTGGCTTCTTCTCTGATTAATTCTGTACATGTTTAAATTATTGCGCAAGCTAACTTCTCTTCAATCTGACATTCACATGGAGCTATTTAAAAAGGCGTAATACAGTAAATTGAGCAATGAGACATCTGAATTAATCTGTGATTTACATCATCTTGAAAATCTCAGGAATTTAAGTTTTTTTTATTTTTTATTATTATTATTTTTACAATACCCCAAACCTCTCAGGTTACTGGTCTATGTTGCAGCCCTCACCTATGGTCATGAGATGTACATGGCACCATCACAGAATAAGATCCAGGGTACAAATGACTCTAAAGAGTAGGTGGCTGTGCTCAGCCTTGGAGCTAAGGTGAGGAGCTCCATCATCCAGTAGAGCTGCTGCTCCTCCTTGTTGAAAGGAGTCAACACAAGGTTCAGACTGACAGATGAATCCTGGGTACATCTTTTTGGAGCATGTTCCACAGGAAGGAGGCAGACCTAAAACTCACTTGAGGACTCTGGATGGGGGGATCCCCTGAAAGATTTGGAGTGTGTCGCTGAAGGCATGTGGAACAAAATGTGCAGCTTTCCCTCCTGAACCTGCTGCCTCTGTGACCCGACCAGAGATAAGCAGCAGAAAATGGACGAATAGATTTATTGCAAAGCCCGTCATCGAATTTTAAACCTTACACGACCCCCATTTAAGATTTAACATTTGTCTGTAAAATATGAAATGTAATAAACAATGTAATTAAATTCAGCACTTGAGTAAATATGTTTAATTTCTCCACCTCGTCTCTGGAGGGTTGGAGAAGCGTCAGACACGCTTGGTATGTCTGAAAAAGTCTTTAAGAGCCCCATTTACATTCAGCAGACAGAAATAAAAAAAAAACTATCTGGAGTTGTCCCCCAGCAGCCGTTATGCTGCTCGCTTGATTCGGGAGAATTTAATAAGCCCTCGGCTCTGCGCCGCACCTTTTCGAAAACGTAAGCGGAGAATTAAAGATGCATGAGATGAATGTGCTCTTTGTCTCCTCTGGTGACCACTGCGTCTCAGCTCATCATGCTCACATAGTAATTAGGTGATGGGTTTGGAAATGTCATCAGTCATTTTAAAATATACTCTCAATGCCTTCAAGGATCTGAAATTGGGGCCTGACACTCTCATGACTTATTGGATGTGTACAGTAAAGCAAGGAGCTAATCACAGGGGGTAAAACTAGAAAAATAGAGCACTTGAAGCTTCTTGGAAGCTAAAACTAAGTGAATTCTTGCCGTCATTAAAACTAAAACATTCCCAGTGGAGGAAAGGCAACATGCAAATTTGTATGATCAGAATTGCTCAATGTGTTTCCTATTTTCTCGTCTGAACATCAAAATGGACAAAAATGACCGCCAATTGTGATGTGCTGACACGTTGTGTAATCAAAATTTGAGAACGAATCAGCCATCAGAGCAGCACAGGACCCAAAACCCAAACAGTCTGTACCCACTTACTGTTGTTTAAAAGTTTCTCCATAAACTTGTGTGCATAAACACTCTTGACGCTAGAATATGATTTGGCTTTGAGGGGACTGGCACAAATGGCTTTGGTGGCTTACATCATGCCTGGGAGTCTAATCACAGACACTCCTGTCATATCAAGCAGAAAAAGTCCATTTCATAAAGAGCTACATTTCAACAAAAAGCAGAAAAAAGAGGAGGGAAGGGTAAACAAGCCCCGCGTTCCACAGCCACCGCAGAATTCATCATTCGCACAAAAAAGAAAAATACCTCAAGCCCAAAAGTGGAGCTAATTTAATCCGAGAGGAATAAAAACGCCATTTCATAGGAGTCGTCCATTCAGAACACTCATATTTCCACTGAAGAGCAGAAACCCCCGGCTGAAACTCGAGCAGACACTTTTCGGAAGGAATGCATTCGGTGGGATGAGGGCTGAAGCTCGCCCTGTAATTTGTGAATGCACAGAAATGTGCGACGGCCACAGTTTCTCCAAAGATAGATATCTTTGTCTTATGTCATCGCCGAACCTCAAAGTATTTCTAATTGGCCTTATGGCCCCCTTTTTCCCTCCCAAATGAATAACTACCCGTATCCAGAAGGGCTTATGTGTGCTCCATCTGAAAATAGCCTGGGAGTCGACTCAAACTAATAGAGCCAATTCAGACAAAAACAAGATGTTTGAAGACAGCTTGATGCAGCCGAGGCTGTTCCCGGCTTCAAAGTGACTTTTAAGTGGCACCGAAAGTCGTGTGGGTGGCATTTAGATGCAGGTATGCATTGCAGACCCCAGAGGCTTCATGGTTTCTCTGCTAATGCTGATCATAGTCATATTAGTCTTCACATTCTGACTCATTACGCTTGAAAGGTTGAAGCGAACAGATAAAGGTGGAATCTTCTCATCGGTTCCTTTTTTTTTTTTTTTTGTTTCGATCCCATCACAATGTTAAAACGTTTGACATCATGCAGTAAACAATGATTTGCTCTTTTGCTCTTTCGCTCCCTGAATGGTACGTGCATGCCGAGGCCTTTTTGAGGTGGGTTTCACATATCCTCCAGGAGTTGTGTCTTGATTTCAGGTTCAGCCCACTTGGATCATTAAAAATCGTTCAGGGGCCATCCTCAATGCCTGTGCGGCTGAAACTGTAGAAACTGTGCGTTGAAATGCAGAGGTCTAAATGTGACAGGCGCCCGGAGCGCACATTATGGCTGAGTGGGCTTCGAGCTGCATAATGTGGTCACGTATTAATAATGAAGCGGAGCAGAAGGATGACTAAAATATCAGCAGCATTGTCGCTGTCCCAGCTGAGCTGGACTTGAAATAGATGCTACATGACAGATGATCTGGTTTTATTTTGAAATGAAAGTTGCAGCCATGATGACTGAAGCAAAAGTAAATAATTTGCTTTTTTCTTCTTTTTATCAAATGAGCTTAAATTAAATGAGGAAAAATGTTTGTGTTTTGATGTCACACTTTAAAAAAAGAAGAATTTATATATTTTTTTACACTAAAGCTGAGGCAGTTTTTAATGCCATAAGGTTTTGTCTTGTAAAAAATAAATAAATAAATTTGTTTTAAATTAAACATTTTTATAGGAACAAGTGCACACAATTAAAGATGATCAGGGTGTGACAGAGTTTTAACATTTTATGTTTAGGCTAGATGTTGGAAAAAAAATAGCTAAAAGAGGAACCTAAATGATAATTTTAGACTTAATAAGTTAAGTAAAGTGGGAAAATACAAGTTGTTTTTACTTGATCTGCCTTCATTTAACAGTTTATTTGGGTAAAAGTTAATCTGAATTTTGCATTTAATTTCAAAACCTCTTTTTGTGCACGTCTATGTCAAATTGCACCACTGATAAGGGGAAATAATGCATTTATTCATTTGTGTGCAACAACTTCAAAACCTGTCTCGTTTAAAAAAAATATGCGCTGGAATTAACAATAACTTGACTGAACGCACTTTAAATTATTTTATTGTGAGCTGATCTGATTATTTTATGCCAATAACTCCTGATTTGCTGTTTTGCACTTGGCACGGCTCCAGAAAAAGTCTGAATTAATTCAAGTTCGTGAATTCTCTCAGTGAAGTTTTTTATTCAGTTAAATCAACAGAGATTTGATTTGAATGCGTAAATGTTGCATTTTGAATCAGAAGTCTGACCTCGGACTTATCACGTGGCTCTAACGCGCAGACTTTTAATTAGATGAGTAAATAAAACCATTCAGTTGTTGTTTATTTAGTCAACAATATTAAAATCAGGGGGCACGGCCTTAATTAGGGATCGAATATGGCAACAAAACATCCCTGAAGAGGAATTAATTCAACCCCTCAGTTTGGAGACAAATAAATAAAAAATGTCTGACAGTTTCGAGCAAAGATTAAAAAAAAAAATAATAATAAATATATAAAATGAAGTTTTTCTGCGTGTGAGCGTGAACGTCTGCTCAGACTGTCGGAGCTGATTGAAAAGACAAACGCGCCAACTAGTGTCAGAAAGGCGCACGGCTCCGAGTCTGCAGGGCGTGCTGTCACTTTATTAGTCAACTTTCTTTTTGCGTCTTTCTAATGAATTCAGCCTCAGGCGCGCGCGCACACACATTTATCACGGCTTCTTTTTTTTTTTTTTTGTGTGTTTGATGTGGGGAAAATTAAAAACATTCTGCCGCTTGTTTTAATTTGACTATTTAATGCCTGATGGGTTAATTACCGAGATTAGAATCTGTCTCCAATCCCTAATTTCACTTGATGAATTCTCTTTTTATTATTATTATTGTTATTATTATTATTATTTAGTCGGAGGGAAGGTATGGAGACGTGATGGCTTTTCGAGATGAATCTATGAAATTAAAACCGCAGCCCATTCTTTGGAGATAAACTACAAACAGATCAAAAATAAAACTCAATAAACTCACGTGTTTAATGGATTATTGCGTAAACAGTCATTATTTGACGATTTTGCTTCATTTTAACACTTTAAAACCCAAAATTTTACACATAATCCAACTGCTTCACAGGTAAAATCACCCTAAAGTCAATGCAATAAACATTAATGCTGCTTATTTTTGGTCTCCTCTTCCTAAAATGTTCCATTTTCCCTCGCAGTGCCTCTCCACGGCGCGTAAAAGTCTCATCCAAAGCGCACAAAAACACAGCAGATCAGAGATGGTTATCAATAATTCAGCTCGTGTGTGTATGTGTGTGTGTGTGTGTGTGAGAGACACCAACTGGGCAGAGCTGCAGAAAAGGAGCAGCGGAGTTTGATTGGTCTGCCAAAGCCCAGCCCCGCGCGCTCATTGGCTCGGATCAACCACTGAACGCTGAAATGAGTTAGGGGAAAGAATCTCGCGGCACTCTGCAGTGTGTTCGAGCTCACTGCTCCTTGTTGCGACTCTGCGCGTGAAGGATAACCTGGTTTATGATTATTTTTTTATATAAGGGGACTCCAGCTGGAGCGACGGGATCGATCCAGCTCTTTGTTCCGGTTTTGGTTTTGGGAAACCGGGATCGGGTTGCAAGGACTTTTTTTTTTTTTTTTCCTTTTACGCACGAAACGAACAGACTTGAACTTCAGCAACGACTTGACTCTTTATACTCAAGTTGAGAAATTCAGAGCTTTTAATCCAGATCTGAAGGAGGTTTGACTGCGACAACTATTTTGGTTTTAGTTTTTTATTAGTTTATATATATTTTTAAGTTTAGCCAAAACAGCCGGTCAACTGGATCGAACGTTTTGCTTTGTATCGCGGCTGGATACAGATTTTTATTTTTATTATCAGTAAATTATTTGGTTGAACTGGGACCTGACGTGAGGTCTAAAGCAGTTTGTGGTGTTGCTGTATTGTTTACACGCGGCTGAAAGTAGTTAAGTGTGCGGTCGATGCGAGCGCAGATAGACATCCAGCCTCGCGCACACTTTGGACAGCGTCGCTTTGCATGCTCTGTTGCAGAGACACCAACCTCGATGTTCTCCAACTTTACGCATCATGAGCAGATGATCTGAAAGTCTCCAGAGTTTAGTGCTTTTTTGTTCAAGACTCTGTTGTGCGTCACCTCCATCCTTTTACGCTCCTGAATCCAGCTGGAGAAAGAAAAGACTGAATAAACTGTTTTGTCCTCCAAAGAGTTCGGCTCTTCTCATACAACCCAGTCAGGTGGCACTGACCCCAGCTGTTGTGATGCATATTCCCGTAGAGCCGCCCACCACCAGACGGTTCACGCCGCCCTCCACGTCCTTCCCCTGCAGCAAGATTGGAGACGCCAACGGCTCCATGGCCACCCCGGGTCCTCTCAGATCCAGACCGGACACCAGGAACGTGGTGGACGTCCTCGCGGACCACGCGGGCGAGCTGGTCCGGACCGACAGCCCCAACTTCCTGTGCTCTGTCCTGCCATCTCACTGGCGCTGCAACAAGACGCTCCCCGTGGCTTTCAAGGCAAGACAGATGGCTTCTAATCATTTATGTGTTCGCTTTTATCATATGTCATTTAGACAGAAACACATATTTAAATGCCATTTTAAAAAAAGTTAAAGATTTGGACGCATCAGGTTGTCAAGCTTATTTTAAGACGCATGAGCTGCAGAAGAACAGGAACAAAATGCTAAATAGTTTTATTTTCAAACACATTTTTATGCTTTTTGTATCAGGACAGCTTTGTGTTTTTTTGTATTTTCAACCATCTAAGATCTAAATGTGAAGATTAGGAACAAAGACAGAAACAGAAAGCAGGGCACAAACACGTCCATCCGTACAGAATGCATGCGCCAATATTGCTGACATTGTAGGGAAACTAGAGTCCAATCAGAGCCGGTGCGGTTTTTACGCGCACCGTGCGCATCTGGTTCTGTGACCCGGAGTGACCGACCCACCTCCTGCTTGTCTCCCGCCGCGCAGGTCGTGGCTCTCGGAGACGTTCCGGACGGGACTCTGGTCACCGTGATGGCCGGGAACGACGAGAATTATTCGGCGGAGCTGCGGAACGCCTCGGCGGTGATGAAGAACCAGGTGGCGCGCTTCAACGACCTGCGCTTCGTGGGCAGGAGCGGACGAGGTGAGCCCTGATTGAACATCTCTTTCACATGGGATTTAGGGTAGAATTAGGAAAAAATTCAGATTTTAATCTCATGAGAGCACTGGCAGTTATTTATCTTTAAATGTATTAGAGAAAATGAGAAAATCTCGTGTTTTTCCACAGACACCAGCAGGAAACTTGGATCCAAATCGAGCTGCAGAATTTTTTTTTTTTTTATGGATTTGGTCAGATTTCTTTAATAGAGCCGCAAATAATTTGGGTTTGGCTTTGCCAGCTCATCCCACACACATCTGGCCTGCGTCACGGTGCGCGCACGCAACGTGTCTGTTTCATTTTCCTAATCCAGGGGGATAGAAATAATTTACCCACGTGGTTCAAATTAAAACAAACAAAAAATATAGAACAATAAAACCGCTTGGCAATTGATGTCCCGGGGCGATTTGTGGAATTATCCGTTCAGGGATGCAGGTTAAACTCTAAAAGGAGGTTTTTAAATTTAGTTCAAGTCACAAAGAGCCGCGCATCAACAGCAGGCCTGGTAGCAGGATGTTGTGGTTGAAGCGCATCTGCTGATTTCTTTAATTATTTATATATTTCTTGGGTTCTGATCAAGTAAATCAAACCCTCCTAATGTCAAATTATATAAACTCGACTATTCTCAACTTCAAAAATGATTTACAAGCCTTCTTGTTGTGAAACGTTTACCTCGAAATATATATTTTTTCGAAAATGTGAGAGTATATTTGATGCGTAAAAGCGGTGCCAGGGTTTAACACACACACACACACACACAATGTAGTTTAATTTTCATTTCTGCAGCTAACATTCTTTTCAGTCCTCCTACGCGGTTTGTTTTTTTGCAGAGATGCCTCCATTATCTTTTTTTCTTTCTTTCTCACAGCCGTCAGGGCCGCGCGCTGCAGCCTTCCTCTTTCTGCAGATGTGAGAAAGATTCTGTCTTGTTGAACATCTGCTGCAGGCCTATTTATTTAATCTGGAAGATATGATCGCAAAATACGAAATCATACTGACAAACCTTAAAAATGCTGAAAACTTTATTTTTTCTTTCTTTTTTTTTAAATTGAGAAGAAAAAAAAACTGTTGCAGAAAATGACGTTTTTACAGAAGTTTGATGTTTTGCTGCAGGAAAGAGCTTCACTCTGACCATCACAGTGTTCACTGGACCACCACAAGTGGCCACCTACCACCGCGCCATCAAAGTCACCGTGGATGGACCCCGGGAACCGCGCAGTGAGTCCACGCAAGCGCACGAACATCCTATGTGTGTAACTTGCACTGAGACGCAGAGTCCAAATGCATTTGGTGCAGAAAAGTCAGAGCAGGTCTGAAATGTGTGGGTGTCATGTTTATCAGATCAGAAGCGCCCAAATCCTTTTTTTGTTCCACACAAGATCTGTTTTTGGTTTAAGACTTTGTTTATGTTAAGATTTAAAAAAAATAAAGAAGATCTGGTAAAATGTGAGGTTAGTTTTAAAAGGATGAAGTTATAGAGAAGCTAAGACCGAAGCATATTCAGGACCACTAAGAGGAGCAGTCTCCAAGCCACAAGTGGTTCAGGATTTGTGAAACCCTCCTCCTCTTCCTCCTCACATCTTCCTCAGAGCTGGTCAAAGGGGTCTCACCTGCCTGACCACATGATTACCTCAGTGATTTAGTCCTGGCCCTGGAGCTGCTCACTGCTTTCTCATATGGCTCAGAATCAAGAGAGCTGCTGGAGGTCAAGTCTGTGAGGCTCAAATATAGATGAGATGTGCAACGCTTCGTGACTGTCTCCATGAAGGGTTCTGTGTTTATGGAGGCACCAAAAGGTCTCGGAGCACGCAGCTTGTGTGGCGGTGGATACTGGGACAGGCTGGATTTAACCCAGTCAAAACAGAGCTCAGAGGAACATAGAGAGCAGGAGCGAGTGTCACATGAGAAGGGATATGGATGGCACGGAAAGACGAGGGTCATTGCGTCCCCCCCCCCACCCCCCACCCCCAGTCAGGCTGGATGCTATTTGCAGAGATATAAAAAGAGAGCTGTGACGGCAAAGGCAGAAAGGACTTAATAATAAATGCTGCATGGTTTCAATTTGATTGTCTTTTGTTTAACATAAAAACAGTTCCTAAAAGGACGTGTGTGTGTGTGTGTGTGAGAGTACACGTGTGTGCCAGTTTGAAATAACCACGCACATCAAAGTTGTCTCCTGTCTGTCCGTCGACACATTACGACTCCAGCGGAGGCGTCAGAGTGGCACTAATGCTTTTACACTTGTGCTATAAAGTGACACTGTTGAATAGAGGCCAGAGGGAACGTAAGGCGCTGTTAATCCACCGTTTGCACGGAGTCAGGGCAGAAAATAAACTTTTGCATGATGTAAAAATGCATCCAGGTCGGATTTCTGCATGCTCAACCTGCAAACCCCACTAATAACAGATGGGATGGGAGGCATTGCATTGGTGGAAACGTTCCATCTTTCACACCAGCAGGGGAAATTAATTCAAGATTTCCCAACAGGGTTTTGAAAAGGCAGCATATTTACACTGTCCTCAAGTCCGTCGGAGCTGAAGCCGAGATGACACTTCGTGCTAAAGAATTCACAACCTCCAAAATAGAAATCACACGAGACAGAATAAAAGAGCACTCATATTTTAAAACAAGGGGCACATTTTAAGAGTCGTGTTCCAGCCCAGCGAGCAAAAAGAGGAACACGCGCTACTATTCAGATATTATAAAGCCCATAAAAATAATCAGATTTTTTTTTTTTTTACCACAAGGCACTGTATTATATCAGCTATCAGCCAGCACACACACAAAAAAGAAAATACAATTTTGAATCTCATCCTTTCTGGACACT
>JARVLU010000624.1:13780645-13791077 GCA_031762415.1 Simpsonichthys santanae
CCATACAAAAAAAAAAAAAAAAAAAAAAAAAGTAAAAGTTTAAGCTTAGACTAAATATTCTGGATGACACGCAGCTACTACCACAGCTTAATATCTGGAAAATTCAAAGAGTTTTAGCCATTTTCATGTTTGCTAAAGTTGAAAAAAAAAAAAAAAAAAAAGATCTGGATTGATAAGTTCTACAATAGGTGTACGGCTAATTAGTATTTTAGGAGGGTTTCATCAACATCCATCCACTGGTTCATGATTAAATTTGCTAGAGACACTCAAACAAATACACACACACACAGACAGGATATTACATTATTGCCCACATTTTGGCCTTATAGAAACCCAGCGCACTGCATGGTGGACCTGCGGCCCAGACCATGGTTAGAGGGTGCTCTGACTGAGACCACAGCTCCCAACTTCTCATTTAAATGAGCAAATGGACTCAGTTTAGATTATATTCTTTGCATAAAGACCACAGTTATCTGTGTGTTACCAATCTGCCCCTAATTTGGTTGTTTGTAAAAACAAGTTTCATCCATCCATCCATCTGCTTTACACACTTCTTCCTTTTTGGGTAACTGGCGCCCATATCCAGCAGTCACTGTGCAAGGTGGGGGACACCCTGGACAGGTTGCAAGTCCATCACAGAGACACATAGAGACAAACGAGACAATCATTCCTTCTGTCTCACACACCTAAGGACAATTTAGAGTTGCCAATCAGTCTAACATGCATGTTTTTGGTCTGTGGGAGGAAACAGGAGTACCCAGAGAAAACCCACACATGCACGGAGAGAACATGCAAACTCCACCTAGAAAGGCCCCCTGGCTGGGATTCACACTGGCAATCTTGTCGCTGAGAGGCAACAGCTCTACCAACTGAGCCACCATGCCATACAAGTAAAATAAATAAAAATAAATAAAATGGTTAATGCCCTGTCCAGGGTGTACTCCGCCTCGTGCACAGTGACTGCTGGACATGGGCACCAGTGACCCCCGTGACCTAACAAGGAAGAAGCTGGTAGAAGATACAGTAATGGATGATTAATGGGTTTTCTTTGATAGAAATAATGACATTTTACGCTTTTCAAAGCTTGAATTAGGCAGCGAACTTGCATCAGAATTGTTTGTTTGTTTTACTGAGAAATGAGCGCAGCTTCCCAGATTTTCTGTTGTTTCCCATAAAGATTCATGAGAATTGACAAATTTCTTTTTTTTTTTATCCCATTTTCTCACAGAGGAAATCTGAATTACGATCTGCACAAGCAAAATCACTTTCCTCTTAAAAAAAGGAAATAAACACACACACACACACACACGCTAGACTTCTGCCAGGCACCCCCCACCCCCCTTCATGGTGGGGTACTGGGTGGAGGGGGAAGCAGTAAGACTAGTAGGGGAAACAGAAATCCCTGAGGACCAGGTCTCTGTTAACTTGAGGAGGGGAACTGTTCATACACACACACATACACACACACATTTTCTATCTTTCCATCTCCCTCACTTTTTTTCATCTGAGCAAAACAGAGTTAAATGAGGATGATTGCTCAATTCTGGTTTTGATCACTTGGGAATGTGGATGGTCTTTAAAAACAATGCAGTCCTTTTTATTTTCACCACTGACTACTTTAAAATCAGACAAATGATCGTACAGTCGTCTCAGATTTCTTTGTCCCTGCAAAGTACAACCCCAAATCTGTCAAAGATAGGGTGTACGTTTGTATATTAAAAAAAAAGCATGCTGCCAGTCCCATAAATCCAAATTTTATCCACAGTAGAACATAATATTCAGGTCTCTTGTACTTTGTAAATGAGTCCTTGAGGCTCAATGGGATTAACCTGTATAAATACTGTAAAGGTTGAATTACATAAAATGTGCAGTTTGTGTTTTATACTCAAACTTTAATTTTTATTTTATAGCATCAACACATTCTGTTCTAAAAAGGAAAGGGACAGCTGGCCTGTTATCACCAAACAGTTATAAAAGCCTGCCTCTCTGATGGTATGGGGGTGCATTAGTTCCAGTGGCATGGAAAGGCACCATCATTGTAGAACAATATAAGCTTATACAGGTTTCAGAACATACGCTCCCATACAACAAACATATATATATAAAATTAAAAATAAAAACTGCAAACTGTTGAGCAATGGGACAACATTCCTCTAAAAATGATGCGTTGCCATTAAATCCAAAATTATCTTCTTTTTTAAAATACTGTAGTTTTTTTTTTTAATATAAGTTTACTTTGTTCAGTTGTGACTAAAATGTGGTTTGTGAGATGAACCATTCACCGCACTCTGTTTTTAGTTACATTTTACACAACACCTGCACCTTTTCAGAGCTGGGGTCATCTGGGACTGACCTCTGAAGTATGTGATCAGCATCACCTCTTCATGAAGCCTCATGTGGATGTGAGGAGAACAGCAGAAACCACTTTAAGGCACCGCAATCCAGCAGCTTCCTTTAAGTCAGTGACATTGAAAATGATTTCATCTTCATTTTTTTCCCCTATGCCTCACAACAACAACAACAACAAAAATCTCAATTATTTTTATAAATTCCCTCCAATGATCAAATGCTGTTGCTGTTTCAAGCCTACTGATGTTCTGTTTAGCACCATCGCACTGAGGTCTGAATAAATCAGGGGTGAAGTCTGAGCTACTGTTACTCCAAGATACAATAACTGGAAGCCAGAGCTTTGGAGGTTTTGTCTCCAGTGTGTGTATGTGTGTATGTGGCTCAGTGTTAGACACCCCCATGTCTGTCCATGGCTGCCCTGTAGCTATACTACTCAGTTCCCATGGTTCCACAGTTCCACTTTAGCGACTTCCCCAGGGGACACCTCCCACATGCTGGTTTGTTTTCATCTTTAATGGCTGGATCATCTTACTTCTTCACAGTGTGTGGATGTGAAGTAAACACTTTACATGTTTTTTTGTTTTTTCCACCCTTGTTCTCTACGTGTGCACCTGTGAAATAAAGCGCATTGTCTGTCGTGAGGGCGTGTTTGAGTTTACACCAAAATGATGCAACAAATTAATGCAAAGCTGCACAGAAACGAGACACCGAGGCTTCAGCTCTGTTTTTTTTTTCTGTCGCCCCGGAGGCAGAGAGGAAGATGAAGGAGGGAAAATATCTTTCATGTATCTGGACACGTCTGATATACAGTTCGGATTCACGAATAATTGCGGCGAAACAAGCGCCAAATGGGCCGAGGAACAAAGAAGGACTGTAGGGTGGTGGAAAATGAATTTACATTTGAGAGCTGGTAATGAGGGGGGTTTTCTGAGAGATGACAGCAAAGGAGGAGGATCAGAAGGAGGGAGAGGTAAAACGGGTGAGAGTGCGTCAGATCAAGAGGTGGCAATTACACAACTGATCCCAGACAAGTGGTTTTGGCTGTAAAGACGCCTCCAAAGTGGCTGAGGAGATTGAAGCCTACAGGTGTTTGTGCTTTACGAGCGAGCGCTTCACCTCGGCAGGAGACGCAGGAGGAGGGCGAGCCAAGGAGGTTCGGGGCTCTGCGACGTCTTGGCAAATTCATCCCCATTAAGAGTTGAGGCCTTCTGGCAGGCGCCTCGCAGCAGGGCACAGCAGATCTGAACATGAGCAGAGTCGGCCCTTAGAAAACCATCCATCAAACCGGTGCGCCAGAGAGAGAACTCCATCCATCTCTCTCACCGAGATGGACACAAAAGCAGATTGTTACAGACAAAGACGGGAAAATGGAGATAATTTAAACACATGTTTGGCTGGTAAAGTAGATGACTTGGTCCGTTTTTTTTTTTTTTTTTTTTCTTTTAGATAAAATGTTACTCAAATAAAAACCATTCCTTTGAGGAATTGGTTGCTCAGCACACCAAATTTCAGCTAAATACCTACAAAATATTTTGAGTTATATCCATTTTTGCGTTAGCTAGGTTTGCTTTTCTGTGGCAGCCGTTTGAGTTCAAACGTTAGCAGCTGTAGATGTCAATACAATGATGACTTTCTAAAAGTTTGGATTAAAATCAGCCCAGTGCACACGCTCAGACGCAAGCTTTAACATAACGCTTCGTCGGACACTAATAAATCTTTAAACAATTCAGTCCTTGATTTTTTTTTCTAGTCAAGTTTAGCCAAAGAGCGATCCTGCAGTTTTCTTTTCGTGGTTTGGGGGAAAAAATGCCCCCACTTTTCCGGCCCTGCTCCAATTTTCTTTAAATACGGACGTAATTGGTTTGATTTCCTACCTCCGGCCTGGTTGTGAGAGAAGGGAGGGGAGGAGGGCAACAAGCAGCGGCTGGAGCCTAAATAAAAAGGGACCCAGCAGGGACGCTGCACGCCTGGGTGGCTGCAGTTTCACCAACGTTGTGTTCCCTCCACCTACCAAGTGTTATGAGCAAAGAGCATTATAGGGAAAACCATCAAAACACACAAAAACATCCAATATCTGAAGGTGTCTGTTTTAGTCTCACACATCCATCATGGTTTGGCCCACAACTCTTGCAGCATGATCACAAAGGCATTCCAGACCTCGAATTAAAACCAGTCTCACAAAAAGCCTCTCTCCCTCCTGGACAGGCAGAGGAGTGTGGCACTCATGGGCGTGAGTAATCAAAGAGAAAGTAGGATGTCGTGTCTGGAGGAAGCCAAGTGGGACCTTACTGATCTGAAGCCAGCTCATTGTTCCAGCCTTTTCTCGTTTCTTTGCTGAGCTGGCAGAGCAGAGAGCAGACCCATGTCGTCACCCTGTAATTAAAGCGTAGCCTTCCTTGATGGAAATGCATATCGCCCATGGCTTTTCATGCCACATTTCTTATGGAGATCATCTCGTGTCGTAGCCATTTTGCACAAACCTTGTGAATGAGGTTATGTGCAATCTCAATGTTCAGAGTTGGGAATGACTCTCAGCTACTATCACACCAGATTTTAGCTCACTACCTGTAAAATTAACTGAGTTATTTGTATTTGACATGGTTGCTTAGCTCTAGAAGCCATATTTAATGTGGATGACTCCATCAGCTGATGCATTTCATTTGCAGCTGCCAACAAATAACATTTTCAGGACTGTGCAGCCTTGTGCCACGCTTCATGTATCATAATTTGCTTCCTTAAGACCAGAGTTTCTTGTAATGTTTGGGGTGATGTTGAGCAATGTAAGAAACTTGGATGAACCTTCACAAAGTCTGGAAAAGTATTGATCAGATCGCATTTAAAACTTACAAGCAAGTCTAGCTTCTTGGAGGGAAACAAATGTAAGAAGTTGGGAGTAATTTAAAACTTCTGCACATTGCAGTATGATAAGTGGAGAATGTTGGGAAGTAAGTAACACAGCATGATGACATTCATATTAGGAGTAGGATATCAATTTACCCCTCATTAAACCAACTACAGACTGAGACTGAAGCCCAAAAATTTCAAGCTGCCTCACAACCACTGCACCGGTTATAAGCTCTTATCGGTCAGATACACTCTCCAACACCTTCTGCTGAAGTGCACAGAGGTGAAACTAGATCTGCATGTTGAAAAGCCTCAGTCTGCATTAGAGGAGGTGCTGATTTTTACTGTAACCAGCAGCAACGCAGGCGGGAGGACCTGTTATGGTGAATCCAGTGCCAAACGCAGTCCGTTAATAGAGTTTGGGGAGACGTTGGCGGAGTTTGTCGTCTTCATGTTGGCTGGAAATAACAACTGACGCGCTTCCAACCAAAGCAGGACTCTGGGATGTGTGGTGCAGCCGCAGAAGAAATGGACACGGAAGGCTTCCGTAGCCTGAGCACCAGCAGAGCGGAGAGAACACAGGGCCTTGGCCAAAAGTGACACAAGTGGATGCACGCACGTAGACACAGCGAGCAGCTTTTCCCAGCAAGCGACAGTCGTCTTTGTGGAAAAAGATGCTAACAGATGCGTTCAAGTGCAGGACGTTGAGGGGTTGCAGGGATGCAGTGGCGTTAAAGATGCAGAGGAGAACACGTCATGTCCAGAAAGGGAAGAATAAAAAAAGTTTGTTGGGATTGATGGGTCAGGGAAGCTGCACATGTTCCTAACTGTGGAAAAAGAAACAAAATAATAAGGGATCATAACTTTCCCCCCCTTTTTTTTTTAAATCTGGTAATGTTACAAAGCAAGTGTGGGTAGAATCAAACCCAGTAATTAAATGGACTGGGAGCAGCTGAAGCTGCAGTGCCTTTCTCTGCAAGGTGAAGAACCTTCATCTAAAATAAAATGGCTTTAAAGGAAATGACAAAAAGGTTTTAAAAAGCAAGCAAAACTGTACTTATTGTAAAAAAATGAAAGGTTTTGAGAACGACAAATGCCGAGTGACAGCTGAAATGTGCTGAAGTAATGTGTTAAAAGTAAAAGAAGCAAAACACTAGCTAAAACTTACAACAGGTTAGACAAAAGCTAAAAGGCCTGCTAAAAGCTAAAGAAGCAAAAGGTTGTATTGAAGCTAAATGCAGCAAAAGACCTGCTAAAAGCTAAAAGTAGCAAACTTGTTGCTAAAAAAACAAAACAAAACTGCTATCTAAAAGCTAAAATACATAACAGCTAAAATGTAAGCAAATCAGAGAAGAACGGCATAGCTAAAAACAGAGAAGCAGAACGGTAGCTAAAAATTCAAAGTAGCAACAGGATGATTAAAAGCTAAAGGGGGCAGAATGTCAGCTAAAAATAGCAGAATGGTGGCAGAAAGAAGAAAAACACTTGCTAAAAGCTAACAAATCGCTAAAGGCTTGTTAAAATGTATATGCATCAGAAGGCCAGCTAAAAGCTAAAAGTAGCATGAAAAGACAAAAATAGAGCACAAGTTGAAGCAGATATCAAAGAGAACAATGTTTTTGAAGCAACTTAAAGAGACTTCAGTGTGTTTCTATGGGGACATGTGCAAATAAAGTTAGATATTGTAAAAAAATTACAAAGTTCCTAACATGAATAAATATTTCCCTTTTGGGACAATGCGTCATAATTTTCATTATTAGACATGCATTTTAGGATGAGTGACATCTGGCTTTTATTTCTCAACTTCAAGGTTTGCCAGGAGCAACCTAACAAAAGAAAAACCGTACGATAAGAGCACCGAACCAGTTTTCTTCAAGATCTTGATTTATGTGTTGCTGATGAGCAGGCAAAGTGCAGAAGTAACGCAGACCATCTTATTAATGCTTAAAGCAATCTGACAGAGCATTTTGTTACTTACTTAAACCACACTGCTTGCAGCGACCTAATGGAAGGCTAAAAGCCATTAGGCTAGAGGGCTTAGCCAACACAAACCAGGCACATGAGCAGCCGAGGACAATCAATACCTTCGTCTTCCTCTTCCTGCTCCTACTTTTTTACCTTCAGTGTTAAAACTGGACATCCCAGCATCCTCTGCTTCTGCGTAAAAGAGATTCAGATCAGGAGACAACACCTGCAGATCAAATTTCACCTTTAACAATGGCCACAAATTAATTAGCTTCCACTCAAGACTTCCCCGTCAGTTGTTCAGCCTGTCTTGCACATCAAGACAAAAAAGTTCAGTGTCAGTGTGTGGGGCACATGTGTGCACGTCGAGCACCAATAGGCAGGGAGGAGTCTCTCTCTCTCTGCAACAGGCCTGCAGAGGCTGGCATGAAAAGAAAGCTGGAGATGGATGGCAAAAGCCGAACTTCAAAGGCCTCTCGTCTTTTCTCTCTTTCAGATGTGCTGCAGAACGTGGAAGCAGAACCCGCTGGTTCACTTTTGCACAAAGACGCTCATACATGCAGCATGTGTTATGACACACACCTGCAGACATTTCCTTATTCCCTTGAACGGCTCAAGACGGTGCATTTAGAAACTGCACAGTTACCGTAGACTTATTTGGTTACACACATTAATGTGAGCAGAGGCAGCCGCACATACCAGACAGGTAAGCTCTGATAGTCTGCAAGGTAAACTTGTTGTACAAGAAGCTAAAGTCAGGGTCTGTCTGCAGACAGTGCAAAGTATTTTATGTTTAATAGTTTTTTTTTGTTTTTTGTTTTTCCATTGCAGACTAAATAAAACAGGCGACTTTTTGTAATCTCACAAAGAGATTACACAAACAGTAGGTCTGACAGCTGATCCCCACAAGTTGTTTCAGAAATGTAGTTTATTGTTTCTCACCCACATTTTAGACCCACAAATACATCATGCCTGCACAAATACCACCTCTGGTGCCTCGTATTGAAAAAAAGAGACAAAAACAAGCCTTCTCTCTGCTTCCTGTGATTGACTGCCCTCTAGTGGTTCTTCAGTGCAACAGCACCTCAGTGTGCTTGTTACCAGTCAGCTGCATTAACCACAGCTCTGCCACAGGGTGAGACAACAGGACCCAGATGGAGTGAGTGGCAAGCAGGGAGAAAGAAAGAAGAAAAAAAAAAGGAGTGAGGGAGTTTTCTGTGGCTTAACCCAAAGGGGGGTCCGCCACAGGCCCCTATCGCCTCACCACAGCAGCCACCAAACCCAGGAGAGAGAAAGCCAAAGCACTACATTTTTACAAGAGCTAAAATAAACAGGGTGAGCACAGAAAACCCACCCTGACTGGTTGACTGCAGGCGCTGGAGCAGAGCTGATAAGCTGCTGCTGCGGCCCGGTGGTCTGGGAGCTGGTGCTGTAACGAACTCCACTTGTGTGAAAGCAGTGGACCCATAAAGTGCCACATAACAAAGGGCCGCGTCCCTTTGCATCCAAGGAATACACACGGAGCAAACAGCTTATGTAAAAGGATAAATTTGCACAAATATTCTCAGTGATTTATGGCTGGAGGAGTGGGATTTAATTTTGGATTACTGCTCCCAGTCTAAAACAAAAAGGTGGTAAAAGTCACATGGAAAACATTAACATGCTTTCTACAAATAGAATCGCTTATTTTCATTTTTTTTTTTTAAATGAGATTATTATGAAGGCAACTAAAAATATGTCATGGAAAAAACTTGCTTTTAAAAAGTAAACTCTAAAATGTGCTTTCTATTAAAATGATGCACAAGTCTAGAATGTTTATTCCTACTTTTATGGAAAAAAATTATTTGATTAAGTTTGTGAAAAATCAAAGGTTTTTACAGAAAATTATGAAACGATTACAGCCCATGAAATAAAAAATGTTAATTTGAGTTAAAACAAATAGTCCAGTTTAAAAGAGTTTGCTCCAGTAGTTTTTCAAATATAATGAATAAAAATCAGAAATGCGGGTACTCACTCAATGTAAACAAACAGGTGAACCGTCACACTTGACCTTCATTAAACTGTAGTCTGTGAATAAATATAGTGGAATGAAGAATTTTGGAGAATACATTTAGATTTAAGTTTAACCTTTGACCTATTTTGAGTCTTTTTCTTTTTTTTCTGTAGATACACAACATGTGACATTTGGCTTTTGGTTACAATTTTTTGTTCAAGGACACATTAATCATTATTACGAGAAACACATTGTGCATGTTTTATTTGATACTTGTTTTTGTGACTTTGCAATGTGTACCTTTAAATTTGTAAAAGATATGAAAATGCTTAGCCAAGTTTGACAAAGGCAGCTTGGGTAAATTACATCTTAAAAATTCACCCCTAACTGTTCTTGAGCTACACGCTACACTCCTTTAAACCCAGCACTATTGATATTTATTGCATCTGAGAGCCAGATTTTTAAATATTCTCAAATTTCAGGATTTCACCATATACATTTCTATTTTTTTAAGCTTTTATTTTGATAGGAGTAACCTAAAATCACACAAAACGCCCTAACTGCTGCCAAATAGGACACTAAACCTGATGGATCAGTCCCAGCTTTAGGAATTGGTGCAGTTTAGCAGAAACACATCTTACTGTGAGAGGATCAGCGATGAAGACGAGCAGCACCTGGAGTGACGTGAGACGTTGCCAACCATTTTCTGAATAAAGTCCAACACTGGTGAGGATGTAAAGAGCTGATAAGGAGCATGGAAATCATTATGCTACAGTACTTTAGTCTAAATGGCTGAACTTCACTTTGGGCCAACAACAACAATGTGGTCTGTGCCAAAGTGGCAGCTGCTGTATCAACTCCTCACGTCTGCCTCTGACAGGATCATTCGATGGTTAAAACAAGATTTAGCCACATTATTGAGAATGAAACAAGCTGTGCAGTTCTATATCAGTCACAAATTACAGTACAGTATATGCTTTATCAGCATTTTTCCAAATGTATTAAAAAAAGCACAGGTGGAACTAATTAAGATAATTACGACTGGGCTCCATTTTCATATTTATTGGTCAAATTTATCAATAAATGGAAAATTGCTCTGTGGAAAACAATTTTACATAAGAGGGGATATTTGAGCCATTGCCAGAATAACATTTAATTGTCATTTTTTAAATTCTTGCTAAAGGTTTTTAATATTTAATCTTTTTTTATTCAGTGTGAGAATTATACAGTTTAAAAGTCCAGTTTAAGATACTAATGTATATACAGTATATATTTATATAT
>JARVLU010000624.1:13793483-13809475 GCA_031762415.1 Simpsonichthys santanae
GATGATGTCACTGGGGGCGGCGCCGTAAGTACGGAGCGCCGTAAGTCGATGGCGCCGTAAGTCGAGGACCACCTGTATTGTATATATACTGTATTGCTTAAGAACTTGCTGAAAAACAGCTGAATTAGCTAAAAACATGCTGAAATGGAAGAACAAGTCTAAAAAGTTAGAAGAAAGCAGAACAAGCACATATTTGCTGAATTAGGTTTAAATAAGAAATTAACACAAAGACTAGGAAATTAGCAAAAATAAATAAATAAATAAATAAATAAATACCTGAAATTAGCAACAACAAAAAAAAGCTTAAAAGGCAGTTAACAAAAGGAAATGGAAAGAGCTGAAATAAGCTCCAAAAATGAGGAATTAGCTGAAAAGGTTAAAGCTGGCACCAAAACAGCTAAATGGTAGCTGAAAAGCAGAAACTAGCAGAAAAAAGCTGAAAGGAGCAGAACAAGCTGGAATTAGCAGAAAGAAGTTAATTAGGCCGAAAGTAGCAGAAATTACCACAAAAAAACTTGAACTTATCTGAAAACGGCTGAAATGAGCTAAAATGATAAAAACTAGCTAAAAAGGTATACAAGCTGAAATTAGCAGAAGACATAAACACGTTTGTCCAATTATGCTGAAAAAATCAGAAATGAGCCCAAAAAAGTGGAAATTATCTGAAAAAATAAAAAAAGCTGAAATTATTAACAACAAACAGCTGAAACGTAGCTAAAAAGGCAGAAAGAAGCTTAAATTACAGGTGGGAAGTGACAAGAGTACATTTTTGTTGAATTGTGCTGGACCAAGTTTAAATGAGTGCAAAAAATGTTGAATTAGCCGCAAGTTAAAATACTGTATTCATAAAAACAGCTAAACAGGAGCTGGAAACAGCAGAACAAGCTGAAATTAGCAGGAAGAAGTTAGAAGCGCATAAATGTTCAAGTTAGCAGAAAGAATCTGAAAACAGCACAAAACAGCTGAAATATGTGAACACACACACAAAAAAAGAAGTTTTAATTTGCACAAGGGAATATTTTATCACTCAAGTATTTAAATATTATCCGTTTTGATTTTAACTTAAATATTTAACCCCTTAACAGTCTCCTGTGAGACAGTGTTCAAATTTGAGTCCGCCAGCTAACAAAAGCTTCAAAAGTTAAAACATGACAGATGTGGACATCTGTTCTCAGAAACAACAGGTGTAAGAACACTGACAAAATCTCCCCAAACACAGAATCTAAGTGCCAATAAGAAGTTTATTTAAATTCAATCAATTTTACTTTAAAAAAAAGCCACAAATGGATATTTTCTTCGTACAGACGCCTCGTTAGTTGCCATGAAATGATCCTAAAACAAATCCTTCCTGCTAAACATCTGCAGCGAGAAAACCTGTAAGGCAAATTGAAAATTGATTTCTATAGATCTCTAAACCAAGCTGGTTAGAAACTTTTTTTTTCTTGTCATTTCTAATATGCATTAAATTTACATACTGAAATTTGAGTAATGAAAAGAATATTTACAATTCATTTTTTTTTAAGTCAGATTTGTCTCAGAACAAAAATCTGAAGGGAAAAAAAAAAAACATGGCAAATGTGAAAAACAGGTTTTCAGTCACGCTACCTCAGATCAGTCTACAAATTAAAAAGTGAAATTTAAACAGATTTAAATTACCAACATTCCTCAATTAGTTTAGTCATAAATATATTTAGTGTTGCCTTCAATGACCCTTCACTGTATAGTGTCCTTCATTCTATATGTTTTTTGTTGACTTTTACCCACAGTGAAAATAGAACAAAGCACTTCTTTTTGGTTCAGGATTTGGATTCTTCTGCTACAATCAGCATAAAAATGAAGACACTTCCTCTTTTATTTTGACATGAGGTGGTGCATTTGTTTAAATGGACAAATGCCAAGAAATAAAAAGCTTGCCATAAACTTGTCTATAAGCTACATATGGTTGGATAGTTTATAAACCTCAGTTCTTATAGTGCCTGAGATAATTATACTTCTGCAGCCGGTACAAGAAAACTTCATACAATTCTACTGAGCTCAGCTACTTTTATCAGAGCACGTATCGCAGGTAGTTTAACCTGCAGCTACAAGTATTTTGACTTCTTTTTACAGTAAAGCATCCTGGTGCTCAGGTTTGGATTCTCTTCAGCTTCTATATAACCCTGTCAAATACTGAAGGCAGAAACACTGAAGCTTCAACACTGTTCACAACATCTAATGAGTCAAAACAATGAAATCAGAGAGGATGGTTTTTTTTTTAAATGTTCTTAGCAATTCAAGAAAAAGCTACTTCAATCTTTAACGAAAAAAAAAAAAAAAAAAAAAACTTGACATTTCCCCCAATGTGCAGAGAGAACATCAACTGGAAGGTCACTTATCAGGGAGCTTGTCTCTGAATATTGATAAGCTCTCATATGTGTGTAGCTGCATCTTCATCGCATCAAAATCTCACACATTTGTCAACAGGACTGATTATTGGTAAAGGTAGAACAAGGGTGACCTCTGCTGATTCAACTAAAAAACAGACCTGCATAAAACCGGGGGAGGAGGGGGTTCAAGCACTGGAGTTGTAGATGTGAGAAGGAAAAAAAGTCCAGAGTATTTTCTTTCTCATGACTGAGCACATCAGTCCAGATGCTGAGGAGAGGGAGGCACAGGCTATGGAGGTTTTGGAGACAGGCGGAGGGGAAACCGAGGAGCTTATTTCACCAGCCTTTTGGCCACGTCTGCATAGGCGATTTCTATCTCTTTGTCACTGGGGCAGGTGTTGGTGAACTCTTCACGTGTGTAAGCATTGTTCAGGTACTTCCAGATGGCCGTCATCTCTTTGGGGATGTCGAAGCCTCTGTACTTCTTGGCCACAACCTGGTTGAAAACACAAAGCCAAATCTAAAAACAGCAGCAGCTAGATCTGAAGCTAAATTAAAAAAATAATAATAATCTATTCATATAAACTTTACATATCTACCTTAACTATGTGCAGTTTGGGGAGCAGGTTACAGTCCGCCAAGGTCATTTCATCCCCGTCCAAGAACTTGCGGTTGGAGACCTTGATGTCCTCTATGCTGTTGTGGTCGATTTCATCAGGAAGCGGGGAGCGGAGATACTCATCCAGCTTCTGTAGCGTCTTCAGCAAGCCACGCTCCAGAGCTGCAGCAGATTTAAAAAATAAAAATAAAAAAAACACCTTTTTACTGCATAAAGTTAAACCATTACGTTGATCAACCACGTGGGGGCAGCATCTCATCAAGTACAGTATTGTGCACATAAGAACACCAAAAAATAAAAATAAAAGGAAAAGAAAATGTGTTTTACTTTTATCCAGCCATACAAAACTTGATGTATTTGTGATAAAAGTCTTATACAATAATCTGAATTACTTTTTTTTAAAAAAAGGACTGCAACTTATTTTTACAGGAAGAAAATGTTCCTCATTCCATATTTATCTACGTTTTTACTCAAAAGGAGATTTTATTGTTCGGAAATATGACAAGAATGCAAATAAATGATTCAGAACTTTAATATTGAACCATGAGGTTCAGCCTCTGATGTTGACATAGCCTTGCCTTTTTTTCATCTGAGCTCACTATTGGTCAATATTTTCCTAAAGAGGCGAGCAGCCAACTAAAACAAGGTATACGCCATTTTAAAAGATATAGTAAAGCTCCTTATGGAAAAATGATTTCAAAAATATTTAATAGAAAAGGCTTTAAAGATAACAAACCTCATTCTATTTTTTTTTAACTTACCAGTACAGTAATCTTATCAGTAAAGCCACTGATATGGACTTTATTTTTTTGTAGGATTTATGCTACTTCAATTACACACAAGCAGGATGAGGTTGCGTCCACTATTTCATTCTCGGCAGAGCTGGTGTGCAGTTTGCAGGAAAGCTTCAGGTGAAACGGGGAGGACAGAAGGGAGAACAAAAGCTCTGTGTTTCCGATTCAGGCCGAGGTCCACCAATCACGGCAGGGCTATCAAGGTCGCCTAGCAACCACAGCACTCCCTTCACACTCCAAAGATTTCTGTGCATCAGCTCGAAACCAGTGCATCCAGCTACCTGTGTGTGAGCGTGAAAGATATATACGAGTTACTCACCCTCATTTCCATCTGGTTTGGAGTTCTTGATGTAAGCAGAAAACTTGGCGAAGATGTCCATACCGGCGGTGTTGGACTCGGGGTGTTTTGCACTAAGCTTGATGTACCTGAACGAGACACAAAGAAATCAACACATTGAAACAGTGAGATAAGACATGAAGGAATATAACATTTGTATTCCGTGTCAACCCCTAATATTACAAACTGTTAGTAGAAAATTTTATTTTACGGTCTTAAAAAAATTGCCTGATAATCAAACAGTACCGTATTTTCCGGACTATAAGTCACACTTTTTTCCCCATAGTTTGGCCAGTCCTGCAACTTATAGTCCGAAGTGACTTATATGCGTTTGATTCCCCTATTCATGATGCAATTTTTGACTGACGCGTTAAATGTTCATTCATACTGACATGAACCAAAGAGTAAACATCACCATTTGCGCCGCGAGAGGGCATATGTTATTCTGTTACTGCTACCTCCCACCCCCCCCAAAAAAATGAACTTAGAGACAACTGAAAAAAACTTAACACAAGTAAAATGACCTCCAAAGTACGACGGAGCTTTAGAAAAAAATTAAAAGCCATAAAATTACGAGAATAAAGTCGTACGAGACTTTTTTTGTCGAGTCAGATCCACGATGCGACCTGTCAATCAATCCAGCACGCGTGTCAGCAAATGACCAATCTGAAGCTAAATGCTCCAATAAGCGAGTCGCTGGGTCTCTTCAGCCTCTCTCTAGCATATTTATTGAAGCCCTCTAGCAGCGCTGCACAGTTGCTCTCAGTGAGCACAGTTTTCAAACGGAATCAACGCAAGTCATGACGTAATGACATCACGTATATGCATCCCAGAAGCAGCATACACAAACACAACAGTAGGTGGCAGTATTGGAACACGTTTTGAGTAAGAGCATTAAGAAACAATAAAGTTTAACAAACATTTGTTGTTTTACCACAGTTAAAATGCGGTAAACCTGCTTTATCGTGTCGGAGTTCGGATAATATTAAGACTCATTTAGCTTCGGATTGATCATTTGCTGACATGTCTACTGGATTGATTGACAGGTCACATTGTGGATCTGACTCGTGGAAAATAAAAATTACCGTAACAGCTGTAAAAAAATTTTTTAAGTCATATGACTTTCTCATAATAAGACTTTATTTGACTTCCTTTTCATAATTTTATGGCTTTAAAAAAAATTTTTTTCTCTTAGCGTGGCCCTAAAACTTGTCGTACCAAAGTGATGTGGAATGAGATCGGTGAATTTACCCGTAACTTGCTTGTCGGACTCGTAGGCTTGTTATGTTAATTAAGCCTGTTCAGGATCCCAGGTATGTTCTGTGTGTTATTATTTCAGATTAAATGTCTGTTCTTGCACTTTGTGAAATACTCCTAAATAAATGCAAGTTGTACTCCGAAGCGACTTATTTATTGTTTTTTCCTCTTCATGAAGTATTTTTTGACTGATGTGACCTATACTCTGGAGCAACTTATAGTACGGAAAATACGGTAATGAAGTATTTTTTTTTTTTTAAACATTAAAAACCTGTATAACGTTTTTTAATTAAATCTACAAGAGGCTGCCGCTCTTTCACTGCATGATCAAAGCATTTTTAAAGTCCAGCTCATGCCTTTAGGTGTGGCTGCCCATTATCACATGCATCTGAAAGTACTCACTTGGGTGGGCAAAGGACATCCTCGAGAAACTCCTCGATCTTGTTGACATCGGTTTTGACCTCGCCGTTGAACGTGATGAAGGGAGGGTGTGTGCCAGGGGCCAGGTTCTGGAGGTCTGCAGGTTTCCTGTTAAAAAAGTGAGGACGTATTAAAGTGCTGATGCAAGCAGGGTCAACCCAGTGAAGAGGATCTAAAAAATACCATTCAAATAAACAAAAACTTCCTAGCTAGTAAAAAAAATATATATATGTCAGATTAAATTAGATAAGGTTGTGTTAAACCTTGCTGCTTTTCTTTCACTGCAGCTTCATGTTGTGTCTTTAACTGTGTGTGTTTGTTTCCAGGAGGGTGTTCTGCAGCCTTCAGACCAGCACAGTGCACCAGCTGGCAGGCAGCTGAGGCTGCCGCACAAACAGAAATGAGCATGTGTTGAAGGAGCGGTGTGAACACAACTGAGAATTCGAAAGGACACAAACAACATAAAACAGCAGCGGCTCAAAGGCTGACTCAAGTGAGCCAGCAGCAGTTTGATATTAATGTCACAGGCAAACAAACCTTCATTGAGACTAGAGGGTTTGGTGCAACGATGGTGGCTGAATTTTAGGTAAAGCCATTTAAGGTTGCCAAAAAAGGGGGAAATGACTTCAGCTCTTTGGCATGTTTAAGGGGTGTGGTACAGTTCCTCTGTGATACGACTGAGGAGTGGGCAAGAAGCCGCATTTAGACTCACGAATGACTCAATGAACAAAAAACAAAATGGCAAAGCTCCATTTTAAGTCAAGTTAAAGATCCTTCTTTAGCTGTAATATTCTTTCACAGTAATATGTTTTACATGCCCCGCTCTTCAAAGTAATTTCAACAGTAAACCTGCCATAAATAATGCAAACATGCCTCATTTGACTCCCAGCATTTTATGTTGACTCAAGATAAGCAAACTCAAATGGCACAGAAAATAACGTAGCCATGAGTAATACCTCTAAGAAACTAAAAGTATAAAGTACACATGGAAATGAAGTCGTTTAAAGAGAAAAGAGAAAAAATAAACACTAAAATAGAGTAACATTCACTGCTTTGCACGGTTTGGTTCTATAACCTGTTTGACAGTGTATTACTGGTCCAGTATCAAATGGTGTATCAAATATATTTGAACTTTGCACCAAAGTCAATTTGCAGACATGTGAGAAAACCCAAACAAAGTATCAAATAAGTGCTGCTTCCACCTACAGAGCAGAGCAAGAAAGTAACCCTGAGTTACATTTGTTTTTCAGACATATTTAAAGAGTTATAGGAGCTTCTACACACATGAAAGCAAATCCTCGCAGCTGAGAGGGGAAATGAAAACTGCAAGATCACGTTTTCTGATTCCAGTGGTCAAAAAAATAATAATAAAATGAATAAAAAAATAAAACACACTCTCCATCAAAATCCAGGCAGGAAGTAGGTTAAGTCAAGGACCTTAAAATAGCTACTCCACAGTCTGGATCTTTATTTCTCTTATTTTCTCCAGCCTGTGAAGGGGTCATGGGAAAACCAAATAAGCAGAGTGAGCATGTTAAAGGAGGGACTGAACCAAAGTGTTACAATATGGATGAAATCTTGGGCACCAGCTCCCAGCGCCCCCAAAAGGAGAACGAGTAAAGAAAATGGATGAATGCATGGATGAAATCTCTGTGGGAACACCCAGGAAAGAACGCTGTAGGGAGCTATCAAACCAAGGAAAATGGCAAGCTTTAATTTAAAAAGCTTAAAAGCAAATGAGGGACAGGTTAAAAAAAAAAAAAAAAAAAAGTAAATACTGACAGACTCACCTTTTAAGGTCCACTGTGGTGACGTTGAAGACGACACCTTTAAGCCACAGAATCATGAAGAGCCTCTGGGAAAAGGGGCAATTCCCGATGCTCTCACCATCACTTCCCGCCTTAAAGAACAAAAACAAAACAAAAAAAAAGTTGGACAATTAGAAAAGAAGTAAATTACCATTTAAATTGTTTCATGTATCATTACCAACAGATGTGTCGTACTACAGGATGGAAAAATATATGTCAGAAGTAAATGAAAGCACAAACAGTTTAAAAAGCCAGGACCCTAACCCAAGTTTCTATAACTGATAACAATCGGCATAAAATTTTGGTTGAAACTCAAGAAGGCCATAATCTTTATGACAAAAAGGTTTTATGTGTATTGCACAACCTTTACAAGGTTCAGAGCATTTCGCTTCACTCAGTGAAGATACTGAGATAAAGGCTCTTTAAGGCTTTTTTCATAAAAAATTTAAATTGTAGAGGGAAATTGTGGAGAACAGACCACGGTGTCTTTAAGACTTCAGCACATTTTCTCATTCATTAATCTCCAGAACTACATTTAAGGGTAATGGGGTCTTTATATGGATTATGGATCATATGGACCTTGAAGACTAAAACCCAGGGCAAAAAGTGAGAGAACCATTATAAAAAGAGAAAGGTACAGCAGTGATTTATCTCCTTATCTCCATTTAATAGTGAATACAGCATTTGTGAGATGTCGCCTGCTCTCCCCACCACCATTCATCTTTGTTCTCTGCTTTGTCTTGTTTATCGAACCCTTTAAATTGTATCATTCTCGGTCCAGCTTCCAGCCATGCAGAGTTCATCTGGATTCCACATCAGAGAGCAGAATAAGAGCTTAATGTGATTATTTGAGTTTTGTATCTTAATGAAATCTGCAGCTGGTTAAACCCACCCTAAGGCATGCCTTGTTTCATTCAAACCACGTCATAAAATTGAAAGCCATCACTAATCAGACATTCTCCTGAACGTGTACGCATTAGCAAAACGGTCACACAATTGCCTTTATTGCCTAGTTTGTGCATTTTAGGTTATCTCATAATAATGAATATCATGTTTTTTATTCTGTTTACAAAAGGACAAGCATTGATAATCGGTGCACTAGATTAAGTATGTGGAATGGCACTGTTTGATCTGTCTGCTGGTTCCCGTTGTACTGCAAACACCCCCACCCCACCCCAAGAATTCAATATTTGAGGCACTTGGATTAAATCACACTGCCATTGTTTGGCAAATGAAAATCCCCACCAAACATTACATGATCAGCTCTAAAACTCTAGCCTTGAGGCTGTCGTGGTTTGTGGCCAAATAAAGATTGAACTTCTTGCAGGATCAGAGACATCAATGGGATGATTAACCTCCAGAACAACACCTACCGAGAACCATTCAGGTCTGAATGAAGGGTTGAAATGCGACACAGCAACTGTTCCCATGGCAATGGCCAGAACATATGTCGCCGAAAGAAGAGCTTACAGTGCGGAGAGGAATAACAATGCAGGTGAACCATCTGAAGTGAGTTCTCTTTTAAGCCGAGATAAAAATGCAAGCCACGTGACTGAATGTCATTTGTAAATTTAAAAAAAGGTGCTTCTAGATAGAGAGCAGCTTTTTAATAGAGTTCATCAGTCTCCAGCGGCAAAGAAGAAGGCCGTGGCACGCCTGAGAACCAAATTTCAAGGTAGGAGGCGAGCCATAGCAGGGCTTCTACCCTCTGGAGTCTGCAGCAGAACACACTGCAGCTTTGTACAAGAGACATGCAGCAGACATCTGCACTCTGCAGCACAAGAGGCAGAGAAATTACAGGAAACATGGGGGAAATTAGGAACCACGTGTTTTGCAAACTGGCATGAAGGAGGAGGGGATAGATGCATTAAGGGAGAAGAAAAGAAAGGGGATTGATAACAAGGTGAACAGGCAATGTGCTATTTGGCACACTGCTTTTTTTTCTTCGTCTCTCGTCTCGTCTTCCCCCCGTTACTCCTCTCCCCTTATCCTGGGCCCCTCTGTGGAGTCATGGGGGGCTGGGCATTTGGAGAGGGCGAAACTATTCTAGAAATGTCCCTTTACTTCCCTCCAAAAAGTGTGCCTTCCTCAGTTATGCTGGTGGAGCTGCATTTCACTATGCATTTAAACTAACAGCTGGCTGAGATGTTAAAAAAAATAATAATAATAAAAAAAAAAAAGTGAAAACATTTTCTAGGGACACAACCAATGTAAAATACTATGTACTTTGAAAACTGACAATTCAATAAAACAAGATTTCAAATGTTCAGGACACTGTTATAAACACCAACCTACAGAGTGTGATGTTAAAAAGAAAGGATGCTGGAGTCTCATGAAAAGCAATACCACGAAACACTTTCTATTTTTGACCAACTTTAGACACATCATAAGTTAGCAAGGGGGAAAAACACCCTAATAAAACACCTACTGTAATATTTTAGGTAAAATAGTTGCCAAATATGCAACTTTTCCAACTAATAAGACAAATATTTTCCAAGTACAATAAGTATATGCTTATTTGCTCCAAAAGGAATCACATTTTGCAGACCATAACACCATCTTTGACACCATTTATCGCAGAGAGACCAAAATATAAAATGAACCAGCCACTCCAGCAACAGCTAATGTCTGCTAAAGTTTGTTTCTGACGCCGAGGCTCCCAAACAAACAGTACAATAAGACTCCTAAGGGGGCACCACCATCTTCACCATGGTGAGGTCATCCCTCTCCATCTTTGGTCACTTGCATTATGAAATAAACAAAATTCATCAGCAGTAAAATTAAACTCAGGTCAAAAATCTTAAACGTTTTCTATGTACACCATTGCAGCAAACTCATTTTCAATAAACAAGCTATACTCACATTCCAGATCTGTAACATTTTAGTAAGATTTAAAATCATGAGCATTTTAGTTTTTTGTTGTTGATTTAGATACCTATAAAGCAGTTTAACATTTCCCTTTTCGTTCCTTAGTTAGATTTAATTTGATCAACAATCTCTTTCAAGACCAGCAGTGTCACAACAGTCTGCAGTCAGAAACAATGACTCCTGTTCATGCAGGACACAATCCTTCCAGTCTCTTGCCAATGACCTAACGGTGGACGTGCGCGTCCCTCCAACACATTTCATTTTCTAAATTTGTTGGACGGCTCAAAGTTCAAGTCACACTTGACCAAATAAGGAACGATAACGATGATGAAAGAAGCACTTCAGCTTTCCTCCTCCTGTTCTGACACAAAGCAGGAATGTCCGCCTGAGTGCAGGCAGCCATGGTAACATCATGGAAATGTCTCTCTGTGTTTGCTACAGGCTGGGCTGGGGTTAGAACTACAACTGATGAGCTGAACTAATAAAATAAAATAAAATACTGTACATTTTTTTATGTAATCCCTCAGCTTGTGGAGTAAATTGTTACATTTGTTAAAGGAAATATACTGAGAGGAATAATATATCAAACACTTTCAAACCCCCTGCCTTTGTTATACTCCCTGTTCCAACAGAAATAAGGAAATTGGGGAAAAACAAAAGAAGAGGGGCTCAATATGGAGCACTTCAAGTAATGCTATTTTTTTGGCCAGAATAAAGTGTAAAAAGCCTGTCTTGAAGACATTTTGACATGAGAGATGCATAAATCAGTGTGAAAAGCAGCCCTGTCAATTATTTTACCAGATTCTGTTGAAAAGTTCAGTACTAAGACTCAGCCTTAGAACTGAGTAATTCAGGCAGGGCTGGGTGGGTAGAGCTCCTACCAAAGTTAGAAAGATGAGTGTACAAAGGAGTAGCATATTACTGGACATGGAAACACCAACGCATCCTTGGTGCGACTCTGACTCAGGCATCACTCAGTGGAAAAGCTTTAAGCATCCAGTCAGACATGACTACTGGGTTGTAACGATATCAGATTTGATGGAAACATGAATCTCGATACCCCAAAATAGTGAAGAGCACAAATGTAGGATAGTTTAATACAAGAAAAATAAATAAAAAGGGAAATCAGTGATTTCTAATACAAGTAGGAATCAAATTCCAAAAGTTAAATAAACCTTATAGAAGTGTAAATGAATTTGGAGATTCTGTATACATGATGTCATGATTAAGAAGTTTATTTTATTATGAATCTTAATGTTCAAATGGATGAGTTCCAAAGAACGCTAAAAAAAACAACAACACTTAATTGATGGTCTAAAAAAAGAAAAGAAAAACAACTGTAAACATATCTAAAAAAAAGCTAAGTCTGGTCCTCTGGACCAGGATTATTGAGCATGCATCAGGGAACTGTAAACATAATTGTAACACGTGAAACTTGGTGAAAAAGCTTCTTATTCATAAATATCAAAAGCTGCTGTCTGTTAGATTGCACAGTGAAACCAACATCCAAAGCATTTCAAAGCTCATTGCAGTTGGATACAATGAAACAGATGAAATTTCCTAGCTTTGCAACACCCAAAAATGTGAAAAATACATGAAATTATGCAAAAAATACAAGAAGTGGACAGTCAGCAAGTCACTGAATAAATGACTGCTCTTCGTTTATTTTTTTGGTATACTTATCTCACATGTCATGCATTAAAGTGGGCGAGATTTGTACAGTAAACACAGCACTGCAGCTGCATTAGGTACATGAGGGTAGTTAAGACACCTGCCATGCGATTGTTCTGTAAACTTTTGACTTTATTTGTTTGGCCATAAAGTTTGGTTGATGGTCGAAATTCAGGACGAACAATGCGAGTTCCGTCCCAGCCATGAAACACTGAATCAGCTTTTTACTCTCTTTAGGGTCCTCAAGGAATTCAGTCTACGTCTTTTGTAGAGTAAATTTCTGAGTGCAGCCAGGGAGCAAACAGGGTACAGTTCAGTGATCTCAGGATTCCGTCTTTGCCATTTGCAGATGATGTGGTCCTGCTGACGTTGGGTCGTGATCTCCAGCTCTCACTTCATCTATCTGCAGCCGAATGTGATGCAGCTGGGATGTGGACCAGCACCTCCAAATCTGAGGTCATTGTCCTCAGTTGGAAAAGAGTGGACTGCCCTCTCCAGGTAGGGAGTGAAGTGCCTCAAGTGAAGGAGTTTTAAGTATTTGGGGGTGTTTGTGAGGGAACAATGGGGAATACTATTGATAGATTGATGTGGCTTCAGCAGTATTGGGTACTCTGTGCTGGTCCATTTTGGTGAGGATGGAAATGATTTACTGGGCAAAGCTGTCTGTTTACCAGTCGGTCTATGCCCCTTCCCTCACCTGTGCTCACAAACTCTGGGTAGTGACTAAGTAAACAAGATTGTACGGTACATAGGAAATCAAAATTAGTTTTCTCTGTTGGGAAAGCCTCAGTAGAGCCACTGCTCTTCTACATCTAGACTAGGAACCAGCTGGATTGGCCCGGGCATTTGATAACGTTTCCCCCTGGATGTGTCCTTAAGGGAGAGATCTGGGAATGTCCAACTGGAAAGAGGCCCCAGAGAAGACTCATGACATGCTGGAGACACTATGCAACTGGTCTGGCCTGGGAACACCTTGAAATCCGCCTGTAGGTAGCAGTAGAAAGAACTTTTTTGCTAAAGCTCCTGTCCTCATGACTAGACTCAGGACAGTGTTTGTCCTACCATTATCCATGGAGGGCGCTCTGCCCTGTCAACAGAAAAGGGTACAGTGGTTACAGCAGGACTTCAAATTTATTTCAAACACCAAAATACTGTATATACTATTAAGCACAGAAATATTTTCATTTCCCCAACAGGTCATCTGTTACGGGACTCATGCCTTCTCTAACTGAATATAATGAGAACAATCAAAAGGTCAGGTGCTTGTTTCAACTCCATATCCTCATATGTTTGGCTATAATTTCTGCAGTATCCTGAATAACCCTCTCTATTAGATCTATTCCTTCCTTTGCTCAGCTTCACAGGAAGTGATTCCAAACCATTGGCTTCCTGCATGAGCTACACAACAAATAAGACATGCTTGACCAAATGTTCTGCATATTTTTAAATGGATGTATAGAAAGGATTATTATATTCAGAAGACGTGTTTCAAGCACAGGAAGGTGGATGTACAAAGATTATTTTCTGTTAACATTGGGCACAAATTAACTTCAGTCTCAAAAAGGATTACAGAACTCATTGCAAAGCCTCTTGTTAAATTGGTGTAATAACACACTGCCAGATCGATTAGGCCAGTGGCCAGAGACTCACTCAACCAGATGGTTACAAAGAAGGAGCAGTGACAAACCAGGTGCAGCAAAAGCAAATTCACAGTGCATCAATAAAAACACAGCGGAAGGCTCACACTTTGCTAGAGAAACAAGTCAATAACTATTGTCTCCTTACTCACAATGCTGACTTCAGCTCTGCTGTATAATTGGGAAAAATAAACTGCTCTATTGATTTTCCAATAAAAAAATAAATAAATAAAAAAAAACATGCAAATTCGTTGGAATACCCCAGATATTCTTTTTAAATAAAACAAAACAAACAATAAGAAAACAGTGTATAAATGTAGGCAATTCAAAGGCTTGTTAAGAAAGTGCAACGCGTTGTCATCATTTTATGTTTCTACATTGATGAGATTTGTGCTCTGGATTGAACCCATCCCATGGGTGAGAAAAACCGAAGTGGAGCAGCGGGAAACTATGCAAGTGCCCAGGGAACAGTTAGAGATTAGATGTCTTGCTCAAAGTCACCACAGCATGTGGGCATGGCAGGGAGTTGAACCTGCAACTTTCTGATCCCAAGTTGGCTACCCTACCTCTACACCACCCTAATTGTTGCTAATAAATTTATATAGTCAAGGGGTTACATTAGACGTAGCATCATGCAGCAGTGGCAAATGAAGTGAGGTAATGCCTGAAAAAGACCAGTGTTTCCATAAAAGCAACACATCACAGGACACCATCACATGTTATGACTGGTAGCAGAATGTGACAAGACTCACTACTCCCAATATTAAAAACCAGAGTCCTTGTGCCTCTTAAAGCTACTGCGTAGCACACGAACCAAGCCTTCACAGTTAAATCTGAAAAGGCATTTAAAGAAGAATGAGCGCACTCCATCCTCTTCAACACCAACAGAAGTGCTTCATTGTTGACAGCGCCTATTTCAACGGTGCCCATGGGACTATCCTGAAAGACCTACACAAACACAGATGGGCTCTTGTGCCATCCAGACATAAAAGCACTTCTTAAACATGTTAACTGTCTTTGTTATCACTATTGGCAGGAGGTTGGGAATCTGGGGGTAGAAGGCTATGCAGCCCATAGTGTGACCCTGGCACAGTTTCAGACTGCACACAAATACACAACTAGAGATAAAGCCTGTTTGTTTCTCTTGACTCATCTGAATTACGGTATGTTAATTGCCATTCACTTGGGTCAGAGGCTAGTGAAGAGTACCTCACCAATATACTTTTCAGTAAACTCACGAAAATTTAGGGCCATGAAAAGGGAATAATTTGAATTTAGGGATGCCCCAATATAATAGCAATATCAGACTGGAATCCCAGTTGAGGCACTTTTCATTAATTGGTATGAGTAACTGCCATGCTCCACACCCATTCTTTGTCATTGACCTACTCGTAGTATTGTAGTAGTAGTGTCGTAGTATGGCAGTCACGTTGCAGTAGGGCTGCCATACAGCAGTCATAATATGGCAATCATTGTTATGTAATGTGACAACATGTCAGTATTTAAGCCTTTGAATATACAAAATGAACTACATTAATATTTGTAGTAATTTACTAAATTTTGTAAAATTTACAAAATACAAAATTTTGTGTTTTGTATTTGACTTGTAGCCGAAGTACAGCAGCGAGCAGTGGAATGCCAAACAGCAAAATGCTGCTGGATCATACGCTAATCGTAATGGTATTAATAAGCTTAAAAACAATTATATTTTTGATGTCTCTTCACTTGTGTGTGCGTCAAATGGAAGTCTTTTAAAGAGGCGAGTGCCAGAAATGATGTTTGTTGCTTCATTAGTTTTTAATATTTCAAACGGCAAAAAGAATAGCAGGTGACTGAATTTATCACTTTGGATGACAATCCCATAAGTGTGGTGAAGAAAAAAGCTTGGTTGTAGTTTGGGACTGTTGGAGCAATAAGTCTTACTCTCCGAACACAACTGACACAGCACTTTCGAGATGAGGGGGGAAAAATCCATAAAATAACTTTCAAGATGTATTAAAAAAATATATATTGATAAGAAATTAAAAAAAAACTTCAAGAACAAAATGAGAACAGGTTTTCTTTTACTGCAATATAGCACTACTGAAGAGGCATCAATCACAAGATGGCATTATTTTAATTATGTTAATTAGGGGTGCATTTATCGGCCCCGATTTCCTTAATTTTGGGAAATCGGAAATCGGCCAGTGCTTGCATGAGAAACCGATTTTACAGA
>JARVLU010000624.1:13809839-13821440 GCA_031762415.1 Simpsonichthys santanae
CCAAAATCGGAATCGGCAGGTCAGACTTTGTAGAAATCGGTGATCGGCCAAAAAACTGCAATCGGTGCACCCCTAATGTTAATGTACTAGTGGTGGTATGGAATCTGCAGGTCAATGCACCAATCAGTGTTTCCTGGACTATTTTCCAAGGAGGACACCCTGCTACTCTAACTGAAGGTGATAGAATAAATTCTTAAACGTCTACGTGTTAAATGTACCGGTATGTTTGCAGTCACATGTTACCAATTCACTGCAGGTGAGGCAGATATCGGAACTGGTATAACATTAGCCCCACAGCTTCCGCACCACAACCTGACCTCCCCGGGACTTTTGTATCTAAACTGTAACTTTGCAATAAACGGTAATGTGTTCTGAGTATCATCTTCATCGTACAAACATATGCAACTTGTGCACGACTAAACTTCTGATCCTCAATAAAGTGTGCCACCGCGGGAACGTGCACAGCCGGTTTGTCTCTCACGTGTCTGCTGCTTTAGTTCTTACAATTAAACAATACTAACACACTAAAAGACAAATATTCATGTTAGGGATGCATAATATTATCATGGTATTGATATCGGCTATACTGTATTAGCATTAAAGTTCAATACCGGACATCGACCATTCCATCAAAATAACTCACCGATATAAAAGGCGCTGTTTTTGTAGGACAACCCAGTGACAAGGATGCCTGCAACGGCAGCACAACATGATGATGTCACACGCCTGATCTCACGGCGGAGAGGAAAATTCAAAATGTTGGCCGTGTGAAAGTTTTTTTCATTGAGGATACCGGATTCTGAAGATTTTTGGACTACGTTGAGCCTCGCTACATCTTCCCCAGTCTGAGATATTTTTCTACGTAACCTTACCCGAGTTACAAACCGTCATTTCTGATGTCATTGAGAAGCTAATAGCTGATAGTACTTGGGTGAGTTTTAGCACAGACGATCAGACATCAAGTGTTAGCCCCGTTAGCATGATTAGTCTTACGGCACAATGGATAGACAAAACTTTTGAACTTAAAAAGTCTGTCCTTCATGCACAAGAGTGCAGAGGATTCCACACTGCAGCTAGGAACCTAGAACAAGCCTCACAACTTAGTGAGACAGCATCGCAGGTGACTAATGTTAATAAATAACATTTAACACTTTTCATTTAATATAAGTTAAAGTGTTATGTATATGGCTGTTACTGGATATGTCACCATCTCTTACAGCTGTTGCACAATTTTTGTAGCAAATAAGCCTAAATAAGAGGGCTATGTTCTGAAAGTATATAAAATATCAGAATCAGTTATTGGCCAAATAAGTTTTAACATATTGGCATATCGGATATTGGCCAAAAATCTAACATTGTGCATCCCTAATCTATATGACCCAGATTATAGCAGATGTGGGTCTGTTAAACTTTAATTTTCCCCCCAAACTCACCAAGTTTTCCATGAATTTTCCTGAGAGTCAATTTCAGGTGTTTATAGTTTATCATAAATATCTGCTAAACATAAATAGCAAACTTTGTTTATAGTGCAATATACTTATTAAATTATATTTTTCTTGTGCCTTCTTTACTGTAGAGGTTGCAGTCAGCCAAACAGTTTGTCGGACAACCAGATTTTATCAAGGGTTGTTCACAGCTTGAAAAGTTTTCCTTATCTTTATCAATGAATATCACACAATATAATTAGATTTATTTAATTACTTCAGCCTGTAATGAGTGGAAATGCTAAGGACAACAAAGATGGGCGGATGCAGGAAAGACAGTCTTTACCAACAAGCATTACTCAGACCAAAATTGTATCTAATCTTTTGCTGATGAGGTCAAAGGTCGAATAACTATAGCAGTCATTATGTCATATCTGTGTGTAATTGAGAGCTGTAAAAACAAAGAGATGAGCAGTGTCCAGTGTTCCCTTGGCAATGTGACAACTGTACCATAAACACTGTAAGTGTAAAATAAAAAAGCAAGATCATTAAAATGTCTCAAAACTGAGATTGTCAGCTTGTTTTTAAACAGGTAAACGGGTTGCATGAAGGTGAATCTGTACAAAAAAAAAAAAAAAAAAAAAACACTGACAGCACATTTAGGGAAATGGGCAGCTTCAAAATGTAACAATGCCCTAACTGATATGACACTCCCATGTGAGAACATGCACCAGTTGCTATCAGCTGTTTACAGAGCCACAACTCTAAGCAATGTGACTATGGCAACCTGCATGCCTTCCATTGTGTCTCATGACTGTGTTTAATGCATCAAAGTGAGAAGACCACCATCAATAATAGATGTGGACACGCCACACACCAGTACATAAATATGGAGACAGACACTGTGCCTCCACACAGAAAAATACACGTTACAGACCATTTTGGCTGTACAAACCTAAAATGGAAAGGTTGAGATGGAAAAGTTGGCCAGGAGGAACATGGCCCTGCCAGGCCTCAGGATGATGTAACATCTCCTGCAGGCTGTGAAAGGTGCTTAAATAAATGGTTAGCTTGTTCCCAACTGTTCTGCCAAAATAAAACCCCTCATTTAAGTGTTTTATTTATATATTTATTCCAGAGGGGGTGTCTTTTCACTTTAAAAGTTTACTTAAACATGTGCTGTTCTGGTTCTGGTCACTACTGACAACTATTCTTTCAATGCAGGACCTCCTCCCACAACCCCCCTCTTTCCAGGGTAATCTCCCCCCCGCCTTGATTTCCCCCATTTACCAGTTTCCCGCCTTGAAAATGAACACATGCTGAGAAAGAAAACAGCCATTCACAACCCTCAGTGCTACTGTAAACCAAAGATGCATGCAAAGTATTCAACAAAGATCCTCCAGAGTTGACCAAGCCTAAAACTTTTGATCAGCTTTCCAGAAACTAGCAATTTATCTCCAAAAAAACAGACAATTACAACATAACAAAAATATTCCTGACTCCAAACTGCTTGCTTTGTGAACTGGTATGTGTAGTTTTCACTATTTCTATCTGGATGCCCTTAATTTCAAAAGAAGCTATCACTTTAGTACACCAAGCAATTGATCAATTAACTTACAATAGAGAATATGTCACGTTACTATATTATTGATTGTTAAATCAACTCTGGGTCCATCAGAGTTCATGCTCAATCATCCAGGTACAAAATCCAATAATGCTCAGTCAGGTCATCTGGACTCCAGTTTTCAGGATCGTGGCTGGGCTGCAGGGAAAAGCTGCATCCGCCCTGCTGCTTGAGACACTGCAGACTCCACATGACCACAAACCAAAACAAACTTAAAGGAAAAAAAAAAAACAACACTGATTTATCCGTGCAGCAAAGTCTTACCAACAGATAAAACAACTTGAACTGCAGTCTTACCTTAACAAAAAGCTCGATAACGGGTTCGTTATCCGCCTTTACCCCATTCTGTGGTACCGACAGCGACATTGTGGCTGCTACTTTTAAGTTGGACAAAAATTATTTTTTTTTCTTGCTACTACCACGCCCGACTAAGCTTCGTTCTTTCCTCCACTATCTTTTTTTTTTTTTTTAATATATATTTTTAGCACTAAAACCTCGTGAATATCTTTTACCCCAGTCGTGGAAAGAGGAGCGGCTGCTAGCAGACAAAGCGAACAAAATAAATGAACGCTGCTTTACCAAAGCTAGCTAGGCTACTAAAACCATCGTTGAAGCACGAGCGTCTCTGCTCCTCGTGCCCGATGACGCCGGGAAGAAGCCACGGGAACATTTAACAGCGTGATGTCAACGGGCGGCAACGCAAACATTCAGAAATGTGGGCGGGACTGAGGAGGGAGTCTTCTGTCCTTTGGTTGAGGGTGAACTCTCAAAGAGCCACACGGCGGCTCCAAAGAAGCCATGTACTGTACCGTTATTCATTTTTTTAAACAATAAAGTACGTCCCCAAAAGCACTCTTAACTCCTCCCTCGCCACCTCTAACCGGGTCATGCGCCGGCAGAACGGTAAGGAGTGCCTTTGCTTAACCAATACTGTCCTAAACTTTTTTTCTGTGATTGATAAAACAATTGAACATCCTTACTCTTGAACAAATAAGCATCGAAATGAAAACGAATAACACTGCTCCTAAAAAAAAGGTTTAATTATGAAAAGATGAGACAAGGGCCAAGGTTTCTAAATACAAATCATACACAAAAGCAGTCCAACAAAAATAGCTCAGTACAGAGATAAACAAATTGCATAACAATTGGTTTAGAAAAAAATTAAAACATGTTTCACTCTTAAACTGCTTTATTCTTTAAACAACAAGACAATTTCAAAGTTGGGGAAAAAGCAGGTTAAATGATATCCAACAGCTCCCCTGTCAGAACATGAAACAGGACATTTTTGTTACAGCTTTTAGGTGTACATTGCTGTGACAGTTTCCACTAGTAAAGGCATTAGTACCAGGCGTGTTTCTTCATGGTGCTCATCTCTACGCTCTTTACAAGTTCAGCTGTTCATGCATATCAGAGACAATATGCATGCAATCATTTCTCTGAGGAGTCTACTGTACACAAACAAATATACCATTAACCTGCCCAACTCAAACCACTGAAATTAAATATTTTCCCACGTAAGAATTTCAAAATATTAACACAAGCTTCTTTACAGTTTAGATAATAATCTGACAAATGAAGTTATGGAACTTTCCAGAATGTACCAAACCAGTAAAAAGAAACAAGACTGTAACTTGTATATTCTAAAGATGAACCGGGTTGATAACAAACATCAAACGTAGTAGGAAAATTCATTAGCTTCTTGTTTTCATGACATCTGCGATGGAGACACCTGGGCCTTCCTCATGGAGCGCAAGGCCTTCTCTCGAAGGTGCTTTTCTAAGTCATCCAAGCCGTCGTCCGCTTCACTTCCTGATCCCTTAACAAAAATTTAAAAATAAAAAATAAAAAAAATAAAAAAGCTAAATGCAGTAATATTAAATTTTTCAAAGGCAAGTTCTTAAAATACACAGATTTTTTTATGGTTAAAGGTGATTTTTGCTTTAAATCCAGTTGCCACCCACTATCATGAAATGCCCATAAAGCTCAAAACTCTTAAGATTTACAGTATGAGTTGTTGTCCATCTGCTTAAATGAACCATTTGTGTGTAGCAGTCAAAATGGTAAGGTGCTGACAGCAACTACAATTTCCTGACTGCTTCCGATTTTACCTTTCTTGAGCCACCGTCGTTCTCTGCATCCCGGTTCTCCTGGGTCTCTGTTACGCCGCTACTTTTTTCCTTTTTGTGCTTCTTGTGCTTTTTGTGTTTCTTCTCTTTCTTGTGTTTCTTTTCCTTCTTCTTCTTCTTCTTCTTTCCACCACCTTCAACATCTGAAATCTGCAAATGAACAGAATTTAGGTAAAAATGTTAAACCATTTATTCTACATGTATTAAATGGTGTGGACAATTATCTTGTGTCAGTGACTATACCACAACAGAATTTGGTGAACTTTCTTGTAACTTTACAAACATAAGTTTATACAATTCTCCTCTAATGCAGGTTAACAAAATCAATGGAGATGTAAATATGTTGTTCATTTGTTCCTTAAAATAGTAACAACCTACTTGGCTATTGGCTAATGCAATCTTAAGTTTTTATTTGATGACATTTTATAATGGGCAAATTATTTTGTGATTCCTTTTTTTTTATCTTGATAAATTGTGGTGCAAAGTGGACAGGAAGTACAAACCTTGGCTGGAGACTGACTGCCAGAACCACTGGCAACCGCCACCTTTTTGGCTGGAGGTGGTGGAGGAGACCCACTGGCAGAACGAGAAGGAGACGGTGAAGCAGGGGCTGGACGTTTCTGAGCAGCTGGTTGAGGGGAAACTGATCTGGATCTGGAGGATGCTCTCCTTAAATGCTTAGGACTTGGTGAAGCTCTGTTGAAAGATCAGAGTTGTAATAAAACATTCGAAGAGTAATGATTGAACTTAACCACTCTTGCAAAGACCTGTGCTTTGTTTACCTTTTGATGCGTGGCTCTGGAGTGCGAGACACCCTCCGGATCAGCTTACTGCTGTGTGAAGGGGACTGTTGTCTTCGCTGGCTGGATGGAGACATACTTGAGGAAGCAAAGCGTCCCTGGGGACTAGCAGATCGCCTGACAGCATGGCTGCGGTTTGCAGGTGATGGGGAGTGGCGTCTGGCACCTGCAACAGGGGATCGTGTATCCCTGCTCGGCCTGGCAGAGGACATCATAGGGCTCCCCCTGTGTCTCGGTGGAGAAGTAGAAGGAGGAGGAGAGCGTCTTCTTGGTGGTGGAGAGTTTCTGCGTTTAGGAGACCTAGAAGAGCGGCGCTTGGCACCAGGAGAAAAGCGTTTTGGGGGTGAACTTGATAACTTCCTTTTCTGTGGAGGCAAAGGTGAGGGGCTGTAGCGGCGCTGGATGGGGGGAGAATAACGTCTGGGGGACAAAGATCTACGACGAGGTGGAGGGGAAGGAGACCTAAAAAGAAAATTGTTTTTTAATAGATTTTTGAGAATTAGTAAAGTTTTTTTTTTTATCCCTTCATAGCAAGAAAATAAGAGCCAGGTTATGACAATACCTGCGCCTAGGAGGAGAGGGAGACCTGCGACGTCGTGGTGGAGAGGGAGAGCGACGTCTGCGCGCAGGAGATGGAGAACGTCTTCTCCTGAAGGAATATAAAAAACATTTAATGAAGAACATTTAAAAATAGGAAGTCGTTCGGTATTAATGCATAGTTCAGTATCTGACCTTGGGGAGGCATCTCTGTGTCGCCTGCGAGGTGAGGGCGTACGGCTACGTTTCCTCCTGACTTCACCGTTCCTGGCACCCGGGCCTGTGGCTGGCCTCCTCGGCCCCTCATCTTCTGAGGAGGAAGATCCTGAATCTGAAACCATATTAAATGCCAATTAACAACTGTGTTTAAGTGGCTTTTGTCTGTATACTAACATAAAAAATAGAATTGAAAACATCAAGGTTGGTGTGTTAGAACACTGCTTCTAAGGTTTACAAGATAAATACAGGATAAGACATAGGTAGAGAGGGGTAGGGAAGGGGTAAACAAATAAATTTAAAATGTCTATAACCTGAAGAAGACTGTTGATTCTGTCGGCGATATTGACGTCGCTGCTGCACTGAATCTGCTGCTGTCCCCTTTTCATCTTGGTCCTCCTCTGAAATGTAAACCAATAAGTATCTGATCAGTGCAGGAAAGACCATCAGTGCCATTGAAGTGTTACAAAAAAATATCAATTTAAAACATTTCGCTCCCTCTGTTTTATTATAGTGTAGTAAAATATAGAATATCATCCATTTTTGTTTCATTGAGTCTTTGATTGATTACCAGATTTTTAAAAAATTAAAGCATTGTTTTATTAAACCTTGTGCTAGTTAAAACTTTTATTTTTCCATTTTCTGAAGCTAAAAAGAAACCTTTACAAAATACTTGGGACAATTTCAAAATTTTTTTTGTATAAAAACAAATTTCACTTGTTACATTCTTAAGTTTGTACAGAATGTACGCAAATCCCCCTTTTATAGGTGATAGTGTATATTTTTTTAACAGAAATACATGTACCGGTAATTAAAAAAAAAATAATAGTAATACATGCCCTGTTATAATTTTTAAAGCTCAATATGTTTATTTATGACAATGACAGTTTAACCCTTACCTGACTCGGACACCTCAGACTGTCTGGCCTTTGCATAATTAGGTGGAAAATCATCTCTTCCTCCTGCTTTTTGCTTTAAACCTAAAACCAAAGCAGTAAACATTTTATATGCATTTAATCATAACCATGCTCATTTGACAGGTTAATAACAGACTGTTTAAATAATTTAGAATACAAGGGTCATTTACTTTAAAAAATTAAAAAAAAAATAACCAAGTAACTTATGCAACATAAAGTAACAAGTAAGCTGAAAGTAGCATGTACCTGACGATCTGGGTGGGGAAGGAGAGCCCCGGCCTCTTCTTGCTCGTGGAGATGGTGACCTTTTGTTCTTTGCTGCAGGGCTAATGGAAGTGTCAAGACGATGGAGTTGCATTCGAGGCGGTGTGGTAGATATTCTTTTCATAGGTTTCTTAGGTGAGCGTGAACCAGAGGAGCTGCTGCCAGAGGACGAAGCAGAACGAGAACGCCTCCTAAAATTTTATGATCAGAAATTAGATACAAAAACCTATCAGATACAATCATACAGTTAAGGTAAATCTAAACAAGGGATTTAAAAATAAAAAAACATTGATTCTATCCTCCACCTCACTGACCTGCGGACAGGAGAACGCCTGTGTCGGTTTCTGGGACCTGTGGGGCCACGCCTAGGGGGACTCCTTCGACGGGGTGAGATTCTCCTTCTAGGACTTTGTCTTCTACGAGGGGAATAGGATCTGATACAGCAAAGAGGAAAGAACTAAGAAACCTGCTGAAACTCAAAAGCATTTCCTTCTTTTTTGAAAAACGGTTAAAACGACAAAAGACATTTTATAAATCACCTTGAACGAGAGCGTCTTCTGCGGGGGCGAGAATGTGAACGAGAGCGGGAACGATGATGAGGTTTCTCTCTTCTCGTGTCACGTTCACGAGATCGTGGCCTTTCTTCCTTCTTAACAACAGGTTTTTCTGGGGATGCTTCTTTAACTTCAGGTACAGAGACTGCAACTGCAGACTCTGGAACTGCATCACTGGAAAATAAAAAAAAATTGTCTTTGAAAAAATAAAACAAATACTGAATATGTGAGGTAAAATAAAAGTATTCTTGTCAAAACCAAAGGTAAGACTGCACTAACCCAGTAGAAGAAGCTTCTTGGATAACTGGCTGTGCTGGGCTCTTTTCGGACGTATCTGGCTCCACAAGTTGCTCTGAAACTTTTGTGGTAGACTGCACCACAGGTGGAGGGGGCGAGCTCTCAATAACTGGACTGGGTTTGCGTCTTGGAGATCGCGATGGGCTGCGTTTCCTTTCCCGCTTCACCGGTGATCTTCGCCTCGGTGATGGTGATCTCGTCTTCCACCTGACCATCGACAAAGTAAAAGCTTCAATATACTGACATGGAAGCAAAAACCCAACTGGGCTTTTCGCTAGGGATGCACGATATTATAGGCATGGTATCGGTATTGGTCATTCCATCATAATAACTCGCCAATATAAAAGGCTTCTGTTTTAATTTTTTTTTTTTTTGCCTTTTTAAGAAACTGTCAAGTTCAACCCGGATTCCAAAAAAGTTGGGACACTAAACAAATTGTGACTAAAAACTGAATGCAATGATGTGGAGATGGCAAATGTCAATATTTTATTCGTAATAGAAGATAGATGACAGATCAAAAGTTTAATCTGAGTAAATGTAAAATTTTAAAGGAAAAAAGGGTCAGACTGCCCCTCCTGTACTTCCCAGTGGGTTTAAAGGTACGTTGTTAGTATTGTTAGCGATGATAATAGCTTCACATGTTTAGGTTTAGAGTAAAGGGTCTGGCGTTAGGTTTTAGGGTCTTGGTTAGGTTTAGGCACAAGGGTAAGGGGGTTAAGTTTAGGTTTGGTCCTTTGGGCCAGGTGTTAAGTTAGGTTTAGGAAAAGGGTTACATTAGCTGAAAAAAAAAAAAAAAAAAGACACTTCCTGGTTTACCCCGGTGAGACGCTGCCTATCAGTGATAATAACGATAATGACGCACCTTTAAACCCACTAAGAGGTAGGTGGAACAGTTTCACCGCTACATATGGGGATGATAACAACTAATAATGGCCATTTAATGGACTGATAACATCTGAAGCTGCTGGGTGAGGGCACACCAGAAAGCAAGGGTTCATATACTTTTGCCACTCGCAAATATCTGATATTGGATCATTTTCCTCAATAAATAAATGACCAAGCTAATATGTTTGTGTCTATCTGTGTTCTCTTTATCTACTTTTAGGACGTGTGAAAATCTGATGATGTTTTAGGTCAGACTGAGGCAGAAATATAGAAAATTCTAAAAGGTTCACAAACGTTCAAGCACCACTGTAACAATCATTAGTTTCAAGGCTTCTAAATTCATTGAGCCCAACATTCAAACTGCGTGACAAGTTTACACTTTTCCATTTGAATGCAGAAATTTTCACAATTTTCAGTTTTCTTTGTTATTGTACTTATAGTAGATGGCAGTGTTGTCATTGTTGTTGTAGTTTTCATTGTTGTTGTTGCTGTTGTTTTTGTCCTGTTTCCTATATGGGAAAGAGAAAATAAAATAAATGTTAGCTGATCTCTATAACTTGAAGTTAGGGTAAACTTTGTTTATGATCAGTTGCAGCCCCACAAACAATGGGACATATTTACATTTGAGTATGTTTTGGTTAAACAAAATTTTACAAAAAATTTCAGTTTTCAAACCCGTATACATGCATTATTTGATATGCTAGAGCAGTGGCGTGCACATGGAACTTGGCATGAACTCGTGCATGCCACTGATCCAGCTCAAAATACTGTACACCGTAAAGGAAGCTATTTTTCTTCTTGGGTGTTTTACGGCGGATTGCATCCACTCTGTTGCACTACAGCGAGACTGAACCCCATGCCGACATTTCCTTAAAGGAATTGTCACTGATGTGAAACATAAATCTGTAAATCTGTGTTCGGTTACTCTGTGGCTTTCGCAAGGACCCCGATGTGTGACACAGAAAACGGAATTGTGGAATTGAAATTGAATTGTACAAATTGAATTGAAAATTGTCAAACTGAATTTTCAATACAACCAAATACAGTTTCAAAACAAATGGATTCAGTTTCAAATTAATGAAATTCATTTTCAAACCAATACTTTCAAATTACGTGAACATAGTCTGAGAAATTCAAAGTCAGTTTCAGTTTCTGATGCCACAAGTTTCTGCCTATAGACAGACATGGTGAGGTAGAAAATAGGGAAATGAAAATAGCTTATACATTGTTTTTGAGAATAAAATCTCCATTCAATCTTGTCCGAATCAGTTTGTCGACAAATTTATTACATTTTTTTTTATGTTGCTTAGTCACGTTTACTTGTTTGTTTCTCCATATGTTTATCGATCAGAATCATATGCTGTCGTATCGATGTTTGCTGATGTTTTTCATGATAAATTTGTGGCTGCTGTCTAGTTAAAACCACAGCAGCAGGAATTTCCTCAGGAAGCTCTTACGAAACAAATAACGTAAAGAAGAGGTGCAAGATGCTAAACAAAAAATGTTATCCTGGTTTGAACTTCCCGAGTATAAAAGGTTATTCAAACTCTTAAACAAAACCAAGTTGAATAGTTTGATTGACAGCAGGTTATCCATACCTAACTTACTGCAGTTTATTTCATATCAAGATATTTTCTCTAAAGCTGGGTATCCTGATACAATGTAAGATTTTTCTACCATCCTCTGTGTCTGCCATGTGCAGTGTGTGCGTTACAAATGTTTTCACATGAGTTTAAGACCAGCTATATATCCTCGAGATTCTCTGTATGAACGAAGGTCAACAGAAGCTTCCCTTCTCTTTACCACGTCTTCCAGTATCTTTATCTTTGTGTTTTATTTATTTAATTACTGTTTATTTGATAGAGACAGATACAAGAAACATAAATCAAAATAATCTAATGCCTGCATCACAAGATGGGCCTTTAACAGTTGGTTAAATGAAAAGTTAAGTTATATA
>JARVLU010000624.1:13821540-13839197 GCA_031762415.1 Simpsonichthys santanae
TCTAAGTGCGCAGCTGTTGTTTTTACATTGAAAAAACGTGTTTAAAAAGACGTAGCGGCTGCCATGTGCGTTCGGTTTCGAGTTACGGACGAAAATTCGGACTTACGGCGCCATGTGCGTTCGGCTCCGACTTACGGCGAATTCCAGTTACGAACCATCCTTAAGTCCGGAACCCATTCGTAAGTCGAGGACTACCTGTATTGTTTTATTATTTTGAACAATTTATATCACAAATTATTTTAATAGGATGATCAAAACTGAATTGTTAAAAAAAAAAAAAGAAGTAGCGTAATGTGTATTGTATTAAGAGTTAGAAAAATTAGAAAGCGTTATTCATTTTCTTCTGTTACTTGAAGATTATTATTGTTTGAACTAATTGTTTGAAAAACGGGCAGATATAATAAGATTTTTTTCTTCTTTCTGCTACCTTTCATTTTATATTTTGTATTATCGTTTATGGGATTGTTTTGTATTGTATTTTAAAATGAATAAATTTATAAAATAAAAAATAACATTTTAATAAGATAATGCTGGAACAATTATTTTAAAAATAAAATGAGTTTGAGATTATGAATTGTACTACAAAAATGATCCAACCTTCTTGGACTCTTTGACTGAGCCCTCTCCCTGTAGTCCTTATCCTTCTTATCTTCATCCCCCTTTCTCTGTGAAGCAAGTTTCTCTTGTTCAGCCTGCCATGAAATAAATAATAGTTGCATAACATTATAAACACAACATGCAATCAAATTAACTATTTCTAAAATGTTTTCAGAATTGTCAAATATCTATTTAGTATTATTAGCCTAGAAATGCACACGTAAAATAAAATGGATTACCAGTTAATTGGCATTTTCCAGCATATTCTAAAATTTAAGAAAAATGTAACGTCTATGAGGCATTCTACTACACTTAGTGAGACATATTACCTGTCTCTGTCTGATTTCCTCTTTCTTTTGTTCCAGAAAAGCAGAGGGAATACCAGCTATGTTTTCTTGGGCACTCAACAGCAGGGGCCACAGGTCTTTCATGAACTCACGAGCATTCTTCCCGTTCAGGAACCCTGTCAGGTTGATCTGCATCATCTTACTATCAGGGTGCTGCAACAAACATACGAAGGAGGAGAGGGAAAAACAGCCATTGAAATAATGGAAAGCATCAGTTGCAGACAGGGTCCCACAAATGGGGCTTCCTACCTTTTATCTATGTCTAAACTAAACCTGACACTTTAGTTATACAAACCAAAATCATGTACAACTCTAACTAGAAGAGTTAACATATTTGGGTCTATTATTGGATTCAGCAACTTAAAAAATATACGTTACTAATTCTTTACTGAACTCAAACTGAGAGTGCGAGTTAGCTGAGGGGAGACATATCTAGTACCGTAATGTAAATACAGCATGCAATAATACTGTTTAGGTCCCTAAACAAACAATCTCACAAAACAGCACTTTGAGACCTTTTTTTTTAATCTTCTTTTCTGTACTACCCCATTACTTTTCATTTCTGTTTTTAATCCCCGCCCCCCACTTTCCAGTCTCCCCACAGTCTACACTTCAGAGGTTAAACAAATAACCACAATACAGAGTGCATTAAAACCCAACACTGCAAGTACAGTTCCGGTGTCTTCAGTGAGTCCCGTGGGATCAGTGGGTACGGAGCTCCATTGGCTTGCTTCCGCCTCCCTACTGCTTGAGACTCAACCACCTTGAGCTTAATGTTATATCATTTATCTAAATTGCAAGAGACGAACAAGCAATAATGAGTACACAGTTACACAACAACTTTTAATCTTTTATTTCAACAAGTGATAAAATTGAGATGTTCTTCTATCTCAATTTTATTTCTGCACCCTTTATTTCCAAAATGTAAGCATTCTCTTTACAGTTAGCTTTAACACCCCCCTCCCACTAACAAATGCTAAAAACAAAATGTAGAATAAAACAAACGCTTGCAAATCATGCTAATGACATATGCAAAACTAAAATAAAATTGTAGGAATTGTAGCATGTTATAAGAATAAAGTCCTAAACAAGGCCAGTGGGAATAGATGCTAAAACTTGCATTCAGGTGGTCTTTTAGAATAAAAAAATAATTACATTTTCTAAATTGTTTGCAGAAAAGCCACGTTTAATTGTTAAAAAAAAAAATTATGAACAGTAAAAGTCAGCAACTGTTCAGAAACACCAAATGGTTATATGCAGCAGTGGATTGTAGAATTTTACAAAAAAATAAATAAATAATAATAACTTGAGGGTTTAAATTTTTTGTTTTTAATCATATATGGAGTAAAATAATTGCATAAATTGGTGTTTAGTATATTTAAAACCATATGATCTCTATGTTAAAAATTAAACATTGAAATCAATGAATAGAATAAAATACAGTACTAAGCTGAAAAGTACTGTACTGTATTTTTCTTTCTGTAAAAATCTTGTTTTTACTGACCTCCAGTGGTTGAAGTTTTTCAATTAGCAATAAGAATGCACTCCCGCTTGTCTGTGGATACTGAAAACATTCAAATGCTTCCATCAATGTCTTTTTGTCTTTCCAATGTCAATGTCTTTCTAACTATCAAGTTACACAATAAAAAATGTTTACTAAAATAAAATCCCTTGTTAAAGATTTGTAAATGTGTTTTGAGAGAACGTTTATGAGTAAAATGTTTAGACAAACGACTTTTAGTTTTAGCCTTGAAAGAATGAACATAACTGATAAATCAGTCCAGAAAATAATCCTAGTTACTTTTTCTTCCATGGATGACAGATGACTTGTTTAAGTGTTTCTTTCCTTTGGTTTAAAAGTGCAGTACTTAAGATTGTTTCTTCTTTCTTTAAGATGTGGTTTCCAGCTGCTTTTTCTTTATTAAGCCACACCTAATTTTGCCTTTTTTAATAACCCTGCAGACTCTTTGTTAATTTTTGATAAAGCTTCAACAAAGTTAGTGTTTTGTTCATAATTTTGACAACCAGATGGAAACAGCCAAGTGTGATCAGAACTACATTTGGTATCAGGGGTCAGTGAGACAATATTTTTCAGAAAGACTGTTAGACAACTGTAGGTTATGATTGAAAGTAAGCTTCAGCTTCAAAAAATACCTTCCCTGGTTGAACCCTGTCATTTTAGTCACATTTTAGGGGGATCTTAGAACTCTAATTATGCACTAAAAATAGCTACAGAGAATATGATTATGGCACTGTTCAGTTGTGTCTTTCACTGATATGATATAGATGATCCCTGTATACAACTCACCTCAAAACACACACTTCACCATGAAGGGAGAGCTGGGCTCAGAGACTTTGGGCTCAGGAGAGAGCTAATTAGATGTTGGTGCTATACTTCTGATGCAAGGTATAACATCCATATTGGTTCAGGCCTTTTAAATCATAAATCACATCATCATTAGAAGACTGCTGAATAAAAAGGTACTTTGTCACATAACAACAAAACATGTCAAATTCATCAAAAATCAAGTTTCAAACCTTTTTTTATATTTACTTTACCCTTTCAATTTTAGTTTGACTAGGATCTGCAATTATTTGTTCACATCCCTTCTTAAAGGCTACTTGCAGAGGAAAAAAGTGAAAGAGAGAAAGACATTACCTTTTCTTCAAGTTGGTTGAATATGAACTCTATGACCACGTCATCTTCAAAGCCCAGAATCTCTGTCACACGCTGGGTAATCCATGGTTTGATGACTTCTAGGTTCACCTTGGTCATGTCCACCTGAGAAACAAGAAAAGAGCAAAGACAAAGATTTAAGAAAGGGGACAACACATACAATATATTTATTTTTAAATTGCAAGTACATATAAAGATTTTTTTTCCCCTCCTCTTTCGGCTGCCCCCTTCTTCAGGGGTCGCCACAGCAAACCAACTTGCACAAAGATTTGATGATTGTGTTTACACCGGATGCCCTTCCTGATGCAAAAACAGACTACCGAGCTACCACAGCCCTGTGTGTGGAGCAGAGAGCAGCTATCTAGGGTGCCCAGGGGAGCAGATGATGGGGCAAATGAGGGTGGAGGCAGGTGTGGGTGCTTCACCTTTCCCACCCACATTTTGATGTTGTCTCCAGGCAGGGAGACAAACCAAATCACAGCCTCACTTTCTCTAACCTCTGCACCACCACTCCCCCACATAAAATGACTACATAATAATAAAAATAATAATAATGATAATAATAACTGTAATCTGCTTTGGCCATGAGCTAATTTCTTGCTTCAAAATATGATATTGAGCTAAATCATCGTAAAATACAAGTGCGATAAGGCTTATCTTCTTAAAAATATTAAATACATACAGTAACTATAAAAATTATTACAAGTAAGAGCAGGAGACACATAATACACCGAAGAGGAAATGTATTAGAAATATCATCAGTAACATGAAAAAAATAAATAAATAAGACAGGAATTCACACATATACAGACTCTAAGACATCTTACAATAAAGATCTGAAAGAAATTATTATATCGTCTGTCAGGAGTTCATACCTTCTTGTCCAGGCATTCTGCAAATTTCAGCTGCTTCAGGAGTTTCTTCTGCTTGTTGCTGAACCGGTTGTCTTGCTCCGCACTCGTACCCTAAAATTTAACATTGAAGTACAGTATTGTATTCAAATCGGAGCACATTGACACACTGAACAAGCTAACCAGTAGCTATACCCTGAAAATGGCGACGCTAGCTAATCTTAGCCAAGCATTTGCCGCTATAATAGCGCTGATATAAAGCAGTCATTATTCAATAGGTCTAAACATTATTTTTTACATTGGATGGCGGTAACGTTTACAGTGGTCGTGACTAGTTCGTTTAAAGAACACCACCGGGCGCCATCTTGAGCCAAGGCCAACAACTTAGCTACAGTGGATCGTCTATTTCCTGCGAGTCGCTGCAAAAAAATAAATAACGAAAAAAATTAAGCTAGGTTGACAATATCATAGAATATAGGGTCACTAATGATAGGCATCCCTTCCATAACACTAATGAAAACTATTTCGAACAGATGAGTTAATTTAAAAAAGGAATGACAACAATATTAAGGACTATTGAGCATCAGTTGATAGACGGAGCCATGACCGCACCGCGCCGGACTGAATCGTGGCCCTCTAGCTAGAGCATACGTGTGTCATAAACTAATAATATTTCCACCTGCAACCACACTAAAAGGTGACACAAATATGCGATATTTGCTTAAAATTCTTACGCGGAAGAATCCCGCGTCCATTCTCGGTGGAAATTGATTGTTTCAAGCGCAGTGGAGAAAGAACTGAATCCGCCTGGAGAAGCTCAAATGGTAGGTAGCTAGCCACCGGATGAAGGGTGCGCCCCCACAGGACGTAAGGAGTACTGCACCCACTGCAATAACCTGAGCAACTACAGTACTGTACTGTATTTTATTTAATGTTTAACAACGTGTGCTTTTGTTATTTCTGTGCAAGAAATAAGAAACAAATTTACACTCATTTGCATTTTATTCAGTTTTTATATATTATCTCACCTTAGCATGTACACTGCATTGTTAAACATAGTTTTCAAATGTGGATAAAGTTTAATTTGATATTCATACTCATTAACTAAAGTCAAAGAGGGTAAATTAAGTTTTTTTGTTAGATGCTATGTTGACCAAAGAGCAGCATAAAGTCTGGGTGATTTTGTTTAACTTTATAGACCGTTATTTTTTAAGACAGGCAGAATACAAAGTAGTATTTAAATCCAGATGACTTCGTTAGACAATATTGTTGCTCTAAATATGCAGCTGGTCCATAATGTGTTATACATTGTTACAGTGTTCAGAATAAAATGACATGAAATCTCCCAGGATGAAAAAAAGTTCCTCATATGAGACAATTTAAAGTGTAAAATGATGCTAATAACAAATAAGTACAACTAAAATAGAGATTTAACAGTGATTCCTTGAAAAAAAAAATGAAATAGCCAAGACTGTGTAGATAACATCTCACTGTACACTGTCTGTTTAATATTTCAGACTGAAAACTTAAAAAAAAAAAAAAATTATTACAATCTCTTCCTGGACCATTAGCATAATCACCCAGAAAAAGATGATTATGTGAAATTCAAGGAAATCATTTGTAAATGCAGGCTGAGGAAAATCTCATGATAAGATTTTAGTCAGATAGCTCTGCTAGCTGACTGGAAGTCCCTCATTGGTCCTCTTGTCTCGAACAGAGTTCAGCATATCTGACACTAACTCCTCGAGGCCGAAGGCTGGTTTCCAGTCCCAGTCCCTCCTGGCGTTGGAGTCATCAATTCTCACAGGCCAGCTGTCTGCTGCAAAGTGACAAGCAAAAACTGTGACAAGCAAAACTGACATTGTCAGGTATGAATGGCGCTTGCAGTAACATACCGATTGTCTGGCGCACAGCGTCTGGACTGTAGGTGACCTTAAGGTGAGGCAGGTGTTTGCGGATTTCTTCTGCCAACTCCTCTGGGGTGAAGCTCATGGCAGCTATGTTATAGGTGCGCAGTGACAGCTGGTACTCTGGCGTCTGCATGAACTCCACAGTGGCACGGTGGCAATCAGAGATGTGCATCATGGGAAGTCGGGTGTCTGGTCGCAAGTAGCACACGTGGTGGCCTGTGCTGAGAGCATCGTGGAAGATTTGAACTGCATAATCTGTGAAGAAATGGATTACCAGATCTTAGGTGAAAAGATGATTGCAAGATATTTACAAATTAAAGGATTCTTTGCTGTCTTTCATGCCAGAGTTTTAAACCATCTTGTGTTGAGGAATGACAGCGTTTATTCTAACCCTGAAAATAACAATAGTATATGAACTTTCATACAATTGCATGCTGCGTCATGTTGAGGTAATGTGTTGTGAATGACTCTCAGCTACTACCACATCAAACTTTAACTCAGTATCTATAAAACTGACTCAGCTATAGCCATTTTTCTTTTTAAGAAAACCTACTCTGCCTCCACGTGATTTTTATCACTGATTTTAGTTGATTTTATCATTGATTTTAGTTGATTTTATTACTGATTTTTGTTATTTTATCGTTGATTTTACTTGATTTTATCACTTGTTTTCTATTTTATCATTGATTTTAGTTGCACCTTGTAGCACTTTGAGATTTTTGTTAGTGAAAATTGTGTTACAAATTAAATTCATTATTATTATTACTATTATTCTTATTATTTTAATATTGGCTGATGTTGATTAGCAGTGGCGGCTAGCTTAAATTGAAGTGACACCAAAAGTTCAAATCAGTTCTTGATGTACATGCAATGGTTACGTTCTGAAAGTGTTATCAAAATGCATTTATTGTTAAAGCTGAAAGCAAAGATCTCTTGCAATGAATAAGTAACACTAAAGTATGAGTTATGAATCACTTTCAGCTACAAAAAACATCAACTCTTTGACCAGTATCTGTAAAATTGACATGAACTTTAGCTATTTTTGTGTTTTCCATGTTCAGTTGGTTGTGGAAACCATCTGACTCCACAGAATAATCAGTTGTAAAGGTAAATACAAGAATTATTTCCTGAATGTTTCATTAAAATCTGCTCAGTTCATGAAATATTTTGCTAACAGACAGAAAATATTGACTCCAAATAGTTAATGGCAAATTTTTTAACAAAGATCCTGTGCTCAGAGTAGGTGCTGGAGACAACAATCTACTAACACAAAATGTTAGGTCAATGTCTGTAAAATTGACTGAGTTATAGTAATTTTTGAATATTTGAAGTTCTTTGTGGCAGCCATCTTAAATCAGACTGAAACCAAACCAGCTGTACATCCAGTGACCACTTTCTTTAAGTTTAATTACATTCTGTTCACTGGATCATGAGCTATTTTGCTAACAGACATGCACACTGACATTGGCATAAAATATTATTGTTAGCCGTTTGCCTTTTGGCAGCAGGTGCTGAGTATATTATTAGGTGAAAAATACCCGTCGTTCCTCCTCCAGGAGGTGTGTTGACTGAAATCACTCCAGGGTACCGCAGGCAGCGGAAGTCCAACCTGTATTTATGATGAAGATACTGCAAGAAAAAACACAGCCTTTAACAGTGATCCATTAGTGATCATCAGTCTGCCTTCATCACTTCAACATCTTACCTCCCCCATCAGTTCGCCGTGCACTTTAGAGACACCATAGATGGTTCTTGGGCGCTGCACACAAAGGTCAGGGGCCGGGTCACGTGGAGAAGTGGGACCAAACGCTCCAATGGTGCTGGGGACAAAAATGCGGAGGCAGTTCTCTAGAGCCAAGTCCAGAACATTGTGCAAACCTGGATGAGTGACAAAACATCCAGCAGGCTTAGCTTCCATCCAGCAGAAGACATCAGCGTAGGTAAACCAAATATTGAAGCACACCTGTGATGTTAATCTTTCGGGCCAACACCATGTTAGCTTCACCCACAGCACTAAGCAAAGCGCTGTAGTGAACCAGCCATGTTATACGATTATTAATTATCAGTTCTCTGAGGTGTTTGTAGTCCAGAACATCAGCATACACAAATGGACCTAAAAGGGAAATAAGGAGATTTCATGAGATATTATTAGCAAAGTTTACACAATCAAGTAGAGAATTTATTTGATTTATTTTTTGCCTACCACTGGTGTAAACATGAGATGGAGGCTTCTTGATGTCTGACAGGATCACATTCTCTGTCCCATACTGTTTCCTGGATATTAGCACACATGACATAATTCAAATTTGAAATAAGATGCCCACGTTTAATCATGTAAAACTCACCTTAACATGCGCGCAAGTCCCATACCTAACTGCCCCAGACCACCTGCACACAAACATCCATTTTATTTGAATGAATTTTTAGGTAGGTTTTAGATTAATAATCATTATAAACTGTACAAAAAACAATGTAGATCTTCGTTCATCCCAAGGCTTTATTCCAGAACAAAAATGTCCCCCATTCTCCCCCCTTTTATGTGACTAACACTGTCTGTACACGCACCATTGTGGTGATTCTAAATGGGGCGCTATGGTAAGTGCACTGTGCAAACAATGTGAAAAAAGCAGCACATGCGGTATGCAAATGCACTTCCAACAGCCCTGCACCACACTCTGCAACACCTGCAAAGAGGCAGAACATATGCCAGAATGCTCTTCTGGACTGCAGTTCGGCTTTCAATACCATCCACCCGGGAAACTGATGAAGCTAATAGACCTTGGTGTCCCAATTCCCACCTGTAACTGGATCCTGGACTTTCTGACAGATAGACCACAGGGGATGAGAATGGGAAGATAGGTGTCTACTGAATTCACAGTCTGCACAGAATCCCTGCAGTGCCGTTGCCTCAGCCCTAAACTCTTTACCCACTTATGACTGTGTCTCCACCCAGCACAGCACTATTGTTATTAAATATGCTGACGACACCACTATGTTGGGGCTCATCCAGGAGGAGAACGAGTCAGGGACTCTGGTAGAAAACATAATTACCTATGGAGAAAAAACAACAACAACCTCATCCTCAATACAGACAAGTCCAAAGAAATCATGATGGACTTCAGGACCCCCCTCCCCACTCCATTACAGCCTCCCATCATTAAATCAGAATCAGTTTTATTGTCATTGCACTGAAGCACAATAAAATTACATTTCAGCCTGTCCAAGAAACACAAACAACCAAACAACATACATGGGAAAACGGGGGTGCCTGAGGCTGCAGCCTCAAGAGAGGTGCTGCCTTTTTTCTTTAGATAATAAAAAGGAAACATGAGGGGGTAAAAGAGGTAAAAAAAATAATCATACCTCACACTGTATCCCTAACAGGACGCAGTGTGAGGTTGCAAAAAACCTCAGCACAAAAAAAGCAACATATAGATGAAGTGAAGGCGGTGTGCTGAGTGGAGTGTGTGCGAATGAGTGTGAACAGAAGCAGGGGAAGGAGCGGAAAAATTGTCCACCTTTGCCAAGAGCAAGAAGGGGAAAAAAGGGACTGGGGTACGGATCTAGATCTACAGATCTACAGATCTTGGGACTGCAGGTTACATCAGACCTGAGCTGGTCTCAACACCATGGCCACAGTGAAAAAAGCCCAGCAAAGGCTTTACTTCATTAGGTTGCTCAGGAAAGTGGGTCTGAACCAGTGCCCTCTCACCCAAGCCTATAGAGGACTGACAGAGTATCCTAACCACAGGCATCTCCGTCTGGTATGGGAACACCACACAAGCAGAAAGGAAGGCACTGCAAGGAGTCATAAAGACTGCGGAGAGGATCACAGGGACGAAACTTCCTTCCAGGGACTTGCATGTACAGCGCTGTCAAAAAAGAGCAGCTGGAATCCTCGAGGACTCACTGCATCCAGCTCACTCGCTTATCTGACAAAAAAAAAATTCATATAACCTGATACACAGTAGAGCGAATAGTATTATCATCCATAGTACAAGGTTGTTGTTTTTCCCCTGCCACAGTCAGACTGCAGGCATAACAAAACGCATCATCATCATCATCAACTTTATTAATAAAGCACTTTAACACAGCCACAGCTGAAACAAAGTGCTGAACATCGGTGAAAAACAAGATAAAAGAGAGCATGAAAGCCAAACACACAGTGAACACAAAGCTCAGTTTAAAACACAATGAAACAATGAGTTAAACAGATAAAATCAATACCAATAAAAATGAAGTAAAATCAAGTCTCAGTCTCAAAACTACTGAATCAGATGCAATTACCCTACACTACCGGTACTTAAATTCACATGTCATGTGACATGGGAAGGTGTAGCTATTACCTGCTCTCTGTGCAGATAGAAACCACTTTATTCTTATTTTTAATTTTATTTATTTAGTGCTGTTTGTGTTTTTGACTAGGACTGAGAGAGCTCTGCACAAGATGTGCCAGGATTGTTGGTCTGTTTGAATTTTTTTATTTTTATTTATTTGCTCATGCCTGTGACTGCACAACAGCTTGAGCTCTATACACCTTAACACTCCTAAATAACTTTCCGTGGAAGTGCTCATCAGCAAGACGCCCTGTCTTTACTGTAACTGCTCAAAACTAACAAAACACTACAGGTTTAAAAAAAAAAGGTTAAAAAAAAGAATTGCAACATCAGATGCTTGAAAAGCTGCAGACAAATTCATCAGACAACTACCGAAGGTCGGAAATTAGTTTCACCTGTGATGAGAACGCGGGGGTTTTCCTCAGGACTTTGTGTGCTGAGGTTCTCCTGACTGTTCCACCTGCTCACACGCCTGGTTGACAAACTGAAGCTGCGACTGGGCCGGTGTGCACCGCTGGCACGACCTCGACCGAACAGGCCCAGCAGCGCCGCAGTGGGCGCACACCCCTGAACACACGACTGCATGCCCCGTAGAAGTCTACAGGAAAATTCACCAGATCATAATGATTACAGTTACATCTGGATAATGATCACTGTAATTAAATTGTATTTGTGAATAACAATAAAATATGTACATTACCTGGCAAATTCAGAAACCCGTTTTTTTTCTTTTACCCAAAGTTAACTGATGCAACACAGTTAATCCACAGGTATTCCTCAAAGCTAAACTTCAATAAGAACTTGCAAAACAACATTTAATTGTCAGAATTCAAATATTACCAGTAGATTAGTCGCTACCTGAATTCACCCAGTAACCACAGGATAAATACGCAGGTGCAGGGAGTCATGCTGGGCTACTGGATGTAATTCTTGTTCTCTTGGCTCGTGGCTCTTTGAACAGGACTACAGTCTCCAGCCTGCGATGCTCGGTGTGTGCAAACATGCTGACTTGCTGTGCACAGGGATTTTTATTGTCAGGATTGTTTAGCTGAGCTTAACAGGACTGGGAGCTGTGCCAGTCATACATGTTTATTCTCTTGAGTGTATTTGTGAAGATATCAAAGTAATATACCTTGTAGTTTTATGAACCATAGAGAGGAAATAACACTCCTTTTGGCTAATACAACTTAAACATGATAAAATACTGTCTAGTTGGTACCAGCGCTACACGTTTAAGGAATATTTTTTACAGATTTTTGTCAAGACCTCAGAATATTTCTCAGAAATGACACAAAACTCGTTTTTTTAATGGTAAATATTTTTAAAAATGTAATAAAAATACTGTACATTAGGAAACAACATGCAACATGTGAACAATATTCCTTGAAATGTTCGACTTTCACTGAATCGTCGCAGCGTCACCTTGAGTCACCCTAACCCACTCAATCACCATGTTCCTTATTTCTCCCTGAACTTCCTCCAGGTGACGAGCCTGCTGGGTCCACCTCAGAAAAAACCCTAAAATCACAACAGAAACGTGGAGTGATTATCACTGCTCATACTGACCAAAGCTATAAATAAACAGGTTTAAATTCATGTTGGAATCAAAGGCATGTGATGGAAACACTACTAACACGCTAAAGTTTAGCTCATGATCTGTAAAAGTGGTTAAGTTATAGCCAATCTTATGTTCATTAAATTTATTTAGCTGTTGTGGCTAATCCAAAACATATTCTGGTAATATTTTCACCATGTTATACACACATTTATAAATGTCATAGTTCCAAACTAAATATTTAATTTACAAGCTAAATATTTAGTTTACAAACTAAATGTTTATGTCCAAGATAAATGTTTGATTTACAAACTAAATATTTAACTTGCTTGTTAAATATTTAGCTAACAAGTTAAATATTTAGTCCCAAACTAAATATTTAGTTAACAAATTAAATATTTATTTTGGAAAATAAATGTTTAATTTGGAAAATAAATATTTAGGTCTGAGCTAAATATTTAAGTGACAAATTAAATATTTAGTTTAGGAATTAAACGTTTAGCCTGGAAATTAAATATTTAGCTTGGACAATAAATATTTAGTCTGGAAATTAAATGTTTAGTTTTGAAAATAAATATTTAGTTTGGAAATTAAACATTTGATTTACACCTAAATATGTGGATCACTAACTAAATATTCAATTAACTTGCAAGTTAAAGGTTTATTTTTTAAATTAAACATTTATCTTGGACATAAACATTTAATTTGTAAGCTAAATATTTTGTGTGGTGCTAAATATTTAGCTTACTAACTAAATATTTAACTTGCAAGTTAAGTATTGAGTTTGTAAACTAAATATGTAGCTTGTAAATTAAATATTTAGTTTGGAACTATGATATTTATAAATGTATGAATAACATGGTGAAAATATGACTTAGAAAAAAAAACTAAAGGCTAAATAAACTAAAATATTGCTGTGAATTTTTTGACTGTGTAACTTTACAAATGGCACCCCATATTTGTGAGGGTGTCATTAAAATCAGTCTATTGTTTTCTGCTAATGTTAAGGACAAATTCAGACATAGGCAAAAACTTTATTGCCTCTCACCTCTCCAGAGCTGCAGGGACTGTGGATGGACTGAGGGCCAAATGGCTAGCTCATTGGGCTCATACAAAGGGTTTAAATAGTTCTCTCTTTCAGTGGGTCTGAGCAGGCTTTGGAACAAACAGTGAGTGGCGTCCTTAACTCCCAGAGCACACCTGAAGGAGAGAGTCGGTTACACAAATACACCTGTTAACGTCTTCGCCGAGTCAAATCTGTGACAATGGAGCTGACCTTTCCTGGTCACTGTTACACAGAAAGGTGCCGTAGTCAGAAGCATACGCTTCGGTGGCCAGTCGAAGAAGCAGCCCCTCAGAGAAACCCAGCGCCAGGGGGAACTGACGCCACAGCTGCCAAATACAGTCCAGCAGGAGCAGGAAGACCGGTGACTCCTGCTGGAGACGAGCGTGGGAGTAGGCCGAGTGCGCGCATCGCTGCTGGAACGGGTGTCCTGCCTGCGAAAGAGTCCACCCATTGAAAAATCAATGACACAAACAAATCCAACAATGTGCTGCCAGGTCATCTGGATGGTTGAATTTATTTTTGCTGAGATGTTTCGTCCTTCATCCAAAGGACTTCTTCAGTCCGAGGAGCCACAAACAAACTGGAGTCCCACAAGTACCACACTTATAGTGGAAAAAACAGTTTGATAAGATGGTTTCTGGGGCCCACCCTTTGTTGTATTAAACCATGTTGGCAGGACTACCTCACAGGAGTTGACAGGGGAGAGGGTGGGCCCCAGAAACCATCTTATCACCAGCAAACTGTTTTTTTTTTTTTTTCCCACTATGAGAGTGTGGTACTTGTGTGACTCCAGTTTGTTTGTGGCTCCTCGGACTGAGGAAGTCCTTCGGATGAAGGACGAAAAGTCTCGGCAAAAAAATGAAACCACCCAGATGACGTGATTGAAAATTGTTGGATTTGTTCCTGGATTATTGAGCATGAACGTTGATACAAATAAACATACTTTACTACTTCTCCAATTCTACAAATCAGATTCAGCGTTTTAGTCGGGTCATTAACTATTTTGGGTAGCTTGAAATAAAGTTAATATACTTTAACCTATTAAGAGTTAACCTGATAGATCCTACAAAAATCCATGAAGTTAAAGATCTGTCATAGAAAGTGAATATTAATGACATTGTTACATAAAAAAGACCAAACATTTATGACCAGGGATTTATTTTATTGTATATTATGTCTATATTCTCAGTGATAAAATGTAAACTCTTAACTATGCAGCCTATTTAACTCCTGTCTTTATCAGCATTAAGTTAATATAAGTATCCCACTTTGGAATAATAAATCATGTATTTCTAACCTAACAAATGATAGCGTGAATGTAAAACTAGCGTACCGTTTGACGTTCATTTAGCATAAATAATAGTGTATATCTTAGCTGTTTAACATACCTTCAAAAACGTTCAATACAAAAACAACTTTGTTTAACATAACATATTATTTTACAGTATTAGTGTTTAGCATATATCTTAGATCCTTATACTGTATATTGTTTCTTTATATGCCATACTTTATATTGTTGCTATTTGTAGGTGTAACTGAGACCTTGAGTACATAATTTCATTCCACTTCATGTGCCACATGTGATGCAAATGACAATAAAGATACTTGAACTTGAAAACTTAGACTAATTTGTTGGCTATGCTTTGTAACTTACTCAGTTTATTTAAATAAAGCAGAAACCTTCATTTATTAAAATCTTTATTGGGTTTTACAGTAACTACAGTACTCTTTTATGTCTATTAACTTAATACATTAGAAGGGAAGTGTCATTCTTTAGGATGCCTTATTGCAATTCTATATGAAAATGTGTGCCATGTGTGCAACACGGCACTTTGCTCTTACCCCCCAAACCTTAAATGGGTTAAAAATGTTGCATTTTTGGTGGATATGAGAGAAAACCCCACACTGTGAGGGTGAAAGATGAATAAATGAATCAGCTGACTTGTTACTGATCTATTAGCATTAACTACTAAATCAGTTATTGTACTTTTTTATGTCATTCTGTCAAACATAGTTTTATTTATATCTACATGAAATTGGAGAGGCAATTTGCTAAAAGTGATTATATTTAAATACTGTATATATAAATTTTTGGTGAAAGCAACAGGAGGCCTCTATAAGTGTAAATTTATGTGGCATAGGTTACGGACCCCTATAATCTAAAAAGTCCTGTTGTTTAATTAATTCAAGTTTCTCTGTCAAGTTACCTAAAACAAAAATCTTTTGTACTTTTTAGAATGATCAATACAGCCGAACCAACGACAATCAGAGATAAAGACCTGCACATTTTTTTTTTTTTACATTTGAGACCAAGCAGGAGTCTGAATGTGATGATAACATTTGTCAAGACATTTCCTGTGGAGCAATATCCTTGAAGCAAGAAATGTGCAAGAATGAGACTTTTATCAGTAAAACTGCTCAGCTCTGCAGCAATATTGACATTAGTTATACAACATTATTTCCAAACAGGATATAAAATCTTTAAATACATAAAAGCCTCTTGGGTTTTATTGTTTAATCCTATTTTTTTTTTTTTTTTTTTTTGAAGGTTTAAACAGATAGTTTAAAATTTCAGTTGTTATAATATATATATGATTTTTTTTTTTTTTTTTTTTGCAAAGTAGATATTGGGTGCATTGTGGTGCAGTGGATAGAGCTGCCACCTCACAGCAAAAAGGTCATGATCTCTTCCCAGCCTGGCCCTTTCTGTGCGGAGTTTGCATGTTCTCCTCCAGTTTCCTCAGTGACCATTAGTAACTCTAAAATGTCCCTGGGTGTGGGTGAAGGTGTGAATCGTCGTTTGTCTCGTTTGTCCCTACGCGTCCCTACGCGTCCCTGATGATGGACTGGAGACCTGTCCAGGGTGTCCCCCACCTCTCGCACAAAAGAATACTGGAGTTTGCTCAAAGTGTTTAAACCATTTGTATTTGTTCCAAAAAAAAAAAAAACCTCACTTGTATCCACTCCCGCTCCAGCAGGGCCAGGAAGCCCTCCAGCGTTCGGCAGCTGGGGTCCATGATGAGCTGAGCCAGAGTGCTGATGAGCAAGGAACAGTCTGTCCCTTCATAGCCGTGAACCAAAGCTGAATGGCCGTCCCTTAAAAAATATGAAACAAACAACCCTAAGCTGTAAATTGCATATCAATGTAAATGTGCGCTCACTACACAAAGAGTGATTTGTTTTCTTCACCTCTCCACACACTCTGCCAGCAGACCAGCAGTGGACAGAGCAGTCTGGACATGAGACAGCCATTTTGAATTCTCCAGCTTACTGAGCCAGCGGTCCATGTTGTGAGACTCGTCCCCGCAGGCCTCCACCAGTTTAATCAGACTCTCCTGCAGTGCTTTACCTCTACATCAAGACACGATCGTGTGAGATGTTAGCACAGAGGGATGGATAATCACACTCAGCATCCACTTCCAGTGTGTGTTTTGCAAATGTGCACACCGTTCCATTTGCTTGTGCAGTCTTTTCCAGCGGTCATAGCTCGACTTGGACTCGAATCCTCCCCCTGTCATCCGAGCTCGTTGCACCTGCTGACTGGAGCGGGTGTCGATAACATAACCTTTGTCCGACCCATCGATCACAGCCTGCAGGAGGAGCTCGTCTTCTTTGCAGCGCTTCTTGTTGGCGCCTACCAGCGGCTGACTGCCGCGCACGATCACCTGAAACGACCCAGCACCATTAGAACCGATGGGCTGCGCCTTCGAGCCAGCGGTGGGAGTTCAGAGCACCTCACCATGCCGTTTTTTTGGTGGTAGTAGCACAGGACAGGGAAGCGGCCACCCTGTCTGAATTTGGCCGCCTTCCTCAGCGTTTCATCGTCGATGCTTGTTGGAACGATCACGGCCGGCGGGTAGGAAGGACACACAGAGTAGTCTACGTTCACGCTGCTCAACCGCCACTTCTTGTGCTGCAAAACAGAGAGAGAAGGCGACACGGAGGGCACTTGGCTTTAAACAGAACCTGCCTATACCAAGCTCTACCCTACTGTATATTAAAGGGTGTGTGACATGATGTTGGAACTTTTCATAAACTGGCACAACATATATAACTCTTGTATCATTCAACTATGTTCGTTTTTGCAAACAAAATGATAAATACAGTATATGAAAATTTCATTGTCATTTTAAATTTGGTGCTGTGTTTAGTCATGGGAAATCCGGCTACTTACGCAAACGACGTCTGTGACGTAATCATAGGGCTGTCAGCTAGAACGCCCCCTGTACAATACAATGGCGGACAATATAGAAACCGACGAATTTAGCAATTTAAGTGAAGATTTGAACATTACGTTAATTTTTAAAGGTAAAGTTC
>JARVLU010000624.1:13839297-13852996 GCA_031762415.1 Simpsonichthys santanae
TTAAAATGACTTTGAATGAAATTTTCATATATTTATAATTTTGTTTGCAAAAACGAACATAGTTGAATGATACAAGAGTTATATGTTGTGCCAGTTTATGAAAAGAATTACAACATCATGTCACACACACTTTAAAGATCTTGTTCTATATTTTCCAAAACGAGCACATCACTCTCATACCACAGGTTTACTTGTGGTTCCTACAGTTTCTAAAAGTAAAATGGGAGGTAAAGCTTTCAGTTATCAGCCTCTCCTCTTGTTTAACTAACTTTCAGTTTCTATCCATGACTTGTTTTCTACATTTCAGGTTGCTTTTACTTTCCTTTTTGTTTAGTCTCATATTTAGGGTTGGCTTAGGTTTCCTGTATTTATGTTACAGTAAGTTGGCTAGATGCGTTGTAGCAGCAATTTACAATATAGCAAATGAGTTTTGTTTGAATATTAAGATAGTTACGTAAATCTATTCTACTATATTCCTAAAATGCAATTCGACAAGAGGAACAATTCATAAATGAGTACTACAGGGGCTTTTTAACTACAGTATATGCTAGAGTTTCTTAGAGAACCTCCAAATGTCATGGTTCATAATTTGCAGAAGCAGAAGCTTCACAAACCCTCATTAAAGTAACAGAAATATACAAGAGAGAAATGTGTAGATGTGCAAATATTTGTCGGTTTCTCCTTGGTGAAGGCCAAACATTAGGCCACCTTGACGTTCACCCCACCTATATGATTATTGTGCCTATAAAACACACGCAACAAAGTCGACTTCAGGGTTCAGCCCCTCACCATAGCGACATATTCCCAGGAAACATTCATGTGTAAAGCATGAATTCGAGCTTTGTGCAGCACATTCTGATGTTAAGGAAAAACAAATGAAAGCTAAGCAACAGGGATATCCTGACTACTGACCCCTGCATTCAGTCGCCCTGGCATTTTCCTGCCAAACGGCTTTGTCACAAAAGGTTGCTGCTGAGACTTTTGTGTTTTTAGATTTTACTGAACAGATTCCGTCCGTGCGTGGCAGAAACAAACACGCAACGTTTTACATGCTGCTTACAAGCGCCTTCATTTGGCTGTAATGTTTCGCAGGCGTCGAGAGGCCCCAGTGATCCTGCAGCCGGAGGTCTGCAGGCCGGTAAAAGAAGGGGTACATCTCCGACACATTGTCCAGACAGGACAGGGTCTGCAGACAGTCAAAAAATAAAAAGTCTGTTAGCTGGCAATTATTGTCCTTCAAATAAAGCAAAAACTAAAAGATTTATTTAAAATAAGCAAACAAATTGGATAGCAATACACGATACAGCCCAATAGAGAGCGGGTATGTATGTGGACTATGGTCTGTAGTGATGGGGTTCCATCTGGTGATGGCCCATCACCAGATTACTTGTTGTTGGGAACGTACTAAGTAAAAATCCAAGTATACATATCCAGATACATAAAAAATAAAAATGACAACCTGGTGCATACCAGGTAAGAAGCCTGTAAGTACTAGGTACATACCCATTATGTATGAAGTAAGTCTGTACCCTGTATTTACCAGGTACATACTATGTAGGTACACATTCAGTAAATATTATAGATATTTAACCAGCAAATACAATGTGCAGTACTTGTTTCAGTAAGTACAAGGTACTCTGTATCCTAAATACTACTGACTGCTACTGTGTCACATGAATGACACTACCTGGTTCAATGGAAACTTGGGACTGGGTTGTATTATGAATTGACTTGTTACCTTGTGTTTAGTAGACATGCACCAAGTACTGTAATATATACCAAGTGCATAAATAAGATTTGAGTAGCAAAATAATTATATAATAAAAATAATAACAATATACAACCTGGTGCACACGAGGTACATGTGTGAGGCAAGTACACCTGTACTTTGTTATTTCCAGGTTCCTACCAGGTAAGTCCCCTTTAAGCACAGTTTAGATACCTAGTAAGTACTTTAACTTTAAGGTTTATTAAATTAAAATAAATAAATAAATAAAAAACTAAGTAAATCTGTTACATACCAGGCTAACTACACACATAACAACAAGTACATGCATCTGGCTTGTCTGAGGTAACTAAAAGTACCCTGTGAGTACCATAACTGGTAAAAACCCTGTAAGTACCCTGTTCATATACACGTAGAACCTCTACATACCTTGTAAGTATGAGGTCTACCCAATTTGTACTAAGTATACCTTGTAAGTACTCTATGGCATGTACCAGCTTGTGTGACATATTCTGTTTTTCAGTGTTTCCTTCATGGGTCACTTCTGTTCATGTGCTGGTATAATTTACCTCAATGGAGTGTGCGATGTTCAGACACTGCTCCATGCCCGGAATGTCGAGCTGAAGCATCCGCAGATCTTTGCACTTGATGGTAATTGTTCCGGAAGATCCAGTCGATCTAAAAAAAATAAAATAAAAACACAGCACACATGACCGATTCTCACACCGAAACTATACAGTCTCTTATTTCTTGGCGGTTCTTTAGACTCTAGCAGTGCAGGATGCTTGACTTGCTGCAGAGGAGGAAGGTAAACCACATCAGCTGGGCTGTCTCTTCTGCAAGAAGTGGCCTCGGAAACGCTTTCACGAGAAAACAAGCAAGTGAGTGGTGCAGAACAGGGAGCAAGCTGTTAATGAAAGGGTTGCTGCAATCTTGTTAGCAAATTTCCTTTTTTTCAGCGCTGCGGGCAGCAAAGGCAGCACACACCAACAATGTCCAACCTTTCACTGTGGCCTGACAGGAAGCCAGGGTAGCCCGAAAGGTTTTCCACACTGGTTAAAAAAGAGAGTCAAGATGTTTGATTAGTGTTTGACAGTTCAACAGATTCTTCTGATCAATGGTTGATTTGAGGATGAGGCGATTCAGAGGTTATTGTTTTGAAGCATACACACCAAACACAATGTGTGGGGTAAAAAAAAAAAGTAATCTAAAATTTTGAAGACAAAAGTTTTTCAAATGACCTTTCACCTTTCAATCCTCCTCCCTCCCTCACCTCTTTTCAATGGCATCAATGTTCCTGAGGAGCAGCAGGAGCTGGCTGGAGGAGTCCTCCTCCCTGTCCGAGAAGAGCAGGTGGTGTCCGGTGATGCACAGGGTGCCTCTGACCGGCGGCTGGAGCGGCTGTCGGAGCACAACATCCTCCACATTGGCATTCTTGATGTGCTCGGAGAACTCCATCAGCTTCTTGAGTCAATCAAAAAGAAAAAGCACCCCCCTTTGGTTAAAATGTCCCTTAAATTCCCCCCTCTGAGCTCCAAATCACTTCCTCGCTTCTCTTAAGAAAACGAAAGCACGCGTCCTCCTCTGAGCCCCACAGAGCTGCTGGGTTTCGTTCTGGGTTTTTTCATTATTTATTTTATTTTCTGTTTGTTTTGATAAGGCGCCTATAAATAGAAGAACCTTCATGATTGCCTGAACATACCCGGACCCTTCCCAGTGCAACAGTGCTTGCTGAACACAAGGCACTAAAAAACGAGTTGGTTGACTGAGGTGACAAAAGACGGAAGTGCGCGTTTCCTGAGCGTAAAGCAGCAGCCAGATGTGTCACATTTTAACAGCTAAAAAACTTCCTGCGCTTCTGCGGCTGAGGCGATGCACGTGCAATACACAAATTCACCAACAGGTGACGCCAAAGCGCTGTAAATAATAGTATGTTTTAAAACAAAAGCCTTAAACGAGAATAGTTGGGGGTGGGGTGGTTGGGGGGATGTTAATTGTATTAATCATGCTTTATGAGCTGATAATTCATAAAGGTCCAAAAACATTTAACAAGTGTGAGTTAAATGCAATTTAAAGTAGCAAATATTACTTCCAACTATATAAAAATAGTGTTTTTTTAATGTATATTTCACATGGGTCATATATTTTTTCAAGCATGAAATGCTTTTGTGTTTGTTTGTTTTTACAGTAGGGTCTGCAACAAGTAAAAAAGGTCCAGTTACATAAAAAACCAGCAGGGTTCGCAAAGTGGAATAGGTTTAATGTAAAATAAATACTGTACATAAATAAATACTATTTTTACAGTAGGGTCTGCAACAAGTAAAAAAGGTCCAGTTACATAAAAAACCAGCAGAGGTCGCAAACTGGAATAGGTGTACTGTGATGTAAAATAAATAAATAAATAAATAAATAAATAAATAAATAAATAAATAAATAAATACTTTTCCACAGGATACTTTATAGACTCAATAAACATGGCAAAAACCACAGATATTGTGAATTAAATCGTGTTGTAACATCTATTTAAATTTTATAAGATCTGCAGGAGCACTGAAGAAGGAAACTATACGTTATTAAATATCCTGATGCATGCTCATTACATTACATTATTACATTACTCATTACATTAGTAAATAGTTCAGTGACTAATGCTATACAGTAGTTTGAATTATATGCGATGATGTTCCAGCAGTTTTCTCACACAAGGGATGATTGAAATTGTATGCAAATGACTCTTTCACTGTCTCTAAAACCTTTTATCTGTCAGACAGCAGGAGGATCTCAAAGCGACTGTGGATAAATAAGGGTGTGTTGTTAACTTGATGTTTTCACACTGGGAGCTCAGTCCTGATCTAACAACCCTCTGCAGAGCCTTTTGCTTTACATCAGCATAGCTGCTGTACTCAGCTGTTAGAATGTTGTCAATTATTATCTGAAGTATATTATAAATTAATATTGCACATGGACCGGTACATACAGTGCATGCCAAACCTTCTCAGTCACCGGAGGACCTGGTGACCTCTCACAGTCTGTAACTGACCCCTCCCCAATCTTGGAAGATAATTTTCATTTTCTTTTGTGCACATTGTTTGAGCTGCACATTCATGCCATTCGTGTTGCCTAATTTAAAGCATACTGTATTGTATGAGGTAATACTAAGAATGTAACATGCGGTTCAGATGCTTTTTTTTAACTTTAGCTACCTAAAAAGTTGACACCTAGCTGTTAAAGATATAATTTTTTTAAGGTGGAAAAATTAAAATAATAAGAACTAAGTCTCTTCAGCTTCTTCAAAAAACAGTGTTTTCATTGAAATCAGCTTCAGCTTACTTGATAGTTTATTTATTTTTTTAATCTTCTTTTAGTTGTCATCTATCATTGTGCTATTTTAGCCTTTTGATACATTTAGCTGGCTTTTGACTAATTTAATCAAATACTTACTATTTTGGCTTCTATCCTTTTTTACTTTCTAGCTAGTCCTTATTTGACCATCATTTAGCTGCTTTAGCTTTTAGCTGACTTTTAACTTTTAGCTAGACTGTTAATATTTTTTAGCTTCTGTCTAAATATTTGATGCTTTTTGAGCTACCTTTTTTCTATCTTTAGATTTTAGCTTGCCTTTTGATTATTTAAAATTTTGGCTAGTTCTAAGCTGTTATTTTGTTACTTTTAGCTTCTTTTTGGCTATACCTTTAACTTTCATCATGTTGCATTTGGCTTTTAAATAACATTTAGCTTCTTTCATCTACATAACTTTTCTCCTTTTAGCTTTTGACAAATATTCAGCTCCTCATTCATTGTTCTCGCAGCATTTTTTAGCAGAAAATGCAGTTTCTCCTTTTAATATAATCTGCTTGTCATTTTTTTTCCTGCTATATAGTTTGACCTCCCTCTGGAATGTGAAACAGTTCATTAAAACAGAAGCTATGTTTTGCACATTACATTATATTTGGTGAAGAGTTTGTAAAAATTCAGTTGAAGCTTTGATGCAAAATTAAAGTCACTTTTCTTATGTTTGCACAAAACAGTCCTGCTGTGGTCTCATCAAGCATCTAATAAATCCTCTTCCCCTCCCCTCCCCTGCAGGATGGGCGGTCACTGCCCCCACTTCTCCTTCTAAAGGAGCTTTTGGACCTGTGGCGCACAGTCTGACTTCTCCCTGCCTGACGCACGGATGGATTTCACAGAGTTTGGAGCTGACTCCGCGGAGGGAGGCGAGGAGGATCTGGACAGCGTCAAAGCTCTGACGGAGAAGCTGAAGCTGCAGACGCGCAGGCCGTCCTATCTGGAGTGGCAGGAGAAGCTGCAGAACCAGCCGTGGACGGACAGGAGTGCCGCAGACTCCGAGGGGGAGCACGGCTCCATCCCTGCTGTGACCAGGAACGAGAACTCGGAGCTGGTGGTGCGCAACATCTGCGGCTTTGACACCATTGATGACGCTTTGGAGTTTCTGAGAAAAGAGCTGGTGAGTTCCTCCTGACCATGACATGACATGAAGATGGTACTCATCTTTGCAAAGCGGTGCAGTTTGAAAGAGTTTGCCGTGTGTTGATATGAAAAGCGGGTCCACGCTGAACGTAAACAAATCCCTGGGCTGCACACAAACAAACATGGCTGCTGTATTTTCTGCCACTTTGGCTGTTTCTGCACATAAACAAATGGTAGCATATGTTCATAAATGACCCATTAATATGAAGAAAATACAAGCAGATTAAGTTAATAACAGTTTAAATGTCTTTATGACTTTGCCAATTATAATCTTAAATCCCAGGATGATGTGCTCACAGCCTAAACAGACGAGTGCATGAAACAATAGTTTGTCCAGACTTGCAGCCTCCACATGCCAGCGTTTTACACCCTTTGATAAGAAGATAAAACCCATCGGCGCTCATGCACGTTCCCTTTGCTCTCTCACCTCCCCACAGAGGGAGATGCAGGTGCAGGACAACCGTCTGGCCCGCCAGCTGATCCGCCTGCGTGGGGAGATCCACCGGCTGAAAGTGGAGCAGGTGTGCCACCGCCACAAGGAGATGCTGGACGACGCCACCTACGAGCTGGAGGAGTGCGGGGAGGAGTTGGACCTGCTGTGCGACATCCCCATGAAGGCGGCCTTCGCTCTCTCCATGCCTCTGAAGCACCTGGGCCTCACCAAGATGAACATCAACTCCAGGCGGTTCTCGCTGTGTTGAACCTGATGTTCCAAAGCACGAGCTGCCTCCTCTTCAAGGCGCTGCAGGTCATGAGGAGCGGCGCTCAATGACTATTTCCCGTGAGGGAGCGTGGAAACTAATGGGTTTTGACGTGACATGGATGAGGAAGCAGCTGTTTGCACACCTGCAGAGACCCACACCTTTAAGCCTCCAGAGCTTCCCGCTGGACTGAGCTGCAGTTTGCACTCGTTTGCACGCTGCAGACACTTTTCAAAGAGCAAGACTGAAGCAAATTGAAATGCACTTTTATGATTCCTTAAAGGAATGAAAGTCGCCCGACACATTTCATCCCAGAGTTTAAGATCGGCTGAGATGCAGCTGAGATGTCACGCTCAGAGCAGGTGTTGCAAATAAGGCTCAGCTACTACCACATTAAATTGTATCTATAAAACAAACAGAGCTAAAGCCATTTTTGTGGTCAGTTATTGTGATAAAAATCTGCAAAAAGCTACTTTTGAGGTGCAAACGACCAGCCGAATGTTGCACTGGTTTTAAAATGTCACACATAAGAATCCAAAGGTTTAGTGCGTCTGCTTCCGCCTGCAGGGATCAGATAAAGAAAATGTTCAGCAACTTTTAAAAGTGAACAGAATCCCTCTGCGCAGCAGCACGCTCTTAAAGCCTTCATCAATCTGCGCCAGGAAGCACACAGAGTTTTTACACGTCTTCGTCACAAACCAAAAATATCACTACAGTGACGAGACACAGGAGGCTGGTTTGACCTGCAGCAGCAGTTATATAAAACTGGAAAGTGACCAAATGCTTCTTGTAGCTCAGTGGTATACAGCAGGCATGTTAAGTGGTTGGGTTTTTAGCTAAAAGGTACTCATAAAGTAAGAATTCAAACACAAGAATTGTCTTTATTACCAGGAAATCCATGTAAATGAATATTTTCCCTGCTTAAAATTTGTTTAAGGATGAGTTCAATGTTCAAAATCATATTCTGTGCAGAAAATTGAGCACTGAACACTGAATGTTTGCATGTGATTGTTAAAGAAAATGTCTGAAATGTAAAGTTTTTTTCTTTTGCGCTTGAAATTAAATCACAAAGCAACTTTTTCTCATACCATATAATATTCAGATGTTTATATACTGACAATAAAACTATTTAAAGGCCCATTTTTGTTTGTGCTCTGTCTGCGCAGTATCGTAAATGTCATCATTTGATGCAGTGGACCAGTCGGTTTTGAATTTTACAACAATCCCAGCACAATATCCTCTTTCCTTTGAAGGTACAGAATTACTTGGATTTATTTTGTACAATTAAAAAAACAAACATGCTTCAGCTGAATGAAACAAGAATAAAACTTGGGAATACATAACCTGATGCATGAGGTATGACTTTATAAAATAAAAGGATATGTGAGCAAACAATGGGGAAAAATGGAGTTTTTGCATGGGATCCTTTTATTTTAACTTCTAGCTTTGTGTTTCTCACGCGACTCCGCATTTCCCTGAGGGCAGTTTCCTTTTAACTTTCCCTCTCCTCTATCTTACGTAAATATCATAAAGCTAATATTACAGTGCAAAGAAAGCATTCACATCTCTCAGTTCATCAGGCTTTTAGCAGCAAAACAAAAGGAGGCCAGCACCTGCATTGCTGAGCCCGCTGTAGGAGGGCTGGAAAACTTTTGATCGTATCTGGGTTCGATTGCGTAACAGAATGTGATTTCCAACCACACTTGGAAGCGGTGACAAATGTGGAGCAGGAATACCCTCAAAAGCCTCACAAAGCCGGGCGATGCGGCTCGCCTTTCAAAGATGGCGGCGCTCCGTTCCACTGGAGGGTTTCCACAATTGATGAGGTTCATTTTTATCACGTTCGACGCACTAAAACGCGACTGCGTGCAAAATAAAGTCACACAACCTCCATGAATTTCACTCTGCAATGGAAAAAAAAAAAGGTGGTTTTATCACCAGTGAACTGTGCTGTGGCGGTCGTCGGAGCACACGTAGTGTATTCTGTGCACCCTCTGTGATGCTTGGACTGACTTCCTGCCACTGCAAGTGCTATAGCAACATCTGTTCACCACATGAGAAGAAAAGCAGCCCGTAGTCTGAGGTGTCTGAAGAGTGTAGTGCAGGCTCCGAATCCGAGGCCTTGAGACTACTTTGTTTAACAAAGTACACCTGAAATGACACCATATGGTTCTTCTTTCACCAATAAGCTCATCACTTTGAGGTTGGTGCTTACATCCAGTAATGCAGATTTTATATTAAAATTTTGGGAAAAATAAATCGAGGTCAAAGTCTATTTTTATGATAAGCTGGCAAACCACAAGTTTTAGCCACGTAGTCAAGTGGTTTTTTTTTTTAAACCACAACACAGGAAATACATGTGCTACAAATAGCCATTAAAGCCTTGCGTGTGTAGTTCATCTTCAAAAATACATTGATCACGTCTGATTTAAAGCTTTTGGGATTTCAAACACCTCCATGCCAGCATCTCAAAAAGGTCAGCGACTCCCACGTCGTGGAGTGCAAACCAGGATAAAAATACCCAACGCCTATACCCTCAGATTGTATTGGAACGTGTTTAGGAACGACGCTGTCCTGACCCCCTTCGTCTTGGAGCCTGTAACGTTCCCCTCTTTGCTCACACACAGCTGCACACACAGCACCTGCGAAGAGGCTGCAGAGCGAACCTGAACGTTTCAACGACAGGAAACTGTCTGCGTCGCTCCTCCACAGCGTGCGTCCATGTGCGAGTGACACCACATGAGCACTGCTCGCACACTTAGTTATAATAAGAGAGGCGGATGATGACATCTTCACAGCCGAACGCTCCAAAGAGAACAACTTAATCGTCTCGCGAGCAGCTCTACAGAACAATTAAATGTCTTGAAGACGAACATCTCGATGGCGACCTTTGACATCTGACACCACTGGACATTTGAGGAGATAGTTGACTTTTCGAGAGGTGAGTCCGAACGTTTGTGAGATCGCAGAGAAGTGAAACGCTATGAACCTTTGCTTTTCTCTCTGAAATAATTTGGATAGTCTCACGCAATAAATCAAGTAATTCCCATTTATGCATCCATTTTGAAGCATTTAGGCATAAAAAGACATGTAAATGATGAAAACGCCATCACCCAAATATAATATGGCAGCTGAGATCCATTGCTTTAAATACCCAGTAAAAAACATAGTATAACGCTGGCAATGATTATAGCTACCATTTTTCATAGTGTTACATACTGTCAACCTAAATACTGTAATGTAATATTATATGCTACTGCTGAATCAACCATTTCACCAGATAAAGCAGGTGCTTTGAGAAGAAATGAGCTGATCCGACTCAACTCAAGTGGTAAATTGTGCTGCAAGACAATTACACCCCACAGTACTGAGCAGATGTAAAATATCACCAAATAATAATAATAATTCCCTTAAAGCTAAGACAAATACATAAAAAATGTAACACCCCACCCCAAATATTACTGCTAAATCACAAAAAGTCTTTTATTTCAAGATGGAGGACTGCCATTTTTATTTATTTGTTTTACAGTAAGCCATATTTACTGTATTTTGATTTGCAGCAGCCTAATAATTTCCCAGAATGCAACAGCTCATACTGCACAGATTCACCGTGAATGCAGTACATTTACTGTAAAAACCAACAACTCTGCAGTAACTGGCTGTACGTTACTTTTACAGTAAAGAACGGCGGGAAAAGATCAATGATTTCCTGTTAAAATAGTGAAAAATCGCCGTGTGATGGACTCTGCACGGTGTACCCCGCCTCTCGCACATCTGCTGGATGGACAAAAATTGTATCCAGTAAAAAGAAATTGAAATCATTTTAATTTTTGCAAATTTACATTTAAACTGTTAGGAGATAATGGGAGCACCTAGAACTGTTAGTATTACAACTATGAACATATTTTATTCAATATATTTTTAATACATCGTCACTTTGTGTTATCATCCGCAGCTCTTTGTGAGCAGTAACAATCAGCAGTTTGTTTGGAAAGGCCTCCAGCTCCTAATAAGTAGAGGGTAGCCCCTCAGTGGAAAAGGCTGACTTGTAAGCGTAGGAGACCTTCTTCCTACCCTGGTGGTCCCCTTGTGATTCATTCATGAGGTCTCTGTAGGTCTGGTGGGCTGTTTGCAGTAGAGGGTCAGACTTCTTAAGGGTTCTCACGACTCTGAGCCTTTGGGACAGACGGCTGGGGCGATTAGCCCACTGACCCTTTTCCACGAGAGGCCCTAAAGGAGTCAAGTGAGCTTGAGAAATCTGGTTTGTGTAAAAAAATAAAATAAAATAAAAGACTTCTCAACCTCTCGAGAAGGAGGACTACAAGAGCTGAGCAGTAAAACTTCAGCTTTAATTTGTTTGTAGCGTGTGACGTCATCAATGCCACTAAAAGAGTTGAGTATTTTCAACTTCCCGGGCGTCACACCCTCATTATAGCTCCAGTCAACGTCAATCCTCCATTTTGTTTCAAGGCCCTCGGCAACTTCCGACAAAAAGGCAATCGGCGCGTGAAACTCAGACGTGCAAATCTTTGGCAGGGCGTTGGTTCGTAAAAAGATGAATGGGTTTACTGGAACCAGCACAGCAACAATGCTGGTGCTTTGCTGCAATCATTTATTTCTATCACCTCATTGTCTAGGTGGAGGAACTGTTTCTACTTCCTGAAGTTTCTAAGAACCAGCACAATGACCCACCACATTAAAATGAATCACATTCATGCTAATATTGTTTTTATGCCCTTTATTGTTTGGCCTACACACACTGGGACGATTCATTGAGGAAACCGTTTAATATTACACCTAACTCTCTGTTTAACAGTTTTCTGTAAAAAGCTACGTTCTCTTTCATCCGCTGCTGTCTTCACCATTGCAAAGTCAAATCGACGTTGGGAAACTGTGCACAAACGCAGAACGTGAGGGTTTCTGAGAGCTACGTTTTCCCAATTTGCAGAAAAGATGGGCTGTTCCTGCAGCACGGACTCGGACAGCGACTGGATGGAGAACCTGGATGAAGTCTGCGAACACTGCAACTGTCCCATCCCCCCCCAGTCCAGCAACCCAGTAAGAGCTCAGTCGTGATGCATTTTAATATGTGACACAAATGGTTTTTGGTTGTTGTTTTGTGGCTGAATGCGAATGACCGCTTGATGTTCACACACACGAAAGCTGACTGGGTTTGACCATGAAATAAACCCACCATTCATTCTGTGATGTCATTTCTGTAAACATCATAAAGTGCTGGCGGCTTTAGCTGAATAACTTGCGTAATATCCATGAGGGAAGTTGTCTTTTGTGCAACTAAATTCCCTGAGTGATGTTTGTTTCCTCGCTGTGACTCAGATGTTTTACATTTTGAATTAAGGAGAAAACCACCTGTGAGATGTTTGTGTCTGCAGGAAAACCCATAACTGCCTACGTTTTACCGTCATGCTCTGCACCGTTACTGTGAATGTGTTTTGTAAAGTTTTACAGCATAAATCTTATGTTTTTTTTGGTTGTTGTTTTTAACTAAAAGGATGTAAAAGAGTGTTTTCTTGTTCTCGCAGTACACAGATCAGCTTATTCCATATGGATCACAGAGTTCACCTCCGACATCACCTTTACCAGGTAAACTACTTACTGCTTTTTTAAAAAGCAGAATTGAAAACTGTAAGTAAAAAACATTTATTCTGTAATTTTGAACTCAATAACACAATATTTTTAAAAGCTGCTCAACATCTCAGCTGTTCTGTCACCTTAAATCTTCTAGACAGATGTGGGCAACTTGAGGCTCGAGGGCCAAAAGTGGCCCTTGGACAATCGCCATCAGGCCCCCAATATTCTAATTTAAGAGATTTATTAAAATTAACCCATCAATTGATCAACAAGACTTGAGGAAATTTAAATTAAACATCTCATGCGAAACTCAAAAAAATAAATAAATGTTTGCAGAACTACCTGTAGATAGAAACTTAAAGACTTATAAATACAAATGTATATGTTTGTTTTACATATTTACACTAACATATAATATGTTAAGCTAACGTGTTTAATATATTGTCACAAAAGCCAGTTTACAGAAAATGTCTTATATTCTAAAAGGATATTGGAAAGACATGATTAATAAAGCATGCTATGCTGCAATAAGACAAACTTCTTCTAGATTATCTGTCATAAAGAAAATTTATTTTCCATTTCTCTGCGCGGCCCTTGGATTGCAGTTTAAACATCTTGATGTGGACCTTTGGAAAAAAATGTTTCCCACTTCCTGTTTGACCTTTCCTGACCTTTCTGTTTTCAACATAAATTTCCCTTTAGGCTTACTCAAACATGAGAACTGTGTGCTCCAGTTTCTCACTGGTCAACAAACAAACGCCCATAATGACACTTTGTATTGTCTGTTTGCTGAGCTTTTAATGGTCTCATTAGGGACAAACTTGTCCTTTGTTGGCATCAGTCGACAAACCATTACTGTACATGCAAAACGTGATAAACCACGAGGGTAAGCAGGTTTATGTTCATTTGGGACCTCGTTTGCTCACATGTCCCGCGTCAGCATTCTGTATTTTGCAGTTTGACGTTCCCGTTTCAAGAGGACAAACACTTTCTGTGCACCTTTCAATGTGTTTTTAGCCTTTTTAGAAACAAATTTGTCAAGAGAATTGCTTTCTGCTTCAGAAATGATCAAGGCACAAGCATTTCTACTAAAAGGAGGAGAAATGCATTATTTCATAAATTTTATGCTGTTGGGATCAAGGTAGTTTTAGCTTTAACTCTGGAAAATGAGAACATCCATCAAAGAGAAACT
>JARVLU010000624.1:13853010-13863753 GCA_031762415.1 Simpsonichthys santanae
TTTTTAATTATTGTTATTAGAGCAAACCTAATTTTTTTTATGTCGTTTGTTTCAGATAACATCGGAGTGGCCGTCTACAGCTATGAACCTAAACATGAGGGGGACCTGGGCTTTGAGAAAGGAGACAAGCTCAAGATCATCAACAAGTGAGCTGCTTTTAAACACACAAACAGCAAAAAGAAAAGAAGCATCAACACAAACTTTATCTACAGTATGTTTGCAATAATCATAAAACACACATTAACAATAGGTTAACACACAGTTATATTTGATGTATGATTTGGGAAAATCAAAAAAAAATATATAAAATGACAGGAGACAAGTTTGTCTTTTCATATCTGTATATTTTCCAAATGTGTCGATTCTTCTTTTCTTTCAACATAAATTTCCAATAACTTATCACGACAAATTTTACATCTTGAAATAGGGATGCATATTTGAACCACAACTTCAGAGCAAATAAAAACAACAGAGTTCACTTGAAATATTTAGGTTTAAACCTAAAGTATAGTAGTTTCAAAGTAAGACGCTTAACCTCAAGAATGAAAGAAATATTGACAATATATATTTTATGTGGTCTATATGCCTTTTTATTTTGTTTTTCATTGATAAATTGAGATCGGATGGTGAAATTAATTGATTTGGTTCTTTTTTTGTGGTAAAAAAGTTGTATTTTATTAGTAAATGTTAATAATAATCAATGCTGTTCTTCTGTTTACCGTCATATAAAGCCAGGATTCTCATTGTTTGTTCCTTTAATCCTTTAAATTACTGATATATTGTTTGACACTGATGTGTGCAAAAACTATTTTACATCCATCTTATTCAAGTTTGACTGCAAACGTCATCCGCGTTGAGACTTTTTCACTTGTTTTGTTCTGCTAAAGTGTTTTTTAATTGCTTTTGAACAGAAAAATAAGATTTTTTTAAGCCTAATTCACAAGTAAAAGTTAATTACGTACTAAGATGGAAAATACATTGCTGTATATAAAATGTGACGTCAATTTTAAGAACTAAAAAATAATTTTTTAACACCCAAGACTTATGGCAAAACAGTCCAATAAGTCAAATTTATTCAACTCATTCACAATAACCCCATAAAATCAGTAGGTCAGTGAGCACAACCAGAATTAATGCATAAGGCGCATCTGATTATAAGGCTCACTGTCGATTTTTGAGAAAATTTAAGGATTTTAAGTGCGCCTTATAGTCTGAACAATATGGTAATCAAAGTCTATAACACCGATCAACACAATATAGTTGATTTTTATTGAATCAACAAACAAAAAAGGGTTTGGAATGAAATTATGTTCTTTTGTTATGCTTCAAATGAGCGTATAATGTGACAAAGAATAAAAATTGGGCGTGGGGCTAATTTTCCTCTGAACTGAATGCAGATTTTTCTGCCTACTCAGTTAATTTCAAGCATTTAAACTGTAAAGCATCGGTCTATAATGCAGGAGCTGCTGTGTTCTGATGGTGAATCCAGTCCAAGATGCTTTGCAACAGAAGATATAAACAGACTGATGATAGTGATGCTCTCTTCTGCGATTTTCCCCAGGGATGACCCGGAGTGGTACATGGCCGAGTCCCTCACCACAGGCCAGCGGGGCTACATCCCATACAACTTCATTGCGATGACCACCATGGAGACTGAGCCGTGCGTCACACAGGAAGCTTGATAAAGTCTGAACATCTCGTGAGCCGTGTCCCTGGGGGAAGGGAAGTGGTTTCGCTCAGAGAGTGAAGCTTGTCGTGTGTTTGTGCTGCAGGTGGTTCTTCACGAACATTTCTAGAAACGATGCCATGAGGCTCCTCCTCGCTCCGGGGAACACGCAGGGTTCCTTCCTGGTTCGAGAGAGTGAGACAAGCAAAGGTGAAATGCTCTCTGGAGCATTTGCTTTAATTTTAATACAGTATAACCAAATCAGCTAATATATTGCACACATAAGCACTCAAAGTACGTCTTTTACATTCCTAACATTTCTCAGACTCAACTTCCTGTTTCCAAGTTTGCTTCATCTTTTTAATTTAATTTTTGTTTTTCTGCTAAAGATCTGAAATACTTGTTGAGACTTGCATTTGACTGATTCGAACTTGTACCTGTTTACACAGATAAGTAGCGCAAAATGTGGCATGTGATAATGTTTGCACAATTTAACAAAAAAAAAAAAACTTTTTTAACACTCCAACACTAAAGACTCCTTAGCAGCGTTACTTTATTTTATAGGCTTCAAAAACTGAGCTGAACTTTAGCATTGTGGTGCTTTTCTGCACTTTTCTGATTTCCCTTTGTTGTATTTCCAGGGTCGTACTCATTATCAGTCAGGGATTTGGACCACAACACAGGCGAAGGGGTCAAGCACTACAGGATCCGCAACATGGACAATGGTGGCTTCTACGTCACATCCAAGATCTCCTTTAGCTCTCTGAAGGAGCTGGTCCAGCATTACTCACGTATGTGCAGCTCCTTTTGTCTGTCTGAAATATACCTTCCCGTCATCTGGATGGGAGCGTGTGTTCATTTAAAACCTGTTCTGGATGGTGCCCTTCTATATGTGTAAGCTGCACATTCTTGTGGCACTAATGCACCCCCATACCATCAGAGAGGCAGGCATTTGAACTGTGTGTGGGAAACGGCCTGTATGGTCCCTCTCCTCTTTATATAGTGTATTTAATTCCTAAAAGAATTTCTGATTTGATTCATCTGACCACAGATTTTTCACTTCACCTCAGTTTTTAAAAAAACTAAATCTAAACCCGGAGAGGACAGCAGTGTTTCCATGTGCCGTTCAGATATGCCTTCTTATAGAGCTTTAAAGAGTATTTGTGGATGGCACAGCAAACTGTGCCTCCCTGAGTTCGTGAAGTGACGCTCAAACAGATCCAGACCTGTTTTTAATGCAGAAGCTCCTGAAGATCAAGCATCCATTGACTTTCACAAAGATGTCTCCAAGGTCTTTGAAATCTTTTGATTATTTTATAAACTTTAGGTGATGCGATGTTCAAAAATGTCTAAACTTTCTGTTGAGGAACATAAATCTAAAATGATCTGGAATGACTTTTACCTCTGAGAGTTTCAGCGTCTCGAAAATGCTCTTTTTACACCCAGTACTAAATAATTGCAAAATGATCCTGCAGCTGTTTATTTTTAAAATATAGCTTTTCTTGTCTGTCGCTCAGGTGAAGCAGACGGGTTGTGCACAATCCTGGTGAAGCCCTGCCAGTCCAGGGCGCCACAGAAACCCTGGTGGCAGGACGAGTGGGAGATTCCCCGTGAGTCCCTGAAACTGGAGCGCAGGCTCGGAGCTGGCCAGTTTGGAGAGGTCTGGATGGGTGAGCAATTTTTTTATTTTTTCATTTTCTATTCCTTTAAACTTCAGTTCTCAGGAGTTTTCTTTATTTATTTTGTGCACATGTGAAAAACCCAGATGCCCAGTCTCGTTGCGAGCTAGACAGTGTGCCTGCCAGAAGCCGGGCTTTTTCTGCAGCGTGTGCAGAAGAGTTTCCTAAGCAAAGTCCTAATTGTAGGCTTGTTTGGGCTGGTTAACGAAAGAATGATGTGTGGTATTAACCCTAATAAGCAACACGGCTCCAAGTAGAACTTGAACTTTCTGAAGAGATTATGGATCTGAGGATTTATCTCCTAAGCACGCTTTCATGGACATGATTGTGCAATGTAAGGTTAAACAAAAAGGCTAGAAGCTCTGATCACAAGCAGTTTGGTTAGGCCACAACCTCATTATTATTGAACTGAAGGGGTAATTTTCCCTCCATTTTCCATCCTCATTTGCCTGCACCATTTAACCTCCCAAACAAACCCCTGGACAAAAGCGAAACCGGCCCTCATTTCACTGCCACTTTCTATTTGCAGTCTTGTCCAGCGTGTAGTGTCTATTTGTTTCCCTGGCCGCATCCAAACATTGGTCAGCAGCAATGAAAGACTTTCTGCTGCTGGTTAACATGAGAAGAAACACATTATTGTATTAGAAAGAGAAAAGAATTTGAACAGCAGATAACGATTTGTTCCCCACATCGCTTTGCTTCATGCACGAGGAGAGACGCTTTAAGTGAGTGAAAGGAAAACGTAGTTGCTTCAGTTCAAGTTGAGATGATCTGCATGAGTGTCAGTGTTCTGGAGATTCTGTTTGCAGCAACGCTATGTGAAACTGCTATTAGTAAAGTGCACGTTTGATCCATTTATGATTAGGATGCATGCTGCGTTGGGAGGCAAGAAAAGGAAATAACAGCTTGATGAGTTGGCATAAAGTTGTGTACTGAAGAAGGAACACTCTGTACAAAGTTTTACGTAACTTATCCTGAGTTATTATAGGCCACATCTGTAATGGGAACACATTGAAATGTAATTGTGCCAGTTTTTTACATATATGAGTTGTAATTTCCTGGAAAATTGAACATACTATAGATATTTATGTCTTTAAAATAAAACTGTTGACGTCACTTTTTTTTTTTTTTGACGAGTTGGTACAGAGAGATGTCGACCAGTCCAAGTACATTTTTTAAGAGGTGTGAGTTTCCCTCTGTTATTTATTTATTTATTTATTTTTAACAGCCAATGTAATTTATGTGAAACCGTTTTCTGTGAGCTGCTTTGTTGGAAATTCAAAGCTATTCGCAAAGCTGCAAACTAAATAAATGCAGTGAAAAAAGTAGTTTGTGCTAAGTATTTTTAGTTATACTCTGCTGCTGTCCTTGGCTGAAAATGACCCATGACCCAAGAGCAGCAAGAGGGTTACACTTCTGCATTTGGAAAGTGTATTTACTTTTTGTAACTTACAGAGTTTGATTAAAAATTATTAGTTTCCAGGCAGTTATGACAAAATTCCAGTCTTCTTCTTGTTCTTGTTGTTCTTCTTTTCTTCTTGTTCTTGTTCTTCTTGAGGATCCTTCATGGCATCGTTACAACAAACTCTTTTTTTCTTCTTCTCAGTCCTGATGTTTTAAACGAGCGCCCTTCTTGCAGTTTGTCAGAGAGTGTTTTTCATGTTTTTACAGATTGTGTATACGGCTGACGGCTCTGTTTAATCTAATGACGAGGATCTTTAGCCTTTTTGACACAGTTTTCACCAGATCTGTTTTTATTAATGGAGTGCATTACAGCAAAGACACAAAGTTTTAATCCCAAACTTTAAACGTTTTAGTGGCCGAAGTAAAAATGTCTGTTTGCTTGTCTCGCAGGGACAGACTGCAGGTTGGACCCCAACTTGATGTCGTGGCTCTGTGGAAGTGCAACGTCAAGGCCAGTCTGGTGTTGGAGTTTTGCTTCCACAGAGACACTGGACATCTGGAGAACTTTGTCAAACTGTGGGGATTTAAGAACGTTTTATGCACCATATCTGATCAGGGTGAAGTACAATACAACAAGCTCCTTGTGTGAATATTTTATTTTAAGCTTGTCCTGATGATCACATTTTTTATAGTGTGTAAATAAAGTTTTGTTTAAAATAAAATAAAAACTTCTTGTTCTTGCTCTTCTTGTTGTTCTTGTTCTTTTTCCTTCTTTGTCTTCTTCTTAGTTTTGATTTTCTTCTTGTTGCTCTTGTTCTTCCTATAATAATAATTATTATTATTATAATTATAATAATTGCTTTGTATTATTATTACTACTGTTATCATTATTATTGTTGTTGTTGTTGTTGTTATCGTAACAGACAACACTCTAATTCAGGTAACAAGTTTCAAATTAGACCAGATCTAATAAAAGAGTTCAACAGGTATGACATGAAATAAAATACCAGAGATAAGTTGCATATGTTAAGATTTTCTTATGATTTGTGTTTCATGTCCATTGTTTCTAACAAAACTTTTTTTTTTTTTTAAACTAAATGAATCCCCAAACGTGCTGTTCCTCGCGTTCAGGTCTCTACAACAACGACAGAAAGGTGGCGATTAAGAATCTAAAGATTGGCACGATGTCAGTGGAAGCCTTCCTGGCCGAAGCCAACATGATGAAGAACCTGCAGCATCGTCACCTCGTCCGCCTCTTCGCCGTCGTCACCCAGGAGCCCATCTTTATCATCACAGAGTACATGGAAAACGGTATATAGAAGCTTTTTTTTTAATCTAAAGTATATTTATGTTAGGTTCTTTCAGGTGAATTTAAATAAATTAAGTCCCAGCTTGTCTGCATTCATCATTTCTGTTAGCACATGTGTCACAGATGTTCAGGATTCAACACGTTCATCATCGGACTCTGAATGCGAGTTTGAACAAAAGGCTGCAGCATGACTTTAATGAGTTAATCTTTTCACTCCAGTGACTGTGTTGAAAGAACTTAATGTCTTTTCATCCCACCTTCCCAGCAGGCCCTCCTTTTATTTGTGTTTGCTCTGTGGCATCAGATATGAGCCATAAAACTGGAACCACTGGAACTAGTGGACATGCAGCTCCTGTCCTCAGGCCCAGCCTCCCCTCATCACTCCCCCCATGTAATTCCCTGCGCTGCGGTGACATATTTCAAAACAAACATGAACTTTCACTTCTTTTCCAGACCCCTCCAGCCAGGTCAGCGGTGTTTACCGACCAGGGGAAGTTTCTCTTTGCTGCTCTGAGACTAAAGGGTGTTAAAGCAGGAGACTGTTGTGTTATTGTTCAGGAGGTTGATCCCTGGCGCTTCTCCAGAGTTTTCATTTCACATAAAAGTTACTGCAGCTACGTAGAAAACACATTATATAGTGCAGTTCAGTCAGCATTCTGTCAATTATTTATGTTTTTATCTATTCTCGTCACTAAACTTTTTTATAGTAATAAAATGAGTCCATAGCAGCAGCTGGAAGCAAGATTTTTTTTCCACAATAAAGACATCATATGACCACATTCAGGTAAAAGCAACCGTGCATCTGTTTTGCTTTAACCTCAAAAGTTTTAATAATTCCTCTCAGTGTGAGTGAGAAGACCGAAACGCACCGAGCGATGCTGTCACAAACACAACAGCAGCTTCAGAGCTGAAGTGAAAGGCGTGCCTTTGTATTATGGGCTGCGAGTGGCTTGTGAACCAGCAGCAGCGTTTCTGCATCAGGCCGACTCTTTGTCTCCCTGACTCTTTGATTCATGTGTGCACAGGACACAATTGTTGCTTCTGTGGTTGAGAGAAAGGATGACTAAAGCTCCCATCTTTTACAGTTTGTCCCCTACAAGAAAGAAGGAAAATAACAGGCGTGCCTTCCTGACTTTCTCTTTGTGGCCTTGTCAAACGCTGTTCAGGGTTTTAGACTTCAAACGTAAACTCCTGGATTTGAATAGAAGACTAAAAACCTCTGGCACGGTCATTTCCCTTAAAGTATTTCCTGCTGCTCATGTACGTATTATTCTGCGTTAATCAAACTCAACTGTAGGTTTGATTGTGAGAAAGTCTGCAACAGCTTGATGGATGTTTTGTTTACTTCCTCAAACTTGTCATGTTCGCTGATTTGAGCTGCTGCTTTGGTTTATTTTTGTCTCCTTTGGTATTTTTGCTCAAGTAATTTTAGTACTACTATCATTTTTGGCTGCTGTTGTTCAAATCGGCAACGTCCTGAGAAAGTTGGAACAGATTCTTAGAGCACGCATCTGCACGCTAACCTAAAAAGATGTCTCAAAGGAACATGGAAAAGGCAAAAAGATTAGTGCAAACACTTTTATAGATAAACCACAGTCCCAACATGCTTTGGTGCTAATAAACACTGGTTTAAAATGTTTTAATGCTTCTATAAAACCCTGCATGTTTTCTACAGGTAGCCTGGTGGACTACCTGAAAACCCAGGAGGGAAGCAGCTTGCCCATGAACACTCTGATCGACATGTCAGCTCAGGCAAGACTCCTCTTTTTTTACTCCTATAACACTCCTTTTGCTCAGTTTATTAGATTCCTGCTTGTTCTTTTGCTTCTTCTTCTCCGAGCCTGATCCTTCTGGGTCATAAGCTTCAGTAATGAGGCTTACGTTCAACACTAATCGTGTAAAATGTGCAGATTTGACGTGTACGTGTGCAGGAATGCACGTGCTTTTGGATTAATTTTGGTCTAGACACAAATAAAATGGTTCTACCTCATGGAAATTTGACCTTTTCTTTGTAAAGCTGTTCGCAAGAGTGCAAACTCTCAGCTGAAATAAAGGGATAGAGACGATGAGGGAACCTGAAAATGAACAAACGATACAGATAAGAGTCTCCAAATGTTGCCAAAGTTGCTAAAACAATAGCAAAAGTACATACTGAGTCATTTTTTTAATTGCAGTTAAAGTAAAACATTGAAAACGAGACTGTTTAAGATAGAAAAAAGCGACAAATTAAATCTAAACATGAGAACAGGATGTGAACTTAAAGGTGTTTGGGAAGTAGAACGTTTTCAAATTATGCTTTATTTACTTGAGAATAATTTGACTGCAAAGCTAAGCTAATGGTCTCATGCCAGTTTAAAAGCAAATTTTATTATAATGAACCCTTTTCAAATTTATGCATGCAATTGTCTTAAACTCTTACATGCCAAAGAGCTTGAACTGCATGAAGTATTGTGGGCATGACTAAACCAACCACAGGAAGACAGACTGAAGTTTCAGCGTCTTACGACAAACGACTCTTCATCTGCAGTCGACAAACTCTCAGACGTGTTCAGAGCTCGGTGCAAAGTTCTACACCTTATGCAGAGCTGTGCGGTGAACATTTTACAGAACAAAAAAAAAAAGTTGTGCTGATATTGTGGTCGAAATATCTCCTAGCAGCATGATTTTTGGTTTTTCTCAGCTAATGTCAGCTATGTGCAAAACAGATTTTCCATTAATATAATTAACAGGTTTTATTTATTCCCTCCTCAAATACAAAGAAAGGAATGAACCAGCAGGTTTGAGGTGGGCGCCATGACGACGTTTAGCTATGAAGTACACAAACTTATATATGTACATCTCAAGTTTCTGGCAAAGACAGCACAGCCAGTGACACGTACGTGACACATTCTTACACCTGATGCACTCAAACAAACACTCCACAAAGGAATTTCAGGTATATTTTGAGGAAATCATCAATTTTCTATCACTTCAGACATGCTGACGACATTCTTATTTCCTCCTTCATCAGCATCGGGTTCCCCTTTGAGGCCCATTGTTTGAAATTAGTCATGCAGCATTTGACAGATGCACAAACAGACAAACAAGTCAGGTAAAGGCAAAAGAACGTAGCTTTTTGTGTCATGAAGAAGAGCACAGCTGTATCTGGGTGGAGTACAGATCAGGGGCAAAGGGTAGATGTAATTAACCTATGGGAAGTGGTATACTCCCTGGTTTGTGTTCATCTGTCCAGATTTCTTCACAGTCATTTTATTTATTGATTTAGTTTTTGTATGGCGTGCTTGATGATGTACTGTCCTCTGCAGGTGGCTGGTGGCATGGCGTTTATCGAGAGGAAAAATTACATCCATCGAGACCTGCGAGCTGCAAATATTCTAGTTTCTCATGAGCTCACATGTAAGATTGCAGATTTTGGCCTCGCAAGACTCATAGAGAACAATGAATACACAGCCAGAGAAGGTAACAGCAATTATTTATTCATGTATTTATTTTTTTATTTTTTATATTTCACATCATTTTTATTTATACATGCATCACATTGGTAACATTTTTCAGCTGACAGGTGATGTGAACATATTTAATTTGCATAAATGTGTAAAACACACTAAAACGGGCTAGATGTTTTCAGTGAACTGCATGTTGTCTTATCTGAATTTTCTTACTCTTTTGGCTTTTCCTTCTTCAAGGGTGGCACAGTAAGTCATCAGAATCAGAATCAGTTTAATTGACATTGCACCAAAGCACAACAAAACTACATTTCAGTACAGTTTGTCCAAGTAAAACACAAACAAACAGACATGGGGAGACGGAGGTGTCTGAGGCTGCGGCCTCATTGGAGGCACTGCCTTTTTCATTTAGATAAGGAAAATGGAAACACGAGGGAAGTGGAGGTGTGGGAAAAAAATCATATCTCACACTGTGTCCTAGATGGGACACAGCGTGAAAGTTGAAAAAAAAAAAAAAAACTCTTCACAGAAGCAGGGAAGGAGCAGAGGGAAAAGTGTCCTCCTTCGCTAAGAGCAAGAAGGGAAAAAAAATCCTCCTCCATCTCTAACTGCATCCATAGCTCTACTCTTTGACCTTCCTGTTGTATTGTCTGAATTTAAACAAAACGTGCCATGTATTTTGTACAGGCAAAACTTTTAAGATTGTAATTATAACCTAAATCTAATCAGTCCACACTTGTTTTAGGCAGTTGTAAAATATTTAGCTCATTGATGAACAATAACACTAAACTCAGTAAGATCAACTAATTTAATTCAAACATGTACAACAGTAATACTACAAACTGTTTTATTCCCCATTTAATTCAAATTTTAACCATTTGGACATACATGCCCTTTGACATCCATCAGAGGGTGCTGCAGCGCCTCCATTGCCCATATTTCCCACACACATAGATTTTGCATCCACTCAACGTTGCTCTTTTGTGTCTTTTCTTTCCTAACTTTAAGTTTTGCTTTGTGTTATAGGTGCAAAGTTTCCTATTAAATGGACCGCACCAGAAGCTATAAACTATGGCACTTTCTCCATAAAATCTGACGTGTGGTCATATGGGATTCTCCTCACAGAAATAGTAACATATGGGCGCATTCCTTACCCAGGTAATCATTTTTTTTTTCATTTAACCTTTATTTATCCAGGTTAGTCTCATTGAGCCACGAGAACTCATTTTCAAGAGAGAC
>JARVLU010000624.1:13881402-13891887 GCA_031762415.1 Simpsonichthys santanae
TAAAAAACCTGAAAATTTTTTTTTTTTTTTTTTTTTTTTTTTTTTTTTTGTATATGTTAAGAACCATTTCTGCTTAATGGTGACTTTGAAGAGGATGAGATGGCTGGTGACGAATAGCCACAGGACCAGGATTAAATCTTCTCCCCTTTCATTACAATCTTGGGCCTGATGTCACCACTGAGGATCTGATGCCATTTAGATAGTGACATCAGAACTTTCAATGTGGAATAAAGATTTGGGCAACCTGTGAAGCCACTTCATAAGATGCTTGAAACCTACAAGCTAGGAAGAGTCCCTGGGAAAACAAGAAATGAGCATATCCTGGACATGAAAGCAGTGGACATGTGCAAATCTTTTATATTTTTTTTTACCAAGTTTTGGATTGGAGCTCCAAAAACAAACACAAACTACATTTAAAATTATGGGGGCAAACAAAAGAAGCATTTGCATTAAAAATGTGTAATCCAACTGTTAAAGGCAACTTTTAATCATATACCATACTGCTCGAGGGCCACAGTTATTGAAAGCCAGCAGCTCTGGACCAGTCCAGTAATTAGTCATTATGTAAATCAAGTATTACAATAATTTTTACTATTTAAATTTGTTTTGTTGCATTGGATCATAAATGCAATAAAAAGAACACCCATCCCCCACCCACTAAAAAATAATGAATTCATTGGAGAGCCCGACTAAAGTCTCCCACTGAGAGAGCCACAACATGAATAACCATGACATAACAGTATCCTATTAATGTGAGGTGAAGTAAACATCAGCACTTTCTTTTTTTGTTCTTTTATAAAATTGAAATTTGAACAACAAAATGCACCAGGTCCACCAAACCCACAAACGCTGTGTAAAAATAAAAATTAACAAGGATTAAACAGTAAAGTAAATTTGAGCAGTTAATGATAATTTACTCGTTAGTGTCATACATTGTCACGTTTCCAGCAGTCTTCCCCCTCAGTGTTTTTATTTGCTGCTGGCTCTGTGGAGTCCCTCTCCAAGCAGGCGTCGCTGTGGGGAGCTGCTCTCTGTGCTGGTCCGCCTCTCAGTGGTGTCCTCTCCCTTTTACAACACATGCTGTTTTTTTTTTTTTTCTCCCCCTCCAAAGTTTGACCCTGACCACTGACAGCAGCTATAAAGTGCCCGTGCTTTCCTCACGCACTCTCTTTCCCCGGCCACAAACCCACCGTGAGTGCCCAACTCACTGTTCTCTAATAAAACTGAAAAACTCATAAAAAAACATAAAATCTACAAAATCCTTAAAAAATAAATACCTAAAAATACAAACTCTAAACAAACAAAAAAACAGCAAAGTTTAAAAAAAACAAAAAACAAAAAAAACAAAGGTGTGGAGGTTTTTAAAAAAGAAGTCTACAGGATCTTAATTTTATTTTAATTTTATTTTTATTTTTGGAGTCCGGGTCAGAGGAAGTTCTTTTATTTTGGAGCAGAAGAAGCATGAACACAGCTGCTGGGAGTTACCCCATGGCTTCTCTTTATGTGGGCGACCTGCACCCCGACATCACCGAGGCGATGCTGTACGAGAAGTTCAGCCCCGCGGGCCCCGTGCTCTCCATCCGTGTCTGCAGGGACATGATCACCCGGCGCTCCCTGGGATATGCTTATGTCAACTTCTCCCAACCTGCTGACGGTAAGAAAGGACCTGGGGGTGGGGGTGGTCAGCGTACTTTGAGCTTGATTGTGACATTGTTGATCAAAGCTATGTTTAATATTCTCAATTTGGAGTAAATGCTTCAAATATTATTAGATTTTTGCAACATATGGATCAGAATATTCCATTAAGGGCCATTTTCATGAAACAGCTTGCGTGAAACAAGAGTGTTCTGCTCCGAGACGTACCAGTTTTCATCCACATTTAAGGAACAAGGCGTCAGATTGTTCATATAAAACATGATTTGCCTCCTTAGACGTGTTGCATTTAATTTTGAAGAAAACATCTGACATCTTTTCAAGTCCATAAAGTTTGATTGGTGCAATTTGTATGTTTTTTTGTTTGTTTTTTGCTTGTTTCTATGTTAAAATCAATGATGTCAAAAAAGTGGTTATGTTTTCTGCCTCCATGTCGGCTGCATATGAGAAATGTGCAGATTTTTAAGCAAAACAACTCGCTCTGCTCAGATTGACAGGCCAGTTCTGATTAAAATATGAACTCACGGCTTAAATAAAACTATTAAAGGCAGTGTGGAAACTTTCTTAGTTTGCACACTGCAGCAGAGCTTTGAGTAAAACAAGCAGGTGCTGGTCTTGGTGGCACTGGCCACGCTCTGAACCTTTCTCCTGTTGTATCAACAGAAAGCACCTGTCACAGCTTATCTGAGCTGGAGGTTGTTCCCAAAAAGCCCGAGTTAAAAGGGTTACGGCGGGGTTGTTTCCTGGAAGGGGCTCCTGAGGTGAGCCGCAGGGGGATAAGATGTACATTTAAATATTGATTGAAATGTTGGAGCAGAAAGGGATTCTTGTAATAATGTGATTACTGGATTTACTCACTTTTGTGAACATGAGAGCTGTTGTTGCTCATCTGTGCAATCCTGAATGTCCCTTTCCTCATGGTTGGTAGAGAATGTTATCCTCACGCTCCATGCCAGCACATGCCTGTCAGGACCCCCCCCTCTAAATATAGCACTTCCCAAACAGCAGCCGTGAATTTGCCTGCTGCGAAACACTTGAGACAAACAGTTAACAATTACCATCTTCTCAACCCTCAACTCTGAATTAATTAGTTAAGATCTTTATTAAAAAAAAAAAAAAAAAAATCAAACGAGGATTTGTACTCTGAACCTTCCAGAAGTCCACGTGTTTGACCGTGCTCACGCCCTCGTCTCTGGTTGCGAAGTACAATTGCAGGCCAAACTGCTGATGCCAGCAGACGCGAGGGAGCTCTGTTTTGTTTACCAGACACTTTCAGCTGGAGAGGCACGTGCGTGGAGCGACTAAACAAAAGGATGTTCAGCACACGAGCCCATAATGATGAGAACTGATGCAACAGACGGGCGAAAGGGGTTATATTGGTTTCACCGGGCCTAAACGAAAGGGTCATATTGGTTGAGAAATGTTGCATATATATAAGCATGAGTGAACAGGGGGGCATGTGGTTTTGGTTTGCAGCTGCTCAACACTTGTCCCCAGCTGCTGGCAGATCAGCCACATGGTCTGCTGCTGTGTCCACCATGTAGCTAGCAGCACTCCGCAGGAGGGTAAAATCTTTAGAATCCACAGCTTTGTGCCGTTTCTGTCTCCATGCTGCTGATTGCTGCTCACTAACGTGTGTTTTCTGAGCTGAAGCCCTGCATAAACAACAGCACGTGACCCCCGCCTCTCTCTCTCTGCCCTGCCCTTCAGCTGAGAGAGCCCTGGACACCATGAACTTTGACGTGGTGAAAGGGAAGCCGATCAGGATCATGTGGTCACAGAGGGACCCCTCCCTCAGGAAGTCCGGCGTGGGCAACGTGTTCATCAAGAACCTTGACAAGTCCATTGACAACAAAGCTCTGTACGACACCTTCTCTGCCTTTGGCAACATCCTCTCCTGCAAGGTACTTTACAAGCACGAGAGTTTATTTGTTTTGTTTTATTGCACAAAAAGAAACACATAAAATACAAGTAAAAAAAAAAAAAAAGCAGGATAGGTCATAAAAACCCTAATTGGGCTTACAAGCGCACCCCCTCCCCTTCTAAAAAATAAAGAAGCAAATCATAAAAGCTTATACATAAGCTTACATCTTACTTTAAACAACAATTTACATACCAAAGCAAAAATATAATAGTTTACATTAAATAAATTTAAATTGTCAAAAAATATTAAAATGATAAATAAAATAAAATAAAACTAATGTGTTAGACAATCTATAAAGTTTGTTTAAACTTTCTTTTAAATACAGATAATGTTGTACATGATTCACTTAATTGTTTTAAACTGTTCCACAGCACAACACCCTGATGCATGAATGAAAATTTAGCAACAGTAGTTCTACAGAAGGGGATATGTAAATCAAACCTCCTTCTTGTAGAGTATGAATAATAATAGGAATTAAACTCAAACAAATTATGAAAATGTTTAGGTAAAGAAAATGGAATACATATAACTTTATACATCAGGATTCCTGTTTGATACTTATTCACATCATAGAGTGTAAGAATTTCTATTTTTTTAAAAGAGAGGTGTGGATGGAGCTAAATAGGAAGTTATTGACAATTCTTACAAAACATTTTGATGTATCCATATCAGAAATATTAATCATGTTGCATTTTAACCGTAAAGAGCCACTGTAATATTTACTTTTGATTAAATTTAGTTTATTTTTACAGCACCAGCTCACAATCAATCTCAGTGCACTTTACAAAAAAGATATAAAGAAAGGCCCCATTCAAATTCAATAAAGGTCTATGATACCTTGCAGGAATGCATATCAGCCACTACATTTTGACTATAGGATTTAGAGTAAGATCCGTTTACATTGAACACTTGATGAAGAACCTTCTTTTGTGCAGTGCAGCAGAAAATTATAATCAAAGTACTGTATTGTGAGTGATTTGTAAAACTAACTGATTTACAGCCATTTCTTTTTTTTAGGATCAGTTTGCAGATGTCTTGAATCTGTCACAATAAGTCAGTTAGTTGTAGATGCACATCCAGTGCTTACTTCTGCAAATTATATTCAACTTTGTCCAGTTGTTTATGAGACATATGGATAAAATCAGACACAGGTAAACATCCACCTTCACCTTCTGACAGTGAGCGATAATCATATTAAATTAACATCAGATTCAGTAGAAAATGCCAATTAGTAAAAAATTGTCTGTCTGAAAAGATAAACTGTCAAATCAGCATTTCACACTGGAGCCTTAGTCTTCACAGATGGTTTCTAAGTTTCTTGTTTTAATTCGTCTAAGAATCCAAATCCTGCTGGACAGAAAAACGACATTACAAAGCTACTTTTATTTCATTCATTTTAATGTTAAACACTGAGATTTTCTTTTAATCTCTGCATAAATACTTGGCCTTTTGACATCAGCCTGGTGCTCAGATTAGATTTCAACTCAGATCTGGATGGTGATGACACTAGTCTTACACTGTAGCCTAATAACTCCATGTTTTCCCCCTTTAACCATAAATGAAGTAATACTGTAATTTCTGGACTATAGAGCGCATCTGAGTATAAGCCGCGCTCACTTAATTTAAAAAGAAAAACTTTTTTGTACATATACTGTACGATACAAGCTGCGCTTGTGTATAAGCTGCAGGTGTCCACATTGTAACATGAGATATTTACACAGAAATATTTTTTAAAACTTTTAATTAAATATGTATCCGGTAACATACACAAATAAGTACAGTCATTTTTTTTTTTTTTCTGAACAGTGCCTGTAAGACAGCTGGTGAAAAAAAAATATACAGTAGCCTACCAGGAAAGACATTGAACACTATCTTCATCTTCCTCCTGTGCACTAAAACCACTAAAGTTGTCTTCTTCAGTGTCAGAATTGAGGAGCCTCAGAATAACTTCATCACACACGGCCTCAGTTTCTCTTTTGTTGTCGCTCTCCACGTCACTTGATTTGGTTTATGATTCACACTTATTTCAAGTGGCTGCAAATACGTTGTTGTGTACAACAAGAGAAGAAGCTCCCACAGGGAAGGGGAGGGGAGGAGAGAACAAATGAATGAATGGCCTATAGTCTGAAAATTACGGTAATTCTTGGAACCTCAGGATCTTTAGTTTTGGCTCCAAAAATCCTCAAAATCTACTCAGATGAGTCCTACAGGGAGGACACAAACCATGGAAGAGTCTGGATGATGGAAAAGAAGCATATGCAACAAAACGGGGGCGGGATGAATCATTAGCTTTATTAGTGCACAGAAGGATGTAAAGTTCCAATGCATTTGCATCAAAGTTGTTGTTATGCTGAGCTGACTGTACTTTTACAATTAAATAATGTATAAATCATCTCACTGAGCCATTAAAACTGAGGTTAAGTGCTTTTCCCAACATGTCTAACCTCTGGTTTAAAGTTCAGGAGCTGGTGGACATTTAAAGCCATGCCTTCCTCTCCTCCAGGTGGTGTGTGATGAAAACGGCTCCAAAGGCTACGCTTTTGTCCACTTTGAGACCCAGGACGCAGCCGACCGAGCCATAGAGAAGATGAACGGCATGCTTCTGAATGACCGCAAGGTGTGAGTGTCTGATCATTCTGTTCCGGTTCTTGTTGTTGTGCTTTTAGTGACCAAGTGTGTGTGTTTTAGTAAAGGATCAAAAGTAGAAATTCAATCCTGGAGAAGGGGAAGGTCTTCATAGCAAGGTATATAAGATCATTTGATCCTCAGGTTGCCTTTTTTAAACTTGGAGAGTCTGTTCCTCGATCCCTCTCCATCCACCTCCTCCTCATGTTTGGGACCAAAGGTTATGAAGGCTGTGCCAATACATGTGCTTTATTTTAAAATGGTATTTTTTGTTATTGTTGTACCCATGATGAGTGACACAAATAAATGTAGCTGTGAATTTGTGTCACGGATGTTGTCCTCGTCTTCGAGCTTGCCGTATCAAGCCACGATATCCTGAAACCTTTTTGCTGTTCGGTTCGTTCGCCTTTCCACCTTTCGTAAGGCTTTTTACAAGTGCTTTGCGTCTCGTTCTCTTTGTCTTTCAGGTTCGTGGGTCGTTTCAAATCTCGCAAAGAGCGAGAGGCTGAGCTCGGTGCCAAGGCCAAAGAGTTTACAAATGTCTACATCAAGAACTTTGGGGACGACATGGACGACGAACGGCTGAAGGAGCTTTTTGAAAAACATGGTAACTTTAGACGAGGCGTCTCTTTAATCTGGGAAAAACTAGGTTTTGCTTTTTTAAATCTTTGTCTTTTGACTTGTTGCAGGTAAAACCCTCAGCGTAAAGGTGATGATGGACTCTACCGGCAAATCCAGGGGGTTTGGATTTGTTAGCTTTGAGAAGCACGAAGACGCTAACAAGGTCTTTTAGATTTTCTGCCATGTTTACCTTCTTTGTGGAAATGTTCTCTGATAAGTGCGTTTTAATTATAAGGCTGTGGAGGAAATGAACGGCACCGAGCTCAACGGGAAGACCGTGTTCGTGGGGAGAGCTCAGAAGAAAATGGAGCGTCAGGCGGAGCTGAAGAGGAAGTTTGAGCAGCTGAAACAAGAACGAATCAGTCGTTATCAGGTCAGGTCCTAACACACCTGTTTTTTATTTTAAATATAATCAAAGCTGCTGTTTTTATTTGGAGTTTCATTTTATTTCTTATGTCAGGGAGTTAATCTTTACATCAAGAACCTGGATGACACCATCGACGATGAGAAACTGCGTAAAGAGTTTTCTCCTTTTGGATCCATAACGAGTGCGAAGGTGAGAGAAACCAGGTCAGTTTGAAACTAAAACCATGTTTTTGAAATCTCACAGCGGCTGTTTTGGTGATAGGTGATGCTAGAGGATGGCCGCTCTAAGGGTTTTGGCTTCGTCTGCTTCTCTTCGCCTGAAGAAGCCACGAAGGCCGTGACCGAGATGAACGGTCGTATCGTTGGCACCAAACCTCTGTACGTGGCTCTGGCTCAGCGCAAAGAGGAGCGCAAAGCCCACCTCACCAACCAGTACATGCAGCGTATAGCTGGCATGCGGGCCATGCCGGCCAACGCCATCATCAACCAGTTCCAGCCCGCCAGTGGCTACTTCATGCCAGCTGTGCCGCAGGTGTGCAATTGAAATTCTGATTAATTGGATTTTTTTTAATGGCGCATTTAAACTGAAAAAAAATAAATCTCTCTTGCAGGATTTGATAGTGACCAAAACTAAAAGAATGTTTGTTAATCAAGTGGAAATAATTTGGATTTATTATGTATAGATGTGTTTTTTTCCTTATAAAATTTTGCAATGTTTGGACTATCTATTGTTTTCTCACTAAATAATACATTTCATGTTTGTGCCCCATAGGCGCAAAATAGGACGACGTACTATGCACCAAATCAGCTGGCCCAAATACGACCCAACCCCAGGTGGCAGCAACAAGGTGGCAGAGGTCAAGGTGAGCATGTGGGCTGTGAATGTGCAATTTAAACATATGAGTTAAGGTTTGATGTGATTATCTGTTTTTTTGTTGTTCACTCCAGGTGGTTTCCAAGGCATGCCCGGATCCCAGCTCCGTCAGCCTGGACCTCGTGGCAATCTGAGACACATGAGTCCTGGTGGCAGCGGGCAAGGCCCACGAGGTGCGTTTACATGAGCAGTTGTTTTTCGGCAAAGCATCTATATGACTCAGATTAGTGAATTACTGCTTTATTTATTTTCTTTACGGACAGCTGCGAGCCAAGCAATGGCTCCTCGTCCATCCATGGGAGTCTCTGGTCCCCGGGCCATGCCTCCATACAAATACGCCACAGCTGTCCGCAACCCCAACCCTCAAGTGGTGCAACCTATTCCCTTACAGCAGGTATTGTTTTACTCTCCTGTCATATAAAGCATTCAGTTGGGTAAATATTTTTCCTGAAGTGTCTCGTCCGTCCTGCTCAGGCTCAGCCAGCTGTGCACGTTCAGGGCCAGGAGCCGCTCACGGCCTCCATGCTGGCCGCCGCGCCCCCGCAGGAACAGAAACAGATGTTAGGTGAGACTCGCTGCAACAACAAATGTGCTTTAACAGCTTTCCTGTTTTAATTTAAAATCATTCCTTTCTTTGAAAACAGGAGAACGTTTGTTCCCGCTGATTCAGGCCATGCATGCCAACCTGGCAGGGAAGATCACCGGCATGCTGCTGGAGATCGACAACTCTGAGCTGCTGCACATGCTGGAGTCGCACGAATCTCTCCGTTCAAAGGTAGCTCGTTCTACGGCTGTTTTTGTCTTCTTATGCTAGTTTTAGTTTTTAGCTATCATTCTGCTACTTTTAGCTTTCAACCAGCCTTTTTCCTACTTTTGGCTTTTAGTTTGTCTTTTGTTACTTTTAGCTTCTGGCTTTCCTTCAAATACTTTTAGCTTCTAACTTAGGGTGACCAGATGTCTCCAATTTCTGGGGACAGTCCCCATTTTGGATGACCTGTCCCCAGCTAAAGCTGTGACTGGAAATGTCCCTGATTTTAGTTTCTTTTTTTTTTTTTTTATCAGGAAAAAAGTGGCGTAGTTAACCCTTTGCTACTTTTAACAGTCATTTGGCTACTTTGACTTTTAGCCAGCCTTTTGCTGTTTTTAGCTTTTGGTTAACCATTTTGTGTTCTTAGCTTAGCTGTCATTTTGCTACTTTAGCTTTTTTACATTTAAGTTTGTTCAAATCTTTTTATTCTTTTAGATTACGTTTTTTTTAGCTACTGTTTTACTGTCGCACACTGTTCAGCTACTCTTCAACACATTCGTTTTTGGCAAATATTTAGCTGTTTCTGGCTTTTAGTTAGCATTTTACTACACATAACTTTTACCTACTTAGTTGCTGCTTTAGCTTTTAGCTAACCTTTTGATTCATTTAGCTAGTGTTTTGCATCATCTGGTTTTAGCTACTGTTCTGCTTCTTTTAGCTGTAAACACTGTTTCAGCTTTTTCAGCAAGCTTCAGCAGTCAAACAGCACTTTTGCAGAAAATGCCATTAATCTAGTTTACTTTGCGTCACTGAAACCATGACTTTTCTCTTTTTTTGTCCACTAATTTGTGTTTTTATGTCTGCCTCAGGTGGAGGAAGCTGTTGCTGTTCTGCAGGCCCACCAGGCGAAGAAAGATGCCACCCAGAAAGCTGGAAGCATGGCGACCACTGCTGCTGCAACATCCTGAAGGTTGTAAGCTCATTTACCAGTCAAACTTTGATCAAACATTATTTTATGTCACTAACAAGAGGTTATTGTTGTTTCAGGGTGGAGAAAAGGGAGCAGGGATGAACTTTACACTACAGTGACTCAGAGTCCCATCCACAAATCTGCAAAAATATCAGAATAAAATGTAATTTAAAAAGTACTTTATACCATCAAAGTGCATACCAAAGGCAGCAACGCATCTGAATCCTGAATGCAGCCTCCACTTTGCTGCGACAGAGAACCAATTTTCCAAAAGGAAAACGAAGCCTTGTTGTTTTTCTCAGATTAAAAGCTTCATGTTTGATTTGAAATGAAGGAGTTTGCCTTCTTATCATGTTGTCATGATGAGGTGTGTGGTATTCTCAATAAAGGAATGATGGACAGACATCTAGTCTCATTATTTTAAGTGGTTCATGAAACATATTTTACTCTTTTAGTCTTTGTGTTGCAGCATCTCTTTCTTTACAACAAAGAACTGTATATGAAAAATGAATTTAGGCAAACATTATTTGTTTATCTCTGTTCTCGATAACCTCAATATCAATTTACATCATACACACCGTGTGTTTGATGTTAAATATGTTACATATTAGTAGAAACAAACTATCTTATCGATCTATCTATCTATCTATCTATCTATCTATCTATCTATCTATCTATCTATCTATCTATCTATCTATCTATCT
>JARVLU010000624.1:13914751-13925231 GCA_031762415.1 Simpsonichthys santanae
GATACAAGAATACAAAAATAGGATAAAATGAAAGGAGCAGAAAGAAGAAGAAATCTTATTATATCTGCCCCTTATTAGGTGCTTCACCTTTCCCATCAACATTTTGATATTGTCATTCTGGGGAGTTAAACCGGCGACCTTCTGATCACAGGCTCGCCTTCTTCGACCTCTGAGTCACTACTTCCCCATTCTGTTGGACTAAATCTAGTTAAAAAACTACAATGTTAAAATGCTTGGTGTCCTGTGCTTTGTACACTAAAACATTGTCAAAATATCTGTTTACATGTACACAGCCTTTCACTATGATCAAAAACATTATAAGTTTGAAAGACTATAAAGATTGTATTCTGTAATGTGGTGTGATTTTATGATTTATTACTCAAATACAAATGAAATTTTAAATATGATGAATTCCCTTTTGATAATCTAAAACGTATACTAGTTTGTTTGACGCACAAAACTTTCGTTTTCTAATCAATGAACTAAAAAAAAAAACTAAATTCACACAAATATGCACCTGCTCCAAACACTGTTGAGCAACACCAATTATTCTGATGACCAACAAACTAGAGCGTTTCCTGGTTAGTTACAAATCAATTTAAATAATTCAAAATTAGACTTTTATTTATTTATTTATTTTTTACGTACCTTTTCATTTTGTAGCCCATCTCGGGGTCCCACTTCCACTATTTTTACTTTTTCAGGAAGACAGTGGACTGCTCTTAGACTAGCCTAAGGGGAAAAACACCCGACAGTCACAAGTTTACAGCTGTAGTTCTTCGTGTCAAAAAATAAATAAAAAAACTGTGCTAAAATACAAAAGTAATAACTCACCGTTTTCACCTGGATTACAGAGCCGAACGCCAGGTAATGTCGACCATGTCCTGGTCTTAAAATGTTTCTGTTGACCAGTCGCACGGCGGCCGCCATCGTCGTACAACCTATGACGTCACTTCCCGTCTCTTAGCAGTACTTATAGCAGATTTGAATGTTACACGTGCGCCATCTACTGGTAAAATGAAGGAACTGAAAACTCGTTTATAATGGGAAAAGATGTCCATAGACTTTAGCTCTTAATGTTGAAATTTTGTTTCATTTTATCGCTTCATTGTGGCTCATATTTATTTACAAATGTTCTTATTCTTAATTTTAAGATTATTTTTAACCTTAGTTTAAAAAAAAAAAGAACTGAAAACTTCAAAACAAAAGAGCTAATAATGGTCTACCACAATGTTGTTAAGAGCAAAATTAATTTGGCTAATTATGGTTGAGCTTCAATCCCCCCCCCCCCCCCAGCCTAAATAAAACAAAAACTGATTTAAATTACTGTAGCTCTCATAAGAGACATTTTGTATAAAAAAACAAAACAATTAAAAACATTAAAAATGAAGACCTACTGTACATAAGAGCTCAGTGTTTAAAAATCAAATCTATAAATACATCTTAAACTGAATAGCTTCCAGCTTAAAACTATGACTCAGATACAACTGTACAAAAATATGTTTAATGTGTCAAAATAAAAAAAAAAGACAAATAAATAATTATTACGGTCATGGTGCATATCATGATCAAGTAACAGTATAAAGGCAATGAAACACTGAAAAAAAAAAAACATACATGCCCAGGACATTCTGTAATTTTAGTGAACTTTAAAGCAACAATTCAGCTGAGTCACTATTTGTCTTAATTGAAAACAATAACTCCCAAAAATCTGCAAATAAATGTCTTTTTTCATGCATACCAAATAGAAAACACTTAGCAAAAACATCATGTAACTCCAAGTGAACCAAAGTAAGCACTGATTATGCATGCTTTGGATACTGCATATACTGAGCAAGACGAAGAAAAAGCTTTAATTTTTCACAAAAGCCTTACTGGAATAAAATAAAAATTGCATTTAACTTATTGATTCCTACAACACAGAGGTGTGTATTTACATCACTAGACTCCAAAGTTTATGCATAAATTCTAAATTCTCCTGCATGGCTTTGTATCTGCACACACTTTGGTCCAGTTTCACTGCAGCTCATCGTCGCTGTCGTCCACCTGCTGGATGATGAGGTCTGCCCCCGAGTCTTCGGCCAGGTCGTCGTCATCATTCGCCATCCAGTTCCTCTTGGTGTCCCCCTCCTCCTCACCGTCCACGCCTAGTAACAGGGCTGGCTCATCACTGGGCGCCTGCAGACTGTCCATGGGGATGTCATCACAGCCTACTTCCTGGATGCAGGTGGTGCACATGCGGTAGCGGCGCGTGCCCTCACAAACCACGTGCCCAGTGTCCTCGGTCACCTGACATTTGCACTTCCTGCACACCAGCTTCCTGGCTTGATGGATCTGCAGATATGCAAACAGACTGTGTTTTATTATTGTAAACTGGCTTAATTATGTTATTCCAATATCAGTTCGGAAGTTGTCGTCTTTAGGCCTGAACACCTTTGGGACATTCAGTTATTCTTAATGATAGTATAAATGTGGGTAAATTAAACAAAACTTAAATTTAGACAAATTTAGATTAAGCTCAATTGCATTTTCTGTAAATTGCCATAAAATAACTCTTATTGTCTGGTGCTTTAAAAAAAAATAGCTTGATCTATTGACCCCTCCTGTGAGTGAAAGGACCTACTGTCTCAAAATGGCTACGTAGATGCTCCAGGCGAGTAAAGCGCTTATTGCAGGCTTGACATGGATATGGCCTCTCCCCGGTGTGACAGCGCAGGTGACGCTTCAGGTCAGCCTTCCTCTTCACCGTGTGTGTACAAAAGGGGCATTTGAAACGCATAATTGGGTTGGAATCTGCAATAAGAAAGAAAAAATACTTAAAGATATTTGGTCCAAGTCTGTTGTGAACTGGTATTTATCTTTGACCTCTCCAAAAGGCCAAACCCACCTTTGTTAAAGTGGCTAATGACACCAACAATGGGTGGTAGTGTGGCATAAAGCTCCTCTGCCTTTTCAGCCTTTTGAGTTCTGGCCTCCTGGATGTCCAGGTCTTCGGGCTGGCTGGAGCGAGTGCTGTTGGACGCCCTCCTTTTGTTCACTCCTGCTCTTCCACGCCGGCGCTCTGATCCAGGTAATGTGTACAGAGGGTCCTGGGGGTCCTGCAGATCATCCGCCTCTGTGCTGAACTCATTGGCAGGGCTACTTGGGTTAGTCTTAAGAGCAGAGGTGGAAACATCCTGCTCTCCGTCTTTCCCCAAGAAACCAGACTGGGATCTGGAGTTGTCGCGGGTCCAGAGCGCAGGTGGTGGGCTGACAGAGCGGGGGCCTTGCTGCTGGTGCTCTGCGGACTCGTCTCCTGCGCCACTGGCGAACGAACACGTCTCAGACAAGCTGAGGCAGCGGTCGCTGTCCTCATCTTTCACACTGATGTCCAACGAGGACTTGATAAAGTTCTTACAGTAGTTGATGACGCTGTTCATCTGCAGGTAGCTGGCTGCAGACATGATTTCAATCACATTGTGACTAGAGAGGTCCAGCTGGCCAGAGTAGATAAAATCCAGGATGACGGTGAATGTCTCCGGGGTGAAGACGTCGAAGGTGGCGTTGACAGTGTCAGGCAGCCCATCGGGCCCTTGGGTGAGCAACATGCGGAAGTATCCGCTGCTGGCGAACAAAACATTTCGGTGTGCCCTGAAGAGCTGGCCCTCCACCAGAACACTGCAGTCACAGAAGAGCTCCTGGCGGCGCTGCTGGTTGAGCTGCTTCAGCAGGTTGCTTTGGTGAGAAACTGTGATGTCCGCCGTGTTGAACCACCTCTGGGGCTGCCTGCAGGAGACAAACGTGACAGCACCCTCACTGCCTGCGAACGCTCCGCACGTTTAACATGCAGGGAAATCACTCAGCATGCACGAGTAATGAAGGAACACTGGCACGTTCTCATTATTCTGTGTTAACGCTATAATTAGGGGTGCATGTGCAGAAGCACTGAAGCACCCTTACCCTTTGTAGAAACATCAATCAAAGTTTAAACAGCTCACAAAAGTAGGATTTTACAAGTCCCGACTGATATTTTAATATTTTTCTGTCTTTTTCCCATAATTAGTTTTTATTTTATTACTTTTACAGATTTTTTTCCAATAAAATGTGCAACTGGTGATGTAATACAATCTTACAATTTGTCTAAAACGTGTAAATGTTGTGTAAAAATATACAGTACTTTAATACATATACAAACTATATATTAAACATATTGTTTTTCACTTGATGTGGCATTGCTAAAGGACTTGTTTTTCTCTCAGATCCCCCTTAAGTAGAGAGAGAGTGCACAACCAAGCTTCCATAATGTAAAATTATATTTCATCAAAAATATTTTCATCAAAGCAGAAAGTAAATGAACTTTTTTTAAACTTTACATATGTCCTACGTAAAAAAACAAACAAAAAAATGTTGTATGTATATCTGACGTAGTTTTTGCACAGCGATAATTTGTTTGAGGCCTTTTTTTCATGTTTGTGCTATGGTACTTATGCATTTGTACTTATACTGTACTATGGTATATCATAGTGATCTAATGAAACACTGGCAACAGCTTTAACTATCTTTTTAGAGTTTATATATCAAAATATTACAAATTTATGTTGGTATTTTGGGTAGACAATGCATTGGCACCATCCAGAATTTCTTCTGTAATTTGTTCCGTTTTGAGGTGATGCCCACATCTAGTTTGTGCAGATGGTTTTAAATAACCCAGCTGATGTTTAGATGACAAATTTGTGCCACATTTTGCATAAATGACCCCTCAAGTTTGGCCATGGCTTCACAGCTCCCCCCAACTAAATGAGAGAAAACCAGTCATAATGATGGGAGCTGACCCAAATAACTCACATCAACCTGGAACATTCTGTGCTTCAGACCCCAAATATTATCTATGTGTCATTTCAAACAAATACAAAACGCCCTACAAGCTCATCTATGATTAATTGCATCTCTATCATGTATTAGATTAGACCCCGCCCACCTGACCTCATTCTGCTTTGTGATTCGCTAAACAATCAGTCAATCAATTTTTTTATGCGTTACGCCCGGCTTCAGTCAGAGCATCGGGTGACAAACACCTTAATCGTTTCTGTGATGAGTTCAAGGAACGAAAAAAAAAAAAAAAAAAAAAGAGTCGAACGAAAAATCTGTGATGGATTCAACACATTATAATTGAGACAGAAAAATGAATAATCAGCTGAACATGTGGTCCAGCTATATTTTTTATATATGTCAATCAAATATATTTAAATCATCATCATGAAATCGATGAAACGCGTTTTAATCCGCGTCGCAAATGCAACCTCGTTGAAATCAGGAGGCTCTGCAGCGCCCGACACTCGATGCAACGCCCGCCGCAGCGATCCGGAGCCCCCCCACCGTTCACATGTGAATCTAACGATGTGAACCAGAGCCTTCCTCCTTCAAGCCCGCCGGCATCGCTCGACCTACAAAGCGCCTCCTCGGTCGTGCTGCAGTCCCGCGAGGGGGAAGCGGGCAGCGCCGCACCGGAGCAGCCCAGTGTGTCCGGGAGCGACGCCCACTTCAGGCTCCAGCCGCGACACAATGGAGACCACGAACGAGCCTCCGGCTGCGAGCACGAATGCACCAACACCTGAAGACAGGACGCTCAAAAACGCCCGGTTTTTATCCCCACCCCCACCCCCTCGCACTTCACGCCGGAGGTCCCGAGCAGCGCGGAGGATCCGCCTGCTGCCCCCACCGAGAGGCTCCTTCTCAGGCGAGAGGTGTCGGCGAGACCCGCTTACGCCCCACTCCCAGACAAAAACCGTCCATACTCACTGGTGGCTCGATTCACCCGGCGCCCGATAGTGTCTACTCGCCCCCAAGTCTGCCACCATATCCATTTTCATTGATTGTGTGTTTTTTTTAATTATTATTTCACCCTCCCTGCTCCTGTTCTCCCTCCCACCCCCGGTCCAGGGTCCACAGGCACTTCCTGCTCAGCCCTAAAGACCGAAACCCGGTCAGCGCGACTGGAGCTCCGTGCTGACGTGGGTGTTTATTAACAGGGTGCCCCGAAGGTTCAAGGAGCCATTTAAAGCCCCAGCGTCCCTCTAAAACACACACACCCCCCCAGTGGGAAACAAAACCAGCAGACATCATACAGGTAGAAATCCTCCCAAGAACAAATGTTGCTTTTATTTTTTGTGTGAAAAATCTTTTATTTTTTCATTGCCATGGATGATACATTTATATCCCTCATTAAACCTGAAATAACAGGACAAAAAAAAAAAAAAAAAAAAAAAAAAAAAAAAAAGTTAAACATGTTGCATTCCCTGTAAATGACTTGAAAATAAACTAAACAAAAATAAGAAAGGCAAACATTCATATATTCCACTCGCAGCCTGAGAATGTGTTAAAAGGTACTCATCGCTGTCATTCAGAGCAGTCTGGGGGAAAAGTAACAAAACTGCACACTATTTTTTCCTTCATATCGATTAATGAACAATTGCCTATGTTTACCTGTATCAGCCGGAAAGACTAAAATTAGTTCAACAATGGCAACGTCCAAAAAAACAAAAAAAAAACAAAAAACGGAGCAGTTTGGGATTAAGACATCAGAACATTTTTAATGTACCGATAAGCTCAAAGGGCTTTGTTTACCTTGAGTGTGGACCTGCATTTCAGCATTGCGTATCTGGAAATTAACTGGAGTAATTGCTTTCAATTTGCACCATCTGATGCCGTTTGGGATAAATATTCAGGTTTGGTTTTGTTGTTTGCAATGAATACCTTTAACACGATAGATTTTAACAGTTTGTTGTTTGGGGGAGATTCGTAAACAAGCGGCTGCATCAAGACGCAGCGCCGCTGGAGAATCCTGTGGGGTTCTTGGACTGCCAGCGCCACAGATCCTCACCTAGAAAAATTAAAAAAGGCAGATTAGTAAATGATTGAGAAGTCTTTCAGCATTATTCTGTGGCTTTATAAATGACGTGTGTGTGTGTGTTGCAGGAGTTGTTTATCTGTGTAGCTATGCTTACACATTCTGTCCAAGTCGAACTGAGCCTTCCAGCCCAGCTCCTTCTCAGCCAGTTGAGGGTCAGCAAAACAAGATGCTACGTCTCCTCCTCTACGAGGCGCAATCTTGTATGAAATCTATATATATTTTTTAAAATGAACAAAAATATGCTCATTACATTTAAACCAAACTATTTAATGGCATAGACTGACATTTATGTGGACACCATCCTCATCTTACACTCACAGAATAACAATCACGTTCAATCCTTCACAAAAGGACACAAAAAAAAAAAAAAATCACAAATATGAATCTGGATTTAAGTGGGGGAGCAGAAGGGCTCTTTAGTGACTCACCTCCCTCCCTGATGCCTTCTCCATCGCTTTCACCATCTGGAGCACAGAGTAACCATTTCCTGTTCCAAGGTTGTAAACCTGCAAACAGGAAAAACAGAAAAATGAGCACCTGGAAATGTATGCAGTTTGCACAAATAAAAAAAAAAAAATTTTTTTTTTTTTTTTTTTTACTCTTAAATGCACCTTGCATCCACAGCTGTCCTTCAGCTTTTTCAAAGCTGCTATGTGTCCCTTTGCCAGATCTACCACATGGATGTAATCACGCACACCTTAGAAAAAAATAAATGAATAAAAGCATGATTGTTATCGTTTGTTTATTTAGGAACAGATAAATCAAAAGTGATGCCGTTACCTGTGCCGTCAACCGTGTTGTAGTCGTTCCCAAACACACTGAGAAACTCCCTCCTTCCAACTGCCACCTGTGAGCATCATAAACTGGGATTTAATGGGACGACAGCGGAGCGTGTATTCATAGAGGCTGCGGTTCGGGGTGATTTTCTTAACCTGAGCAACGTATGGCAGCAAGTTGTTTGGGATACCCTGAGGATCCTCGCCAATCATACCAGACTTATGAGCTCCGATGGGGTTGAAATAACGAAGCAGCACCGCGTTCCAGTCCTGGATGCACAGAGGTGATGAGAAAACAACCTGACGGGAGCCAACGCACGCAGCTCTTGATGCATATCAACGTTCTGATGAGCACCTTTTCCGCTTTACAGTGGTCCTTGATCATCTCCTCGATGAAGTACTTTGTCTTGCCATAGGGGTTGGTACAGGCCCCTACAGGGTGCTGCTCGTCTATTGGAAGGCGCTGGGGGTCTCCGTAAACTGTGGCTGAGCTGCTGAAGACCAGATTGTGCACCCTGTGAGCCTGCATCACCTGAGAGACATGCAGACGCACACAAACACGGCACAAACGTACAGTCAGCAGGCCAGCGCGCACACACTTCCACAAAACGGGCCAGGCACGGAAGGTTTGATTTCAGCAGACGGGGGGGTGAGCGCCAAACGTTAAAAACACACACAGGTAGCGCTGTTAGCAAACTCGGTTTCAAATAATGCATTTAGCTTAAAGGGTGGGGGGAGATTAGCACACGAACTGCTCAGTTCAGGGAAAAAAAAAAAGATGGAACATGCAAAATAATAATAATAAAACACAAAGAAGATGATTGTGTCAAATCAAACGAGGAGGGTGCAAAATTACACTGACCTCAAGCAAATTTATGGAAGCAGTGAGGTTGACTCTGTAGTACCGCAGCGGCTGCTCCACGGACTCCCCGACCGCCTTCAAGCCAGCAAAGTGCATCACAGCACTGAAGGAATGCTGCAACGCAGATTTACACGTTAATAAATGCACAATAGAAAAACGACGTTGCGCAACAATTTTAACCACTTTTTTTTTAAGAACTCTGACGTCAACAGGAATTTTTTTTTTTGTTCCTAAAAATCTTGAATCTTTTTCAGTTAATGCTGACGTGTTGAAATCTAGCACAAACACTAAAATTCATTTAGGCTGATCAAACGGCCACTACTGCAGATGTTTCGTCCCATCCTGCAGTTAAACGGTTCATTAAGGAGTTGAATTAGCTCTAACGAGCTGGACTGCAACAACATTCTGACCTTTTCGAAGAGTTTTTCCAAGCCGGGGCGGTCCAGAAGGTCGAGATTGTGAAACTCAATGCTAGTGTTCAGAAGTGTTTCTATTCTTCGTATGCTCTCCGGCGCGCCCCCCTCTCCTGCGCACAGTGACAGCAGGTACTGTAACGACCTGCTTGACTCGTTATGTAATGAGAACTTTGAATGAATATTCCTCCGGTGATGGTTCTCACCTTTTACAGCGTTGCTAAAGTTATCTACCACGACTGGCTGGAATCCGGCTTCGATGAGCTCCACCACACAGTGACTCCCGATGTATCCTGCTCCACCCGTGACCAGCACCTTCTCTGCCATCTTCAGGGTCTGTCACAAACAGATTTATGATTCAGCAACACATTCATTTACTGGTTTTTAATGGTTTCAGCTCTGGCTGATCCACTCTGAACACACCTGTTGTTAAATCCAGTTGACAGGTATGTGACTCACCTGTACAACAGGTCAGAACATTAAACCTGTCCAACTACATGAAGCAATATCACAAAAGCAAATTAGCAGCTTTTTATATATTCATATAGTGACATGACATATTTTTGTATTAAAAAAGTGTAAATCTGGTACTTCCTTCTCCTACTGTCTCATATTTTTATCACTTTAAGATTAAGTGTGTGTCAGCAAATCTAAAAAAAAAAAAAAAAAAACTTACAAACTGAACTCTGAACACACAAACACTGAAAGTTTAACCACATCCAGCTCATAATTCACGCTGTGTGTAAAATACTCACCAAATGTTGACGTAGAGAAGCTAAATAGTCGCTTCCGGCGGAGTCTGGTAGTAAAACAGTGAGTTTAGCGTCAAACTAAAGATTTTATCTGTGTCTTCATTCAGAAAAGACTTCTCTTCTTTAAGAAAACTCACAACTTCCTGGTAAACGTGGAGGAGCGTTAAGTAAGCGATTAACGCGCAGCTTCCGGTACGGGCGTCTTCAAAATAAAAACATAAACGCAGCTAAATGTAAAAGTAAGCACTAAACTTTATTCTAGTTTGAAGTAAACTGTTAATACTACTTAATAAATTATAAATTTAATTAGAACTTTAAATAAATAGGCAATATTTCAACATAAATGTTGTGTTTAGGTTTTATTTTGAAGCAAACAAACAGAATTTAGTGATACGTGCATGAGAAACTTTACTGTGACTGGTACGTAGTTTGTCACGTTCTATGACGTCAAAGGGAAGTACAATAAAACCACGCCCCTGTCCAAGCACACAGGGAAGTGTTTGTTCTGAGCATCCACCTCTGGCACACCTCAGATGGCAAAAGAAAAAGTGCCACGTTTCTTAAAGCAGTCTGTTGCAGCAGATGCAGTTCTGCTGAATTAGACCAACATCAAGTGTAAATGATAGTTTTCCTGCCCCAGACAGGCTTCCAAGAGAAAGTTTAATTCCGCTGTGTATCAATAACCATCTGCACTCATTGTCTTAAAATGAAAATGTAACACCTGGGTTTACACAAAGACAAAAAAAAAAAAAAAAAAAAAAAAAAACCTTTTTTAAACAAAAACCAAA
>JARVLU010000624.1:13925727-13942437 GCA_031762415.1 Simpsonichthys santanae
TAGCCAGGTCTCTCTTGTAAATGAGTCCTCGAGGCTCAATGAGATTAACCTGCCTAAATAAAGGTTGAATGAAAACTGCAGAACCACTTGGCTGAGGAACAGCTTCTACCCTGAGGCTGTTAGACTCATGACCCTACTCAGGATTATCACTGTGAAAATTACTGTGAAAAAAAAAATCCCTGCTGACTATCCATAATGCTGATCTCATGCTGCTGATTTATTTGTTGCTGTGTTCATTCTTCCTCATCTGCTCACACAGACTCATGTTCGTGCTGCTGTTATTTGTTACATTGTTTTGAACTATTAGTGCTTAGTGTATTCTTAGTTTAGCATATTTCTTATTACATATCTTAGATCTTACTGTTTTTCTTTACAATTTGTATTTTTGTTGGATGTAACTGGGACCCTGTAGTTTCGCTCCACCACATGTACCACATGTGGTGTGAATGACAATAAAGTCACCTTGACCTTGATGATGTACTGAATATGAGCTTTTGCTCCTATTTTACAAATATTTCATTGTTAAAATCAGTTAACGGAGAATTAAAAAAAAATTTTGCTCCTATTTTACAAATATTTCATTGTTAAAATCAGTTAACGGAGAATTAAAAAAAAATAGTTAATCACTACATTTATTCTGTTTTCTTATTCTGTTTCAAACAGTTTGCTTTCATTTAATCAATTTCCCTGAGTTAGAAAAACTGTTTGACTGAGTCTCATGTTCAGAAACATTTACTTACTTCCCAAACTTTATATTTAAAATGTATCTGCAAATAACCAATGTTTGTGTCCCACAAACCGTGCACATTTTTTCTATCCTGTGTCATTTCTGAAGCCAGGGTGACAGACCGGCCTGGGCACTTGAAGAAAGCCAGCAGAAATCTGAGCAAAGAAGCCAACAGATGTCTGAGAGATGGAGCTTGCTTCCATCCTTTGCTGCAAATGCTGTTTCTTGCTTAGTGAGGAATTTGGATCAGATGGAGAAATTTGAAGAGGGTAAACAACTTGGGGATATGATTCAGCGGGGGTATGGAGTAATAAGAAGAGAAACCACTCAGAAGAAGACTGCATATAAGCAAGAATTTAAAAACTAGGTCGAGAAACTGGAGTGACATCTTTCATATGAATGTAATTTATTTTAGAACTAAATTGCTTTTGCTTTATGTGGCTTCAGTTTGTTTCTTCAGAATGTATTTCTGACTTTAAGATAAGTGTTTTGAAGTAAATGTGCACCTGTTCCTTCACCTGATGCCTCGCAAAACAGAGTGGCTGTGAGAGGGAGGCAAAATGTGTAGGGAACATCTACAAAAATCTGTCCAAATACTGTACAGAGAAGCCTTGTTTAACATGACCGCCACAGCTAATCCATCCATCCATCCATCTATCCATTATCTTTACCCGCTTCTTCCTTTTTGGGTCGCAGCCACAGATAATCAACTTTAACTAACAGAAAAATGACTCTGAGTTAATTTGACAGATATTGAGCTAAAATTTTGTGTTGCTGCAGCTGAGTCAACACATGCAGTGGTGCTTGAAAATTTGTGAACCTTTCATAATGTTCAATATTTCTGCATAAATATGACATGAAACATCATCAGATTTTCATGTAAGTCCTTAAACTAGCTAAAGATAACCCAGTTAAACAAATGAGACAAACATATTACACTTGATCATTTATTTATTGAGGAAACTGATCCAATATTACATATTTGTGAGTTTAACGAACAGGGACTGAGGGCCTCAGAAAAATTTGTTGATGCTCATCAGGCTGGAAAAAGGTTTCAAAACCATCTCTAAAGAGTTTGGACTCCACCAATCCACAGTCAGACAGATTGTGTACAAATGGAGGAAATTCAAGACCATTGTTACCCTCCACAGGAGTGGTCGACCATCAAAGATCACTCCAAAAGCAAGGTGAGGTCACAAAGGACACCTGGGTAACTTCTAAGCAACTGAAGGCCTCTCTCACATTGGCTAATGTTGATGTTCATGAGTCCACCATCAGGAGAACACTGAACAACAATGATGTGCATGGCAGGGTTGCACGGAGGAAGCCACATGCTCTCCTAAAAGAACATTGCTGCTCGTCTGCAGGTTACTGAAGATCACACGGACAAGCCATAAGATTGTTGGAAAATGTTTTGTGAAAGGATGAGACCAAAATAGAACTTTGGTTTAGATGAAAAGTGTTATGTTTGGAGAAAGAAAAACTCTGCATTCCTGCAGAAGAACCTTACATCATCTGTGAAATATGTGGCGGTAGTACCATGGTTTGGACTTGTTTTGCCACATCTGGGCCAGGACGGCTTGTCATCGTTGGTGGAACAATGAATTCTGAATTATATCAGATAATTTCTAAAAGAAAATGTCAGGACAAGACAATGACTCTAAGCCCACAAGTGGTTCTACCAAAGAATGATTCAAGAAGAATAAAGTTCATGTTTTGGAATGGCCAAGTTAAAGTCCTGACTTTAATCCAATCCAGATGTTGTGGAAGGACCTGGACTGAGCAGTTAATGTGAGGAAACCCACCAACATTCCAGAGTTGAAGCTGTTCTGTGGAGGAATTAACTAAAATTCCTCCAAGCCGGTGTGCAGGACTGAACAACAGTTACTGGAAACATTTAGTTGAAGTCATTGCTGCACAGAGGGGTCACACCAGGTACTGAAAGCAAAGGTTCACATACTTTTACCACTCACAAATATGGAATAATGAATAGTTTTCCTCAATGAATAAATGACCAGGCATAATATTTGTGTCTAATTTGTTTAACTGGGTTCTCTTGATCTACTTTGAGGACTTGTGTGAAAATCTGATGATGCTTTATATCATATTTATACAGAAATATAGAAAATTCTAAAGGGTTCACAAACTTTCAAGCACCACCGTGAGTGTTGACTCCAGCCATTTCCATTCTCTTGACAAAATCCACCACTATTTGTCCTTCCTGGTTTCTTTCCTTGACCTCAAACCTACCCATCACTTCCTCATCCCCTCTGTTTCCTTCACCAACATGTCAATTAAGGTCTTCTCTGTTCACCACTCTCTCCTCCCTGGGTGGGAAGACTCCACTATCACTTCATCCAGATCCTTTCAGAATGTATCTTTCTCCTTTATGTCACATCTTTATGTGGAGCATAACCACCGACAACATTTAGCATCAGACCTTCTACTTCTACCTTCAGGCACATCATCCTATCAGACACTCTTTTCACCTCTACTACATTCTTTGCCAACTCCTCCTTCAGGACCACCCCTACTCCATTTCTCTTTCTATCCACACCATGGTAAAACAGTTTAAACCCCACTCCAATGCTGCAAGCCTTACTGCTCTTCCACTTGGTCTCTTGGATGCATAAAACATTTACCTTCCTTCTCTGCATCATGCCAGCCAGCTCTCAACTTTGACTGTCATTGTCTCCTCATTTAGAGTTGTAACCCTCAGCCCTACATTCTTGACTTTCCTCTTCTCCCTCTGTCTCTTGACACATTTATTTCCTCATGGTCTTCGACTAAACAATAGAACAACTTCCGCCATCACTCTGCTCGTCAACAGGACCGGTGGTGGTCATTGTTAACCTGGTCCTCGACCCATCCGGTATGGTGTCGCTTAGATAAACTCGCATGTTAGCTGGGGCAAACGCTTTTTAAGTCGGATGCCTTTCCTGACACAACTCTCACCATTTCACTCAGATAATAAGTGCCGTGTGTTTTGTGTTCATAAACGGATCCTAAGTTTGGAAAATGGACTAATGTGGTTTTGCTGTTTTTAATTTATCCTCAGTCAAGGTTTTATTAGTAATTTTTTAACACATTTTATGAAGTACTTTACATATACAGTTAAGTAACTCCATATCATAGAATGTAAGATATTACACAACATACCTTTATATGATAACAAAGGCCATGTTGGTTGGCCTTGTTGTCGTTATAAGTGCTCTATAAATAAAATAGTATGGTAACAACACAATAAAATAAATCTTATTTAAATGTCAGTTTGGAGACATTTGTTTTGGACTTCTTACTGTCTCAATGGCTGCCTTCACAAAATATTAGTGCATAAATAGAAGCATATGTTTATCACTTTGTACTTGTACTATATATTTAGTGACATCCTTTGATGTTTGTTTACATTTGTCATAATCCCCCAATCTGATAATGTAACAAGACTGACCCTGAACTGTATATTTGTTCTCTGGAAAAAAAAAAAAAAAAAACAGAGTGATGGATGGAGTGAAAGAGGGTGTGACCATCCACAGGGTGTCCGTCTGATTCTCTTTATCTCTCTCCACCTGAGTGCCAGTTAATCCTCCCCTCATCCCTCGGACTCCCAGCTGGATCCACCAGCTTCTCCTGAACGGCAGGCGGCATTAACGCCGAGGAACTTTCCCCCGCTGTCTGTTAGCAAAAAGCTGATTAGAGATTACACAGGCCTGCTGCAGAAAAAAAACATAACCCTCCATCTCATCTCAAATCACTTTTCTCTCCTTCCTCTCTTCATTTCTTTATCTTCTTAATCCCAGCTCTCCTCCTTTTCAATGTCACCAACTTTCACTCCCGTTTTACCTCCACTCTTTGCTCTTTCCTGACAGCTGAATGACAAGATAGATGAAGATGAGCAAAATAGGGAAATGAAAAAAGAAGAAGAAGAAAAAAAAATGCTTCCCATCCTGAGTGGTGCCAGAATGATGTCATGGGGGGCATTTGTCCTCCTGGTGTGGAGGCTTCCCTTCCTCTGCTAATTACCTTGTACAAACTCGAATCTGATATGGCGGATATGAGGCCCAAATACAATTATTGTGGGCTAACAAAGAGATATTGAGATTCAGGGAATGAGGGAGAGACCACAAGTGAGATAGAAGGAGAGGCACGTGCACGTCCATCCGTGCACGCATGCACACACTCTCTGCAGCCACCCACACACACAAACACAAGCACTTGTCCTTCCCCTCCATTCCCTCAGATAGGCTAATGTTATTACTGGGGTAATTATCCTCATTAGTGCCAGCAGCTGTAGAGAACCTACAGCTTGCTGTTCAAACTCCACCTTGAATCTTTCTATCTTCTATCCTCTTTATATTCCCCACATCTCATGCTTTGTTCTTTTTTTGAGCTAAAAATAAAGCCTGTTGAGTGTCTAACAGACCTGAGCTATCACTTCCATTTAGTTCAGATGAATTTGCAATGGACACTGGAAGCTAAAGGTTTGGAACATAGACGGGTAATTTAAAATATTCTCATGTAAAATGAGAGAATAAAGTTGATGAAGTGCAGATTTGCTCAGTTGCAACAACAACAGAGCACAAGGTGGCACTGTTCAGCCAAATAACCCCTTCCACTGACCTCCCCTGGCTTCTGCTTTGGGCCTGACTCTCATCACAAGCCATTCTTCTCCACAGAACATTAGCTGTCACACTCCTTCCTCCTTGCATATAATGACAAACTCTGAATAGGATGGGCAGCAAAATGGGAAATAATTGTGTTTGCACGACTTTGGCTGCCAGCTGATGTTTTATATGGGACACCCTGGAAACGACCCTTGCGTTGTAACTTTACGCCCCAGTTTGCACCTTTACGGAAAAATTACGAGATCAACAACTGAGGCGTGCAGCTTTATGCGCAGCGTCCTCCTCGCTCTGCGAGATTGCCTTTTGTTTTATTGCCAGAGGCTGCTGCAGACAGTAAGTAACCTGTATACCGCTAACCCCCCGCATCAAGCGCTAAATGTCATGCATAGTCTGTTTTTATTGGCTGATATGGCCTGTTGTGCCCTTCTCCTTTTGCTGGAAGCCTTTGTTAAAGAGATGGTTGTTAATGCTGCTGACCAGATGGGCTCCTCTCCCCCCGCACGTCCCACTCAGGGTGTTTACCATGCACTGGGCTGTGGATAACAGGTGAGACTACTGCTGGCTGCTCATCCAATCAGAGAGCAGCAGCTGTCTGGCATCTGCCTGTAAACCTTTATTTGGCATTTGGAGCCTCAAGGGTGTGGGTTGGATAATAACACAGAATCAAAGTGAATTCTGTTTAATATGTTTTCTTTCATTTTTCCCTCATAAGATTTTTTTTTTTGTTATGTGAAATGGTCATGCAGGCTGCCTCACTGAATCCTCCCAGGAGAGGAGCTTGGGTTGATTAAAGCTGAAGTATTATCAAGGGTATATCCAGTGCTGACAAACCCACCCAATCATTTAATTGTCATTTCACAAAGTTTAGAGATAATTCCCTGAAACGTTCCCCCGTGCCTCGTGTGACAAAATGCTCCCAGCACTGGCTGTGCAAACAGTGAACATTCCTTTCCCCTTTCCAATTCAGGCCATCCTGAATTACAGCAATTTGGTATCATGGCAACAGCGGAGGTAAGGCCAGGCCAGGGATTGTTGAGGAACAGTCTTTTAAAGCCCTGAATCAATCTGCCTTAATGGATGACCTGTGTCTAGCATGCATGTATGGATTAGTTTAGCGGGAGCACCTGTCCCTGTTCTGTCAACAGCAGATCAGGTTACCGGCAGCACGTCCACCTGGCTGCCGCGACTTCCTGTGATTGACAATGCGCCGCTGTGGAATGATGACATTTACCAAGATGTAAACAAGCGATTTCGAAATACTTTAGGGTACAAAGTGTTCTCTGTGTGGAGCAAAATAAATACACCTTTTAGATGATTATGACGTAAAAAAAAAATAAAAAGGCAGCTCACAGCAAGAAGGGTTTGTGTGTGAATCTCCAGTCCCCTCCCCATTCCACGACCCTCTAAAAGGATAAGTGAGTACAGCTAATGGACGACTGGATGGATGATATAAACAGCAGCTAACCCCTCTGCATTATATAAAAATGCCTTAAACACTGCATTTCCTAACAAGGCTGGTTGTAGGTTGATTATGGAGTTAAGCGGCCCGGTGAAGCTGCGGCTCGGCTTGACGTCCTTCCAAGAACAGGTTGGATCCCACAGCAGGCCTGCAGGAAGCAAAGCTTCTTCACTGCTGTGTTTATTCTCTGTACATGTTGAAATGATTACAAGTACGTTAAAATAAGATCATTTTACTTTGATAACAGGAGTGGACCTCAGAAAAGACAAAAAAAGCTGTAAAATGTGATACGAATAGGAAACAGCTGGAGGAGCAATAGTGAGGTTAATTGGCAACAAGACGGATGATTGGCTATGAAAAGAGCATTTTAGATCATTTGAAATTCTTAGAAGTAAAGATGGGCAGAGGTTCACCAGTCTGCAAAATAACATGCATAAAATTAGTAAAAAATTTAGAAGAAAACAAAAAAAATTGGACAATTTATTAAAAAAACAAACAAACATATTTTTTTCAGTTTCTGAGAGTATTCTGATAGTTCTCATTCAGGATGAGAAAACGGGGAAAAGCTAGTGGTTCCCAACCCTAGTCCCTGAGGAACACCATCCTGCATGTTTTAGTTGGTCCTCTGCTCCAACACACCTGATTTGAATGAAAGGGTGATTGGGCTGAACTTAAAGAAGTAATTAAACCACTGAATCAGGTGTGTTGGAGCAGAGAAAAACTAAAACATTCAGGATGGTGTTCCCCAAGGACTAGGGTTGGGAACCACTGATTTAAACAATGCAGTTTGATACACAAACGTAGTTTTGATCTGCAAACTTTTGACAAAACACAAAACAAACATTAAAACTCCTGACAAAGAAAAATGGATCCTTATTTAATCCAGCTGGAATAGACCCCCCCACCCCCACCCCCCCATGCATGCCTTTTTACTTGCAGTCACTGTCATCTCCACTGATGATGGATCCCCTGATGATGAAACAATTAGCTTGCAGCCGTTGTGCTGCCCACAAAGATGGGCGGATGATAGATGGGGCAACTGATAGACTTGGCTGGTCGGTTTTGGAGGTGGTGGGTGGGGTGGGGGTGGGGGGGCTTTGTCCTGGATCTGCGACACCTTCTATCTTGTGATCAATGCAGCCCCCACTTTGCCTCCATCCAATCCTCAGAATCCTCAGCTCCCCCCCCACCACCAGCTGCTTGTGACCCCTCATCACAGTTCGGCCTCTGCTCGCCATGTGCTGGGAGTCAAAGGGTTCCCACCTATCGCTCAGCAGAATGGATCCCCCACCATCTCCTGTCTCCCCCCCCTCCCCCCCTGCGCTAAATCCCAATCAATCGCTTGGCAGACAGAGATGGATTGGGACGTCCCACGACCCTGTACCTTCCAGGGAACCCACCCGCCCTTCAAAGGGCTGCTGTCATTAATGGATAATAGAGGTGATACCAGGAGGAGCGTGCAGGTCAAGTCTGCCGCCCCTGGAAGGAAGTTATGAGAAAAGAATGGAGGGACATTTGTTTCTCTTTAGGAGCGAGAATCACAGTGTCTAACTCTAGTTAGTTGGATTTCTTTGATCCCCACAGATGTCTCTCCATATGCTCTCTGATCCATCATGGCCAATTTCATGTCAGGAACGTGGAGTCCTGTATCAGCCATCAGCCTGTTGATGTATGTTGTGGGTCTTCCTCTTCCTCTGGGACGATGTGCTGGTTCCCAGAATAAACCCCCAGCTGACTCATTCCTTCTTGGCTCTGTGACGATGAGCAGCAGCATGAAGTTTTCTGATTTGAATCACTTCTACTGGTAGGAGTTGTCTGTAAAGGTCCTTGTTTGTCAACTTTCGCCATTTGACACTGAGGGCATGTCTGCGTAGACGAGTAAAAGTCCTTTGTGTTGAGTCGGAAATCATTCACCTGTTTGCTCAGGTCTCCTGTGAGTGCACTGTTTCCCAGAAGCATTACATCATTACTTCCATCTTGCTGACATTCGTAGTCCAACTTCAGGCGCTGTGATCGACAGCAGAGCAAAGTCAGGGTCAGTGACAATGCTTTCTAGATGGTATTGTCTCCTGGCAGTAGTTTTGTTGAGTATAAAGCCAAGACAGGGGTCTGCAAGCTGCGGCTCTGGAGCCACACATGGCTCTTCGGTTCCTCCGCAGCGGCTCTCTCAAGCTTTGATCAAATCTGACATAAAAATTGAATTTTATGTTCAAACAAATGACTAGTTTTAGCAGTTTTCTTGTAATTTCCTTTGCAAATATGTGGATGCTATACTAATGCACAGAGTAAATTATACTCCCTTTAACTTTATGCTTTATTTCTTCAAAGTAGGGTGTTCAATTTCTCCACAATGATAATAATAATGAAAACAAAACACATACGCCTGCACAGTTCATTTAGTTTTTTTCTTTTTTAACTGGCAAAATAATATACATGTATTTATTTCTTTTTTTCCCTTTACAAGAATCCAGTCTTCTGTGATAGAATTGCAACCTGATATGGGCACCAGTGATCCCCAAAAAGGAAAAAAAAAAAAAAAACGAGTAAAGATAATGGATGGATGGATGGATGGATGGATGGATGGATGGATGGATGGAATCCTGTCTTTTGTCTTAAAATGTCAAAATATCAATAGATGTTAACAATCAATAGATGTTTTTAGGTTTATAATTTCATGCCCACTGGCCAGAAAAGCCCACTCTAACAAACTTAAAGTGGCCCATGGGCCACCAGTTGACAATAATTGTAGCAGGTCTAATTTATTAAAGGAAGGGGCAGAAATGGCTCATTTGACCCTAAAGGTTGCAGATCCCTGAGCCAAGATGTGCATGGTCTTGTAGGGTACGCCTCATTACATAGTCCACTACAAAAAATAAAATGGTATGGAGCAAGTGCATGTCCTTGTAGCTCCCCTGCTATACAGGACCTCAAAATGTTAGTTTCATCATCAGCAAACAATTCTCTGGCAAATGTGTTGTTATACATGATGTTTATGATCCTGGTTTATTGTTTCAGGAATTCCATAGACTTGAAGTGTTTTGATCAGTTTGTTTCCGTCAACTGAATCAAAAGCTTTATTGAAATACACAAATGTGAGAATGGCTTGAACTGAGCACATTTTCTTCAATTTAGTTTATGAGCAGTGCATTTTTCACAATCTTTACTGTAAATGCTTCAGAAAAAGTGTTGTACTCTTTAAGGTTTGAAATGTTTTAAAAGAATATGGTTTCTGATTAAAAGTATATTATTTAAATAATAATTAAAAAACTACAGAAGATTAAAATGTGTCTTCTTCTGTTGGAGTTTAATTTAAAATATTTTTTGGTATACAGGAGAAACTACTTAAATAGTTTTTAATCATGGAGCAAACTGCTAAGTAATTATTTTAAATTTTTGATTGTAAGAATTCAGATAATTCTGAAAAATTACATTATAAGCGTTTTAAAATCTATTAAAAGTTCCTCATTTTGCCTGAATGACTAACAATTTTAGAGTTTAGTTTTGTAACTAATGCTAACTCATGGTAAATATTACTGTATTTGTGGATGTTTATAAAACATATTTAAAATAGAATAAGCAATGCAGGGGAAAGTACATTATACTGCTTTGAGTAAAAAAAAGAAAAAAAAAAAAGAAAAAGAAAAAAAACCTTTATTAAGTTTTAAAAACTACTCACTGGACCATTCCACTGTTGAATTAATAACATATTCCCAGATAAACTAAATCAAACTAGTTGGTGTTTTAGTTTTGCTTCTGTTGGACTTTTTAATTTTATTTTATAACATTTTTCCTCCACCAAATCACATTTTTCAAGGAACATTTTGACATAAAACTTGCACAAAAGACATTAAAACTTGTGTTTTGCTTATTTGCTGTAAATCAACTGATCTGTGCAGAGAGGACAATATGTGTCCATGAGTGTTTTTATGTAACTTTCAATTTAAAATAGCTTATTCCTTAGTTTTACAGTTTAATTAAACAATCCATTTATTTTTGCACGTGTCAGGTGAAACAAATATTTCACATTATTTCCATTTAAATAAGGAATAAAAAAAAACCTTTCACATAACTACACCTAATAGTGCTTGAATAACATACGAGTTGAAGCTGCCTGCATATCATTGTAACGTAGTTTGGTGTAAAATAACAGTAAAATACAAACTTTAAGTACTATATTTTGCATAAGTAAAACTGAAGTGGATAATGTTTTACATCATATGCTAATATTAGTACAAATAGAGATAAAAACTAATGCATTTGCACATAATTTGTATTTATTTTACATCCTATAAAAGTAAGAAACAGTTTAACATTCCAAGTGATGCATTTTTTTTTAAATTTTCATTAAAAAATGGCCTAAAATCCAAACCACAATTCCACTACAGTAAACAAAAATGATTGAATGAAGCACGTTTCTAACCCAAACCTTAAAAAAAAGATCTTTTTTGAGTTATTTGCACATTGTATCTGTCAGTCATGTCCCACAAAGCCCCGTCTCCTTTCACTTCTCAGAATAATACAGTCTTGACATTGCTCTGCGGATCATCATCCCGGTTGAAGAGTTGCTGCTCGATGCTTCCTGATTTCCTTCACAGCACACGAGTGATTGCATCATTCGCACGAGCACCGACAACAAATATCATTTGCCGTGCAAAAAAGTCTCCACAATGCCATAACACCATGATTGGGCATGAAATGTCTCATTTTGGATTCACTGCCAAGGGCTCAAGGAGGATCATTCACATGTAGATGTGTCCTTCTGAAAGTGTCTCAGATATACAATTTCCATTTAGATAAGGTGTACACACAAATAAAGAAAGGACATTGGGTTCTTCATTTGATTAACTAATCATAGTCTTTGTAATTCCACTCTGGGACCTCTGAGGGCAGTGCACCCTGATTAGCTGATTGCTGCAGCTTTGGCACAAATCAGTTCAAGTTTCTCCGCTCCAAACCCACAAACACGGCGGCACAGATTAAACCCACGGTTAGGACGCAGAAAGTTTCAGCCTGTTTAATCCCTTTTGTCTGAACAGATAGCCACAGCAGAGTCCCACATCAACACGTAGAGAACGGCACAAGAACTGGAGTGGGAGGCGATTAGGGTCTTTAAAGGTCCCAGGAGCGTGGAGGCAGCTTGTTCGTGATTAGCCTGAACTTAAAGGTACATTGTGTGCTTATTGCCTCTCGTTGAACCGGGGAATTCATTATATTCTTAAGCTGAGGGTGGAAAAAGTACACCCACAGCTTTGGGGCAGATATCTTAACGTGTGAATTAAATAAATCCGATTTGCGGCAAGATGAAGGAAGTTTCTGTTTCTCTGCACGTTGGTAAAGCAAGCACTCCTCACCTCACGGCTCGAGCCTCGGAGTGCTTTAACCCTCTTCCCACTCCTCTGCCAGGGCCTCTTCATGCGACGCAGCGTGTCCGTGTGTCATCTGAAGGCTGTATAGAAACTCTACAGCTCCTCTCCATGACTGATCTCTTTTGATAGGCCTCATTATGCAAACTGCTCCCAACTCCCGCCGCATAATTAGTGCTTAATTAATTTGAGTGAAATCTTTCATCTGTCTATGTCCGGCCAGCTCCTTCCTTCCATTTACAACATGATATTAATTTCAGAGGAGGGGAGTGGTGGCCCAGCTGATGAAAAGGCTGATATAATTAATCAAGTACTGTATCTTTTTTTTCCCCTTCAGTTTTTTTCCAGAAATAATAATAAGTGTGATGAGCAGAGTCTGATTAACCCTATTATGCTCCCTAATTAGGGTGATCATTTAATAATCAAGGAAGCAGCACAATTATAAGAGAATGCAAATCATGCCGTCTAATGGAGAGTGTGCCAATTCTATGAATTCTTTGTTTGGAACATGTAGCATTCCCAAACCAAATGTGAAGAAAAGGTCCCCCGTTCTGTTGATGCTCATGGGTTCTGCCAACAAAGCTGAGGCCAAAAGGTGGCTCCATGCATTCCTTAAATTCTTGTCTTTTTCAGAGAAGAGCGACAGCAAAATTAAGATAGCAGTGATTTGACTTAGTCAACATCGAAGCTAAAAAGGTCTTAGTGCAAAATGAACAGTTGGGTAGAAATTTTTAGCTCAGGGAGTGTGCAACTTTTACAATCAAAATAATAATTTCTGCTAAAACTTTAAAGGATGTAAGCTCATATGATGAAAAATAAACAAAACAAATATCCATTTACTTCTAATTATTTATGTGTTCAGAACATTTAATATAATCAAGTTAACATATTAGTCACCTGTTATATGTAGCAAAACTGCCTTTCCCCCCTTCTTAGCAACTTGCCTCAAATGTTATGGACAGGCTAATAAAACAACCCAAAAGGACCAGTCTGTTCGCCCTCCACCTTGTGTTATTAGTATCATTCTGTTATGGAGATTTTAATTGGATGGTTGCATTAAATTGCACAAGAAAACTGCTAAAAATAATTTTGATTGTGTTTATAAATACAAATATTAAGTCATTGCCATGTTAGGCTTAATTCAAGTAAAAAGATTGGACAAAAGCGCCACGTGTGGCTCAATAGCCACAGGTGGCAGAACCTTATTTTAATGGGAAGTTTAAAGATAAATGAAAATAAAATATATATAAAAAAATAGTTAACTGTTTTTCTTCAGAGTTCATTGAATAATAATAATAATATTTTTTTTAAATCACAGACCACTTTCCATTGGTGCTTAGTGAAGTCACATAAACCCTGAAAATCCCAAATTATGGTGGTGAATCTTAATTTACATACAGATTAACAGCAAAAACATTTGCTAATTTGCAATCTTAGGTCTATGGATCCTTTTCATTTATATGACTTATTTTAATATGAAGCAAAATGTAGCAGTCACTCTTGACAAGAACAAAACAAATAATAATTGTCATAATTTAAGGTTATTTCTTGTTTAATCTGGGATTAGAAATGACAGTAATAAACGTTGTGCCCCAAACTTGAGCTCTAATCTGTTTAGATACTTCAAATGCATCTGTTTCATGCTGCTGTGTTCATTCATGCTCATCTGCTCATACAGACTCATGTTCGTGCTGCTGTTTGGAGTAATGTTTTCTATGATATGAGTGCTTAGTGTATTTTTAGTTGATGTCTTTCTTAGTTCATATCTTAGATGTTATTACTGTTTTTCTTTTACTTCTTATTGTTGGATGTAACATGGACCCTGCACATAATCTCGTTTCATCACATGTACAACGTGGTGCGAATGACAATAAAGATTCTCTGACTCTGACTCATCTTCTGCAACCAATGTTTCTGTTGACACGAGTTTCAGCACCATGGACAGCAGCCAGTCCTCCTCACAACAGCTGTTGGCAAAGAGCTTCAGTTTTAATAATTCATCAACAATTCAAGAAACAAGCTGTGCATTTAAAACAGAGCAGTCCACATGGGCCCAATACATCTTTAGATGAGCAGATAGTCATCAGTAGATAAAGGATAGGTCCCATTAGTTGCAACAGTGTCCATCTTTCACGTTCCTCTGCTGTCCACACTTTCATCAAGATAATGGCGACCTCGTATATGGAGCCCATGAGCAATGGCCTTGATTTCATTTCTCACAGCAGCCAGCGAGCGACAGAACAGGGACCTTTTTTTTTGTTTACTTGTGTGAGAAGTGGAGGGACTGCTAAACAAATGCCTGTCAGCGAGTTCCTTTATGTGCTGGCTGCTCTTGATCCAATGTGCATGCCTCTTCTATGTCTTTGTGAGGTGTGTGTGTGTGTGTCCACATGAATGTACCTCAATTTGCTCCTCTTTACCCCCATAGTGCAGCTGTGCCTCAGAGAACTCTTGTGTAGTAATTGAATGAGCTGAAGCTGCATTTGTGTGTGTGTGTGTGTGTGTGAGTGGAGGGGGTGGGGGGGGCAGGTGGTGGTGGAACCTGTGGCAGTGAATGTGATGCCCGCTGGCCTTATTATCTGTAATACGGCAGCCGCTCTGCCTGCGCTTTCTCATCCACTCATGAATACAGAAATGAATGTGATGGACGTCAGAGGTGAACGCAGCGGGGAGAGACGGGCCAGAGGCTGTTTTAATCAGCTCCCAGATAGAACAATCACTTTATCCACCTCCACAGCTCAGAGGTGAATTAATGTTTAACATTCCAGGGCATGCTTTCTGACAGGGGACTCCACCCCAAACAACCAATGGACTGCAGAGATTATTGAGAGACACTCTGCTGTTTCTGATGAGTAAATTAGGGCTAAACATGCCCCTGGGACTCAAGCGACTGATATGCCTGATCTACAGGAAGACCCCATTCTCTCTCTTTTTTTTTTATTATGAGGCTCTTTGCAAGAAAATAAAATTGGGTGTTGTCCCTTTGAAGGCTTTGTTCTGGCTGTGCATAAGTTCTGAGCCAATCCTTATTATTATTTTTTCCTAATTTTAATTCCAACGAGACGTGTTTTTGATTTGTGGTTCTTCAGGCTTTCTGGAGATTTTTACTTAGGATTTTAGCTGCTTTTTACTTCTTTGCAGTCCAGTCCCTTGCGTGATCACGACGGAATGATGTGCAGTGTGTGAAAAGCGAGGAAACAAGAGTGGAGCACAAAAAAAAAAAAAAAAAAAAGAAATGACATCCACAACAGCATCTAAAAGTCATGGCAAGCTTCTTGACTAAACCTTTTTGTAATTTCTGCTCTTAAGGGGCTAGTCCTACAGCGCACAATTCGCTAAGTGACCACTTTAAAAGTGAGTTTTGCCTTTTCATGAATGTCAATAAAGCCTAAAATCTCCGTCCTTGTCTAAAAACAGGGATCAGCATCACTGTCAAAAGTACAAATGGCATCAGGGCCATTCCCAGTCATGTCCATGAGGTCCATTAGAATTAAGCTCAGAGCCATACCACTTTACAGAGCTTTTCACAGCAACCTGGTCTCATGGGCAACCTTCTAAAGTACACTTGAAAGTCTAGACAGTGACCTCTGCGTTGCTCTGATGGCCAAACAGGCAATTTTCTCATTGATCTTTCTGCCGCTGAGGCCCGAACTCTTCTCTAAAGGATCAGAACAAACCTTTTACCATTGTTGTTTCAAAGGTTCAGAAAGGCTGCGGTTTAATGCCTTGAATTCCCTTAGACCTCCAGGAGAAACCACTTACTGACAGCAATGAAGCGGTGATTTGTCATCTATAAGAAACAGTTTATATTAAGGCAAAAGTGGAGTCATTGTATGGACTTTTTTTTTTGGCTCTTTAAACACACAAAGTGCAAAAAAATGTAATGATTTAATTTACAATATGTCAGAAAATAATAGTTTTTCTTTAGAAGAATCATCGTTGTTGTGCTTTTGGAACCTTTATTTAAAAAGAACAACCAGTGAACAAGGTGGGTTTTTTTTTTTGTGCAACAAATTATTAAGTGAATAAAAACAACTAGACTTTTCCAGAACCAGGAATAAATAACGTGCGACCGTCAATGTTTGGGAAGCAACAAGCTGACAAACAGGACTGAAGGGGAAAAAAAGAATAACCTTAAAATGTTAGAACAGTTGGAACTGATTTCTCTTTACAGAAAAACTACATTTAAAAACCAATCACTTCATTAAACTCTGTTGCTTTTGTTCTGTTGGGTCATTGTTCCTTTTTGCTCCCAGTTTTTGGGGACAAAGAGGCAGCGCTGCGTCCACAGCCAGACTGATTAAATCTGGATCCCTCGCCGCCTCTCTCCATGGTGCTGAAAGAGCCCTATATCAGATTACAAGCAGCCAGAATAGGACCTCAGCTAATCCATTACAATAATTGATTGACAGAGCATTGAAAGTGGTCCTGTAGTGAGCGCCAATTACAGTCATGTCCTGTTGCACTTCCAAATTGGCTCCGTTTGGCACAGCGCATGGAAGCAATCACTCATGTGGGAAGTACAGGAGGCTTCTGATG
>JARVLU010000624.1:13944367-13966390 GCA_031762415.1 Simpsonichthys santanae
CACAAAGCAGTGGCACGTGTGCATTTGTGCTGGGGCCCATCAGACCGTAAAAGGAGGAGGGTCCCGGCGTGTGCCTCGGCCGGGGAGGGGCCGCGCGCGCACACATTAATGTAATAAACCGCCAGTGCATCTGCTGAGCTATCTGCACATCCTCCAACGAAATCCACTAAAGCCAGGCTCTGAGCCCTCCCACACCAAAATCCACTGGGATCTTGGTTTCATCCCATTGGTCGGGGATGCTGCGACAGGAGGGGGGCGAGAACAATAGCATCATTCCGGCATAAAAAGAGTGGAGCTATGCCTTGGAGACGAAAACATTTCAGCAACAGAAGGCTCGAGAAACCGGGGACATAAAGTCCCGAAAGCTTCTGGTGTTGCCATCTTTTCTACCAAACCTGGATACTTCACACTTCACCCACCGCCCCGAAGTGCCTTCACGCTGTCACCCGCCAAGATGCCCAAAGGATTCCTGGTAAAAAGAAACAAGAAATCTGCACATGTTTCCTACAGGACTCGCTCAGATGAAGATGAGCTCCAGGAGCTCCCCACCCCAGTTGCCTTGCCGACTCAGGCGGACCCCTCCCCCGCGATGTCCATGGCGTCCAGTCCCGCCCGCGCCTCCTCCTCGCCGGATTTCACCGCGGCCGACGCGCCCGTGCCAAGGCTGGAGAAGCCGGCCCAGTTCGGCAACCCAGAGGCGGCGTGCCAAGCCCTGTACAGCCCCACCCGACCCATCAGCAAGGAGCACGAGCGGGAATATTTGGAGCGAAGTTTCAACCTGGGCTCACCGATTTCTGCAGAGTCATTCCCCACGAGCGCCTCCCTCTCCGGCCTGGAGCATCTCCTGTACGCGCCTGTAGACCTGAAGATGGGCACCAGCAACAGCAGCCGCAGCGGCACCACCAGCACCAGCAGCCTCACGGGACCAAGCAGCCGGGTCTCCACCAAGCGACCCGCGGACGGAGCGGAGCGCAAACTCAAACCCGCCTCCAAGAAACCCAAAGCCATCAGAAAGCTCAACTTCGAGGACGAGGTGACGACCTCCCCGGTGCTCGGGCTGAAAATCAAAGAGGGCCCGGTGGAGACGAAGCCGAGGGCGCAGTCCTCCGCGGGCGCCAAACCGCTGGGCGAGTTCGTGTGCCAGCTGTGCAAGGAGGCGTACGCGGACCCCTTCTCCCTGGCTCAGCACAAGTGCTCCCGCATCGTCCGAGTCGAGTACCGGTGTCCCGAGTGCGACAAGATGTTCAGCTGCCCGGCCAACCTGGCGTCGCACCGCCGCTGGCACAAGCCCCGGAGCACCGGGGCCCCCGCCACGGCCGCGCAGCAGCCGGAAGCGGGTAAGATGCCGCCGCTGGGGGTCAAGTCCGATGAAGCCAAAGAGATGAGTGACAGAGACAGTCCGAGTCCGGGTCTGTCCGAGTCCGGGTCTGAAGACGGCTCGTACGACTGCCAGTTCTGCGGGAGGAGGTTTAAGCGCCAGGCGTACCTGAGAAAACACATCATGGGGCACCAGGTGCTGCAGAAGAAGGTGCTGGAGGAGCACGGGTTTCAAACCAGCGACCGAGCAGCGGCAGAGCAGGCTCCTGTGCCGGCCCCCTCCTCCTCCTCCTCAGCATCATCTTCCTCCTCCTCAGCATCCGCAGAGGACGCGTCAAACCAAAGCCCCCTGAATCTGAGCCCTGTGGACTGCCTGCTGTGCCCGGTGTGCGGGGAGAGTTTCACCAGCAGAGCCGGCCAGGAGCGACACCTGCGCCTCATGCACTCCTCCCAGATCTACCCGTGCAAGTACTGCCCCGCCACCCTCTACAGCTCGCCGGGCCTCACCAGGCACATAAACAAGTGCCACCCGTCGGAGAACAGGCAGGTGATCCTGCTGCAGATGCCTGTGCGCCCCGCCTGCTGAACAGAACCTGTGCCTTTCATGGAGGAAGATCAGAAAAAAAAAAATAATAATAAAGAGAAGGAAAGTGGCTTTGAGTTAGAAGAATTAAAAAAGAAAATAAAAAGTTTCTGCCATAACTTCAGGCCAATGAAAGGCAGGGCTGTTTGATGTTTCAGTGGTGTCTTTTCCATGCCAATCAGTGATTGTTGAATGCTTGTCTCTATATTCCAATAGGCCTATTTTGAGATTTTTATTTCTCAAATTAGTTTATCAAGTAAAATAAAAAAGAATACAAAGCGTTAGTTTGACTGTTAAAGGGTATTTTTCTAGGACAGCACATCAATGATAGCTTCTAGACCTAAGAAACGTCTTGAAATTCTCAGAAATCCCATTTCCCCCCATTTGTCCTGAATTCACTGACCATGATGGCTCCATCTCTGTAGCTTTACGCCACTTTGTGAATGATGTGACTTTAGCAACTTTTGTTTTGGTGCAGGGGAAAAGGGTGACTGAAGAATTCACTGTTTAGTAGAACCACAAATGCCTTTAGATGACAGATAGTCTGAAATAGCCTACATACATCCAAATCCTGCTGTATAACTGCCTTAAGTCAACATAGATTGTTTTTTTAATTTTGATTGCTGGCACATATTTTATTATTAATATTAATGAAGATTGTTGCAATATTTTTCATCATATTTATTTATTTATTCTAATTATTTTATGTAACTTATTGTGATTTTCCCACCCCTTCTGTGAATTGTTCTGGCAGTTTACGTCGTACAGCCAAATTGTTTTTTTTTTATTTATTTAATTTGTTTTAATTTTTATTAGTTGTGATAATTGTTGTGAGTCGGGTTTTAACCTCGAATCTTTGCAGCTCTTGTTTAAAATAAAATAAAAAGTAAAAAAAAAAAAAAAAAAGAAACGTGAAGCTCTTACCTTAGATGCAATCTTTTTAAAGGACAAGTTATTTTTCTTAAATGTTGGCTTTTATAGCGCTTTGATTGTATGTGTATATCGTTGGTGTCTTATCAAAATAAAATATTTTCAAAAGGACACGTGGTGTCAGAGTGAATGAACTTCCTTTAAAACATTTATTATTAGATAGTTGTTCAAACTAAACGCTTATTATAAATTAAAAAGTTCTGTTCAAAAAGTTACTTTTAAATTCTAAAAATGACATTCAAAATTTAAAATCCTTGAAATAGAGATGACTTTTCAGCATATTCTTAAAACACATTTTTAAACCGTTTAGAAAAAAATAAATTGAACTTATATTTCTGAACTTAAAACTAATTTAACTTTAAAACACAACCTGGAGGCCAACAGCTTGTGGACGACCCAAGATTGAAAAAAAGTTAAATTTTACTCCAAACATCAACTTAAAAGTGTGAAACTTTTATTTTTTAAATCAAATCAATTAAATCCTCCTTCCAGTGGAAGAACAAACGTCTGGCTCATTTATCAGACTGGTTTTCTGTAAATCATTGCTGCAGAGGCTCAAGAGACGCCTTTCGCTGCCACAGAGAAGCACTTAGAGCCTCATCATAAATTCCTTCCCTGATGCCACGTCAGGACAAAGAGTTGACGGATCAGAGCTCACCTCTGGAGCAGTAAAACATCTGTCCACTTCTGGAAAACTCAACAGCAGCTTGCTTTGTCTCTGTTGTTCCTGACACATCAGAACCGTCACCTCAAACCTAAATAATCAGAAAAATGAACTCCAACAAGCTTTACAGACTGCTTTTGTTTTGCACGTTCTGATTAGTCAAAAGAGAGCATCAAACTTATAAAAATGAAGGTAACTCTCCTTCGAGGTGACAGCAAGTTGTGAACATGGACCAAAACTAACAAGAAATAATAATAATCAGTGTCAGCCTGTTCTGTTGTGAGAGATTTGGAGTCAGTGAAGCAAACGGTGCTGAGCCGTGAAAATGAGGCAACATTAGGATTATTTCTCAGTTTCAGGGCTCCAATTATGGTCAAGTGCTTTTCTTGCGTCTGTACGTGGCCCAGGAGAGGCAGGGCACCTGTAGGTGCTGCGAGCATCGCACCTGAACCTCCTGGTGAGGTTCCATTATACGGCGGCCTCCTCTAAGTAGGTCTGAGCAGCAGGGGAGACAGATGGGAGGAGGGTCAGGTTACCCCCGCTGCTGCCAGCACAGCCCGGTCAGAAAGCCCACTGTCACATCACCAGCGCCCACATTAAAACTTGAAATCATGTTATTCAGCTAAAAAACACAAAACGAAGTGCAGAATTTCAAAATGATTTAATGAAATGTTTCAATTGTCACATTTCTAGTGAAGCTAGCAGGACTTCGGTCATTAAAAACAGTTTGATATGTCGACAAGAGGATGAAAAGTTCAAGCATTGTTTTTGCTCTTATTGGTACAAATATTATATTACAGGCATTAACAGATTTATATTAAAAAGGGCAAAGGAGGCCCTTGAATTTGACACAATATACAGATTTTTAAAACGAGAAGAGGGAAAAAATAAAATAAAAATCTAGGCTAAAAGTAAATTTCTTCACAATATAAGATGCACAATCTTGGTCCAAATATCTCCAGCGACTAAAAAGGAACCGAACGAATCCCTTGGACAGACGTGTTCTAAAACCTACAATCTTTACATCGCGGATGGCTCCTTCGAGTGCCAATCCGAGCCTATACGTTTATACATTCTTTAAAAACGTAAACGGGTCTGTCGGACCTCCCGCTGTTTGGGTTCCTCGTGTTCTGCTGGAGGAACAAACGAACAAACAAAAAGGAGGCGAGATGTTGGCAGAAACAGGGTAAGGCATAGTAGTGCAACAGATGGGGATAGTGTTGCAGCTTGGGTGGAGCTCTCAGAGGGTGCAGTGAGTGTGTGCGTGATGGTTGGGGGGGAAGACACCTGGCTACCATGACAACCAGAGCGCGCAGGTTGGAGGAGCGAGCGCGCCGGCCTGCTTGTTGCTAGGAGGGCTGGTGAGAGTTAAGCTCTGGCATGCTACACCTGGACCTCCTCCTGCGCCTCGGGGCCTCAGGACGCCACATGGGAAGAGCATCATGGGAAAATAAATAAATAAAAAAAAAAGAGTAGGAGTGTACGCCACTCAACTCAGTGCACAGATACAGGTGGAAAAGCACAACATCACAACTCTGAATCCATCTGTTGTTTTTGTGGGAGCTCTGACCTTTAGAGACGCAGGGAGAGGAAAGCACTTTGTTTTCAAGCGCTGAGAAGAAGATGCCATGCAGGTGGACCGTGTTCGTCTGCTGGATTTGTGGTGTGGGACTTCATCTTTTTTTTTTTCTTCAAAAACAAACAGGCACTGTGAGAAGCTCTCTCAAATGCATAAACACACTCAAACACACACACACCAGTGCATGGATACATTTTACCTGAGGCTCGGGTGTTTTTTCCTCTAAACAACATGAACACATAAAAACAAAACATACCAAGTAATCAGCTCTAATCCTATAAATCTATCAAACATATATAAAATATACAAGTTTAAATCAACAAATCCTAAGCAGAACATTCAACCCGAACAAGGCGAGTGCAAAAAACATTGGTCGGTCAAGAATGTTGGAATGTCGTCGATGTTTTAGCTTCACAGGACAGGAAACGGATAGCAGAGGAAAGAGACGGCAGGAACTTATCCAATTACCGGACACGAACCCAAGTTAACGACTTTAGAAAACAATTACAAACACAGTTTTTTCTCGTTCCGGCAGAGTTGCATGAATCAAATCATGACAAAAATCTATTGGAATTCATTTAAAAAGGAATATGAGAGAGGTTAAAAAAAAAAAAAATACAAAAACAAATCTCGTTTCACCTCGAGTTAGAAAAGACGTCATCGATTGTTTGCACGGAAAAGAAAAACAAAAAAAAAAAAAAAAAAAAAAAAAAATCATAATTAAATCCCCGGACTGTGCGCAACTTCAGGGACTCCGTGCCCAGGTCATCTGAGCAGTAGTGCAGCGAGTAAAAATCAAGCTGGGGCGGCGTTCCCCGTCGCGTCAGTCTTTTCTTGTTTCCAGTGCGGGAACGTGTTTCACAAACATTTCCCAAACTGGTGCTACAGGGCAGGACAGCAGCTTCATTCTGTCACTACCTGAAGAGGGATCTTAAGACACAAAAAAGAAACAAAAAGACAAGACATCTATACGTGGATACCACTCATGTGCAATTTTAGCACTTAACTGCGTCATTCAGTGCTTCTTTACATTAAGTGTTGAATCAAACGAGACAAAGAAAGTGTAAAGTAGTCTCCCATTCCCTTACTATAGTAAGAACTTTGATTTTTTTCCCAGTGCTTTGAGAGCGCTCTAGAAAATTAGAATAAAAATTACATTTATATCACAGTTTCCATTAGGTACATAAAGTCATCCTATGCTGTCGAACCCTCATAGTTTAGTCTCATTGCTCATGCAGAACGAGGTGAAATGTAGCGGCAGGAATCATGGATAGCAAACTGAATTAAAAATGGCAACACGCTCCAGTTAAAATGGATAAAAACAACAAGAACAATGTTTGCAGTCACAGCAGGGTGCGTGGAGGTTCTTTGAGAGCAGATTAAAGGTTTCACTCAGAAGAGGAAAAAAAAAAAAAAAAGGGGGGTGGTGTAGCGCTCAGTTAGAAGATTTGCTTATAGCGCTTGCAGATCTGCGGAGTTTTCCTGAAACTCTCTGTTTGGTCGAGCGGGGCATGGTGGGAGACACCTGGTCGACGGAGTCTGTCGTCGTGGCGTTTCCACCGTCCGTGCTCACGCTGCCAGTGAGAGATCCTGAGGGAGACACGGGGTTGAAGAAAGAAACATTAAGGAAAACGTGTATAACGTGGTTAAATGTGACACTTTCACAGTTGGATCGAAGCACTGAGCATCCCAGCATGCGTTGCCATGCATCCGACTCCTCACGAAACCAACATCGCCCAGTTCATTGGATTTTCACCCACAGGAATCTACAGTATGATCTACAACAACATTAGGATTTTAAATTATTGTTTTACTGAAATTAACTAGAATCATGAAACCTTGTAGAAATGACATGCTTGTTTTTTTACATGCTGCAGAAAAGCAAAGCTTGTTAAAAGAGAAGCCAACTTCATTCCCAAGTTCTAGTTTAGATGCGTACATGATGTAAACAGAGAGGCGACCTTTGAAGGTAAAAAGAAAGTATCCAGTTCACAGCATGACGGCAGAAGGCTTTGAATGAAAGTAAAATTACATATTACGCTCTTGTTGTGAATATTGGAGCCTTCCTATTGTCAAACCTCGTCCCTTTTCACAAAAACTTCCCATCACAGATTACGGGATGGCAAACAGGCGTACGCTGGGGGGTGGGCATGAAATGCTGTTGAGGACAATCAAATATTGTGAACGTCGACTTCCTCGCTGTGCGGCGCCCCTGACCGAATCCAAACTACCCCCCCCCCCCTCGAGTTTAAACAACTTTTCTGCTTTGTTGAGACGGCATCTGCTCGCCTATTTTCTTTCCTATCCTTTTATTTCCTGCCATTTTTCGGAGGCATCTCAAGTTGCAGCGGCTAAAAGGAATGGCAGATGGCGGGAGTAACAGACACAGCAGCACATTGGACACCGGGCAGCATCCAGCGCCGCGGCTCGCTGGGAGAGGAGGCCGGGCTACAGAAGAAACACTGGGTGTGTGCATTGTAAAGGGCTGCATGGGGGGTGAAAGGTCCGATTGTAGATCCTTAAATCTGCATATAAATATAAAAAAAAAAGGAACGGGCTTGGCTAAAAATGTGGGCAGCCTTGTGAACACGGCAAATTATGCATTCCTGTATTCATTCCAACAGTAAACACGAAACACATCCAGTGTAAACACTTATCGTGAGCTGAGGGGAATACCTACTGAACAGGCAGTAAAACATGCTGCACCTAACAGTTATAGCTCCCACTGTGGCACTAAACGACTGGTAGTTCTACCTTTGTAAGAATGAAATCTCCTAGTAGTGACTGTGAGAAAAAAAAAAATTCCCCAGTGAAGAAAAGAACACCGTGCCATCATTGTTTTTATTATTAACATACACGCTGCGCTCTTCACTCGGGCAAAACTTCTTAACGCTCGTGTTAATTCAAAGCGGAGAGAAGAAGGGGAAAAAGACTGGGAGGGAAAGAACACGAAGGACGTCTAAATGGTCCTGCAACCTCATTGGTCCCCACCGCAGCAGTTCAAACAAGGCTTTAGATGACAAAAAAGACATCTTCCAGTGCGGCAGGTGTTAGTCTCAGAGTCTGCCCCAGGCAAACAGGCACACTCCAACAGGAGGAAATGAAGAGGAGGGGTATGTGGAGGGATTGAGGGGGAGAAGGAAAGAAAGAGAAAAGTGTTTGCTGGGGGAAGAGATAAAGGCGCACCGCATGCACAAGCGAGGACCAGAAGTGTAGCCGTATTGTTCATGCTGCTACTTAGTCAGGTGCTAATTGTCGCCACCGTGCATCGCTCTCAATTACTAGCCTGGCCTAAACAGTGGGACACCCCCAAATAAACAGCCTGGTTTCTCTTCCCTTTTGCATTTGTGAGAGCACTCAGTAAATGAAGCTTGGTTAGTACTGAATGGAAAAGGAGCACTTGGAGGGGAAACAGCCAGGATGAGTGAACGAGTGAAGGGCAAGTAGGTAGCCGGACCAAAAACAAACATCCCGGTCAGACTTGGAGCTTACCTTCACAAAATATAGCATTTGGACCTTTTAAGTTATTTTTTTTAATCTATAAGGGAAAAACAGAATAGATAAATCACGTGAGAAAGAAGAGGACACAAACAAAATCAGCAGACCACAACACAACGATGCTGAGAAATCAAAAACCCTTCGAAGGTTTAATGGAGGGAACTTCAGGCAGCGTGTGTGGCGGTGACGTTAGTTTCATCTTGAAGGTTTAAAGAAACAGGGTTAACTAATATTGAAGGATGAGTTAATTAACAAGTGGTTTGTTCTGGAGGTGCTTCGATGTCTGACGGCACCTAATAACAGATAAAAAAAAACAACAACATTTTGACAGCCAAAGCACAAACGGTGTGCAGTTCACATGGAAACAACAAGCTTTGAAACGTTTACAACCAGTGGTACGAGTAGAGAAGTACTTAGGGTGAAAGAGTCAAAGATGCTGGGGCACCTCGAAGGGTTACTGGAGCTTTTATGTCGTTTTATCCAGAGAGAGCTGTTGGTTTCTCCTGTGTGGTTAATCATTTTAAGGAGTACAGTAAATTACCAGAAAAATCACAAAAATAAAAATAAATAACACTAAAGAGTGAGCAAGCAGTGCAAAGTGTGACAACAAAAACAGAGCACAGGTGATGGAGTTTGTGTGGTGGACGGGCTAGCTCATGCATGAAGCCGTGACGCTGAACTGAAGCTGCTGTTGAGACTATAGAGAAAATAATAAACGCGTGAATAGATGATATGAATTAGCTCAGCTTTTACAAGGATTTGGTGACAATCTGGGGTTCCTTATTCAGACAAATCAGCATGCAGGACTTGTATTTAACTACAAAACCTGTGCTACTTTTACACGAGGGCTAAATAAAGCAGAGCCTTGTGATGTGATGACGTCAGGCTCACAGAAAACTAAATGAATGGATGTTATGGCGCAGAGGCTTGGCGTCATGCCGAGTATGAAGGAAGCAGGCAGTCTTACAGTCCAGCTTGGCCCAGGGGTACTCCATGTCCCAAACCATCCCCGGCCAACGCCTGCACGCTGTCACGGAGCATGGATGACATGTTAGAGGCAGCAATGGGCGCCGGAGCAGGAAGGACACACAGACAGATGGACGGACAAACTCGAGTAAACGCACACTCTTCATGTGGAGCACATTGGTGAAGATGGGAAGCAGCTGGTCAGCCACATCAAAGCATGTACAGTACGTTGATCAGCCATAACATTATGACCACCGAGATGATATTCAACATGCCATTTTATTGCAGTAAAGACAGTTCCAGCAGACTTCTGAAGGCCTGAGGCACAGTTTCTGGTACTCTGCCCCAAAACAAGAGTCCCTCACTACTTCGCAATTCGTTTTTCATGGACTAGTCGTTCTACTGCGGTTTTTCAAAATAACTTTGGACATGACACACAATTGGCTGACTGATGGATGAGTCGCACGATCTGCATGGAATTAAATTTTTTTTTATATATACAGTATTTTAAATTATTTAGCCCCTGTGTGCAGCCCAAGCTGCAGGAGAAGCTTCGTCATGCAGCTGTCATGATTTCCGCTCTGCAGTGGAGAAGTGGGCGTGGCTAAGAGCGCTGGAGAGGAAGCAGAGTTGAGATCATGACACTTCGTGCTCTTTTAGAGCATTTTTTTTTTTTCATTTGCAAGAGTGTGGGATGGGTTTAAAACACCTTTATACTAAAATAAACTACTACTTACAACTTGTACTACTACTTGGTGGTTTTTCACTTGTCGTAGGGCTTCAGGGTACAGCTCCCCCGTAATAAACGAGGGACTTCTGTATTCAAATACTTGATACGGGCTCAGTCTGGTTTGGTAAGCATATTCTGAGATAATGAAGTTGGTGATGTGCGCTGATACAAAATCATTTATATACGTATATAAAAAAATGACAACACTCGGTGGTTGTAATGTTTTGGCTGACCTGTGTAATTTAATTCCCCTGGTGAAACAAGTCATGACAGCCAATGGTTAAAAAAAACAACTTTTAGATTTTTTTTTTTTTTTTTTACAAAGTATAAAACTCAATAGTTCAACATATTTTAATTGCAGTTAAGACATACTGTAAATTACTTCACCTTATTGTTTAAAAATGCAGAAAAATAAGACCAAATTACACGAGACACGCAAAAACTAAGTGAAAAATGCTCAATCGTAAAGTTTTCAAAACAAACTTGACAAACTATCAGTGATTCCAGCACATCAAATCTAAATGCATGCTGGTTTTTCTTCTACAATAAGAAATATTCACATGAATATTTCAACATGGAAATTTGGAAACCTTTATTTAACATTTTGTAGATGTTACCTATAATTTACCTTCATAAAAAGAGGACAACGACTGGGTTAGAATGGCCTTTTTTGTAGAGCGTAAACAGTGAAATTACTAAATTATTGTGAATCGGTTAAAATGCATGGATTCTTGAACGAAACAATTTTTTTGTCAGAACAAATTAAGCAACAATCAGGGAGTGATGGCTACACTGTATGCACAGTTATTAGCCCATGTGTATTTCTTAGGCTTAGCTTTCTTGAGTACTGGTAGTTAAAATGCTTTTACTTCCTTAACTTTACAAATTCACCTCGAGTAAGTGTAAAAGATTACACATTAAGACAGGAAATTTATAAGCACTCTATTTTTTGTTAGTTGTTCAGAATCCTTTCTCTAAAATGCTGTTCAAAAACATCTCGTGTTACTTTGCTGTCGAAGAAGTAAAATACGGTACAGTTGATTTGTCTGATGGTTTGTTGTTTAGTATAATTATGTAGATCTGTTTAAACCCTAACAATCCACTGGAAAACTCTGTTTGTGTTCATACATTTATTGACTACGTCCCGCCTCACTCCCATTTAATCTGTTCACAAAACTTTAAAAGGACAAGAAAAACTGTCTGTGTGTATTTTTTTTTAGAAAAACACTCCCACTTCAACTTAATCTCAGTGAGTAATATTTGATAGTGGTCAAATTTTCTTGGTTTGCTTTTTACCTCAACTATGTATCTAAGCACTTGAGACACTTCATGTAATTTGCTGTTCTCTGAATTATGGTTGGATTGCATGATAAATAACTCCTGCTAATTTTTCTTTTATATACAGTATATATAAAAATACTATAATTTTTTTTGTTTCCTGTTTCAAACATTTTCAGCTATCACAACACATTAGGTTATTCATTCAACCTTTATTACATCTCAGTAAGGAAACCTTTGTTTTTCTAAATCTTGCTCATTTTACAGGATTGCATCTGTGTCAAATGTATTATTTGATCAATTTAACCTGAAATTATAACGATCATCAAAAAAAAAAAAAAAGATTTATTGGTTTGGATTTAGAAACAACACACAGCAAAAATACTATACATATTTTTGCATGCACTTTAATGTCTTGCATTAGTCACAACATATAGGTTCAAAGATGTGAATCATTACTTTTACTTCTAAATTACATTTCTAATTTCAAACCAGACTATACATTTATTTTTTGCTTGTTTACTTTCAGCTTCAGAGAAATGAAAACAACTTTGTATTTTCCCTTATATATTTATATATAGACCACGGTGACCTGAAAGAGGAACAAGCGGGTAAAAGATAATGGATGGATTTTTATATATATTTATTTTGTTGTTGTTTATCAGCGGCTGGAAAATATTTTACACTTCTGCAGGAGAGGCTGACCACAGGTATGGAAATGACTGACAACTTGTCTGCCTGAATATCACACCTGTTAGTACTGAAAGTCCCACACAAAACCACAAAATAACACAACAGTTAATTTTCACTTGTCCACACAGAGTAAATATGATGCATACACTCTAAAGCACCTTTAAAAGATATAAGCCCTGACATATTTGAAAATGACATGACATCTGTGTAGTATTGTGAAGCGCTGTCCTTGTCAAAACAGAATGTGTGTCGGGATCCAATAGAGTAGAAAAGTGCAATCTCGTATTGATTTCGGTGCTGTTGCAGATCGATCAGAGCTGCTACAAGTAGGAAGAACAAGATAAGACACGTTTTCCATTCTATTCATCGTGGACTGATAAGAGGGCTGTGCTGACATCCGCGAGCTGCTGCTGTTTGTCGGTCAGATCTTTAAAGTGTTAGAGTGAGCTCATGAGGAAACACACACACAGATACACAAATACAAACAGGCACTCTGCAACTGCCATTTAAGAGGCTGCTGATATTCATGGGAAGGTAATTGCATGGAAAGATGACGTTAAAAAAAAAAAAGGAGGGAGAAAGATGAACAAAGTGGAGCGAGCGGGGCTTGAGGAAGTGGAGAACAGTGTTTGAAGTCAGTCGGACCACATGAAGAGCCAGGGCCAGTTGTTTGATATTCATCTGAGTGTAGGCGTTGAAGAAGGGGGGAGAATTAAGGTGGAAGAGGTGAACAGGTGTGCAGTCAAGAAAGAGAGACGAATGTAGCTAAAGAGGTTAAATAAATATGATAAAAGAGGAAGATGACAGGTAAAAACTAATCGGGATGAAGCAATGAGAAGACAGTGAAGGAGGACAGAAGTGTGGTGGGCTTTATTTCTCACCTGTCCCACTTGCTGGATAGGCAGGTGAGGGGGAGAAGACCTGCGACGCAAAGTCTTCAAAGGTCACAACTTCTTTGTGGTTCTGGACAATGGCCTCCAAGTAGAGTGCTCGCTCCTCATAGCTGGTTGCGTCTCGTTAAAGTACAAAATATAATTTGTAGGAAGACGCAAAAACAAGGCAACAGGTGAAACATTGCATGCAATTATTAAATTATTCTAAAACATTTTCACTTGGTCCTAAATACAACAATTCATAAGAAACATAGGCAAACAGGAATATTGCAGTGTTATTCAAAAACATAATACAGTCAGAATGGGAGGTGGATTTACTGGAAAGCAGCTCCACTATCAGTCAAAAGCAAAGATGGAACAATCAGCCATGCCACACAGCCTAATATCAGAAGCCAGTCTCCAAAATAATCATAAAAAAAGGAATACATCACTACTCTCCTCTCCTGACTCTCATCCCCGTTTTCTCTAATAGAACCCCTGCTGCAGGCTGCATGTCTAGGACCACCCTCCCCGATGTGCTGCCTGCCACTTCTCCGTGCCATCAGGGGGAAAATTGGAGCCATTTGAAATTCAGAGTGACAAGCAGTGACTGAAGCCTGGGCAGCCAGCATGCAGGATGGATGGCTGGATCTGCAATGAGGGAAACTTCAATAAATAAGTAGATAAATAAGCCTACAAAATGGCTGCTGGGTGCGAGCAGAAAACATTCTGATACCCATTACCATTGCATTATTAAGGACATTTCCTGCCAAGTCTGTTGTGGAATGGAAGCAAGCGCTGGGGAAAATGTGATGTAGGAAACCACTGGAGTAAAAACAAGACTATTTGATGACATAATGGCAGTAAAGACAGTGAGATTTTACAAAGTGTAAGTGTACCCATACCTGAGAATAAGCCTGATTTTCTCTGTAAAATTGTTTGACAAATGCACAAACTCTTACTCTCAAACACACAGAGCTCTAGTTACTGAACACTGAGCACCTCCTCCCCCTCATCTCATTATGACTGCCAGAGTGGAGTGAAACTATACTGTTGCTGACGCCAAGGGTGTTCCAGGCTAAGCTGAGATAGGCTGGACTGGGCTGAGGGGTGCTGGTCTGGGTTAGATAGATAGGACAAGACAGTCACTGGGCAAAGCGCCGGCAGTGGGCACATGCCGCCACAGCAGGGGCCAAGACAGCCATGACCAATGGCTTTGAGGGGAACCATGGCGAAGCAGGGATGACGGGCACCTGTGCCGAGACACAACAGAGGGTCCAACAGCCAAGCTGTTGAGGGCAACAAACAAAAATGGACATAAGGTAGAATAAGTCAGAGGATGAGGTAAATGAGAATTCTCCTAAAATAACTTGATTAATACCAGAAAGAAATTGGGCATTTTGCTGCAAAATAAAAGTTTTGGACAAAAAAAGTTATTCCCCATTGAATCCAGAAAAATAAAAATACATATTTCACAATTCAAGCAGGGAAGAACAAATGAAAAGGCAAAAATATAAGAATAAGTGAGTTGTAAGACCAGCAAAGTAATACAATGTAACTAATTGACTATTCTTCACAGGAGAGCTGCAGAGCAGCATGACTTTAAGCACGTAAAAGCAATTCCTAATGCGCTCTATATCTGTCTTCCAAACATGCAACGTCACTGTTTTCTGTCACTTGCTGGAAACTGTGCTGAACAAAGAGAGGACATCCCAGGCTCTGCTGCCATGGAAACACAGGTCACAGCTCTGTGTGGTGGGTCACGTACAGGTTTTAGTGGATGATGGATAGAAAGAAAGGACGTTTGCAAAAAATAACTAAATGTGCCCGGAAAGGTGATAAGTGGAAGAAAAAAATTATAAAAGAAGGAAAAACTTGATGAAACAATTTGGAGGGAAGCTGATAAATGGAAAACAAGGAAAGATGGGGACAGAGAGAGTCTCGGCGCAGCGTGGGTCAACAGAGCCATATGGCTGTCCATTATCAGAGATGCAGATGACTGTGGGCCTGTTATTGAGATTCCTAAAGCAAATATTGACTCCAGCTGGAGCAGACGCTCCCTGACTCCGACACACGCCTCTTCTCCACTACTTCCTTCCGCTGCCCTCCATCTAAGTTAGACTAATGGATTACAGTGGGTGAGGGAAAAAAAAAATCATAAAAATAAAATAAAATGGAGATACTGTGGGATTATCCAGAAATGAACAAAAATACGATGTGAAATGGAGGAAAAAGACTGGGGTGAGTAAGGGAGACTAATATAAGGCATTATGGGGATGTGTGAGAGTCAGGTATAATCAGCTTAAGCGGATGTTCGATGGTTTGTACAAGTATAAAAAATTGCTGCAAAGAAATCTGACCTGATGCTCAGCGAGTACCAATATTGCATTCTCTCTCGCACTCTCATTTTTTCCTTGTTCCTAATTACTAATCCATGGGCACAGCTTGTTCCTCTGCAAATGCACAGATGCTGCCATCTCCTCACACTAACCTAATCAAGGAACACATCTAGAACAGTGACGCAAAGACCATGTCCATGTTATGGACACCAAGATGGTTTGATGTTGACCTAGTTTTGCAGAGAAAAAAATAAATAAATAAAATTAAGATACATGGAGTATATAGCTGGTGAGTGGCAATCGCAACATTCCAAAACTTATGCTCCATTAAAACGTTACAATAAACTTTATCATAGGTAACTCAACTTCATCATGTTTCATAAAACAAACAAAAAGAGAAAATTTATACTGGCCTACATTTCTGCAGATGGACTGCAGCTCAAATCACCTGTGACATAACTGTCATTTACAGCTGAACTGGACCGACATGCGGGGCAACGCAAGACAGAGGTTTGCTCCACTTTGGAAATTTCCATGGAACCCAAACGTTCCAATCGGCTGCATTCCTATTAGGAAAAATACTGGGAAACCAATGTAATGTCTTCGGAGCGTAGCAGCCACGTGAGTGAGAAGAAAAATAAAAAGTAAAACATGTTTGGTTAGGACTGATACCAGGAGAGATGGAGGTGTTACAGAGTGCTGACACTGGGGGGAGGTGACAGCAATAAAAGAAAGGCACAAATGGAATTTATTGTTTATAACATGCACTCATTTTATATGATGAGTCTGAGCAGAATTGATCCTTTGTCATGCCATTTCCTGTTGCCCTTGTAACGACGACAGTGACTTATGGCTGGCTCGAGTGCAGAAGCATGACCCCCCAAAATTACCACTGACAAATACCTGTATAGACATATGTGCATGTGCATCTGGGCCAGCATACGTGTACATGAATATGCATCTGTGGGTGTGTGCACATGCTATGTATACATATGCATGCGTGCTGTCCAGATGGTAGGGAGGTAGCTCTGGGGGAATGGTGGGGGTCAAGCATCTTTGTGGATCAAAGCCAATGTCAGGGCAGCTGCAGTGGCCCATGTTCAAGGTGAATGAAGGCCTCAGATGGCTGTTCATTAGAAAGCCGCTCCGTTCCTGGTGGACTCCATCAGCCAATCCCTACAAACACTCAGGATCTTCCTACACCCCTTTCTCTTCCCATCCACAGGGACTTGGTCTGAAAGTAATAACCCATTGGGATCCATTTCCTACTATAAGCAACCAAACACTTTGGAGATATATTTGAATGCTCACACACAAGAGATGGTGTGTAACAGAGACACACACAAACACTTATACCCTCTATGTACACAAGCAGTTTTAAAAAAAAAAAAAAAGCCCAATTTGACCTCTGAACTAGTCTCTCTGGAGAGAAGCATCCTGACAATCAGACTAGGCTGACTCTTTGTGTTCCTCAGTCTCCCTGCTGACAAAAGTCCTCACACCACCATTGGCCTCTGACACACACTCAACACATTTGAAACAAATTGAGCCTTTAAACACACAGCCAGCAGGAACAATTATGCAATGCATCATGGTTTCAAAAAGTAGTCCTTGACTAAAAGTTGCTCTGAAGGTGAGCATTTTACATCAAATGAATAATAAACTCAAGCCTAGAGACCAAATAAAATTTCAAATGACTTCATCCAAACCAAGTTATTTGCCATTAGATAACAATAACTAAATGATCAGTGATGTTTGCTTATGCTAGTTTTGCAATTGTGTCAGAGAGGAAAACAAAAAAACAAAAACAGAAAGACTTCATACTGAGAGCACTTTGGACTTTAAAAGTTTCTCAGTTTCTACAACTGCTGGAGGAAATATCTCTTTTTGCTTCTGCATTTCACACACTAATGATTACCGGTAATGTTCATTCAACCTTTATTTAAACAGATAAATCACATTGAGCCTCGAAGACTCATTTACAAGTGCGATCTGTGGTGTGTAGAAGACCAATTCATGCAAAAAGAACTCTGTTATTATATTGTACTGCCACAGTTGATGAGAGTGGTAATAATAAAAAAAAAATCACAAAAGTAATTCATTGTATAACATTTACACATTTTGTATAGGAATGCACAATATTATTGGCATGGCATCGGTATCGGCTGATATTAGCATTAAAGTTCAATAGCTGACATCGGCCATTCCATCAAAATAACTCACCGATATAAAAGGCACTGTTTTTGTATGACAACCCAGTGACAAGGATGCCTGCAGTGGCAGCACAACGCGATGATGTCACACGCGCCTATACCTGATCTCACAGCGGAGAGGAAAATTCAAAATGTCGGCGGTGTGGGTGTTTATTTTATTTATTTTTTGTTGGTGAGGATGTCAGATTATGAAGATTTTTGGACCACGTTGAGCCTTGCTACATTGTCCCGAGTCAGAGATATTTTTCCGACGTAACCTTACTTGAGTTACAAGCAGTAATTTCCGATGTCATAGAGAAGCTAATAGCCGATAGAACTTGGGTGAGCACAGACATTCGGATATTGTGTTAGCCCTGTTAGCATGATTAGTTTTACAGCACAATGGATAGACAAAAACTTTTAACTTAAAAAGGCTGTGCTTTAAAGTCAGCCCAAAGACAATTTCTCCAAGTCTTAGGTCTGCCCTAAAGCATCCCTCTGATACATCTAACAGAATTTAGATGATGGGGGCAGGAAATTAGACAGCTCCCCCACCCCTTTTTTGTCAAAGACGCCTTAATCGCGCTCAGTTTTTAATAGTGTACCCCTTGAAGCTAAACTGTTTTTGCTTAATTAGAAAATTTTCATAATAAAGAGAGGACAAGGAGATGAAGAAACGAAGAGGGCCAAAAGCAATAAAGGTTTAAGATCATTCCTAAATCTAAGATATTGCTTCAGGCAACAAATCTCTAATAGCACATCCACCTTTTTTAAATGAATATTCTTTTGCAAGTTATTAACTTTAGATACATTGCCCCCGAAGAAGCTTTAGTCTTACAAACAAAACACACATGCACACACTTAAATCAAGCTCACATAGCATAACTACTCTTCTATTTTAGGATTTCATCAAAAAATGCTTCCAAAAATATTCCACAGCAATAAAACTGACTCATGCATGGGGACAAAGCCACTCCAATGGCCCTCTGGACTCCATAGCAGCAGCCAAGGTTAATGCTGTTTGTCGAAGCGCTGCTAGGAAAAAGGGGCTCTTGTAGTTAAGAGGACAGTTGAGAGACGAGGTGGAGGGTGCCGCTAGGTGCTTGACCCCCCCCTTCTCCCTCAGTTCTACATTCTGCCCATTAACCTGGGCCAATCAGCTTGACCTTGGTTAGGAGAGGAGTTCAGGAGTAGCTCACAGTACTATTGACTCCAAGCAGTCACATAATTGGTCTATTAAGAGGCAGAGATTTGGGGCGTGGGCTGCTTGGTTATAGAGGATTCAGCGGAAACTTGGATAAAATTAAAAAAAAGAAGCAGAACAGTGTTTTTTTTTCTTTCTTGAAGGACATTGGAAGTTGGAACCCATCTTTCTATCAACTGAACACTCTGAATAATACATTTTGTGAATACACACAGAGCTGAAATCTTCAGTTTTAAACAAAAAAGTCAAGATTTTAACAAATTACCCACCTTGCAACAACTTGATACAGCCTGTTCGTAGCTGTTATTACACTGTGAGAGAAAGTAATAAATGCAAACGAGAGTAGATATAAATCAGAAGGCAAATGCAGTGCTATCTCTTAAGGTTTTGGTATGAAGAAATTGATTAATGTATAAGATGTTACCAATTGCTAAAACAAGATAAGTGCGGAAAAATGGTGAAAGATATAAGAAAGGAGAAAGGTATTAAATCACACTGGAAGAACGTTAGTCGAGCCATGAGAACAAGGGATACCACTGACGAGAAAGAAGGTGGGGACACAAAACGGGAGGGGCGAAGACGGAAAAGAGGAAGGAAAGAAAAAAGAGATAAAAGCCAAGCAGGTGTTGATTGGAGAGCGGCCGAGCAGTGAGTGCCAGCGGTACCTGTTGTCACAGCGAGGGCTGAGGTGTGAAGCTCGTCTCAGCAGAGGCCCTCAGAGGTGTGAGGTGATTACGGGCAAGAAGACAGAGAAATTTAGATGGAGAGACACAGGGAGAAAGACAGACACGGGCAGAGAGTGAATGTGGCAATAAAGCTGGCTGCAGGAATAATGGCAGAGTGGGAAGGAACAACAGATTGAGATGGATAAAGTGCGAGCATGTATGACAGAAACCAGCAAGTAGGGTGACTGTACGGTGCGTATGAGTGTGTGTCTCACTTCCATTATATATAGCAGCTACTCAAACCTTGGTGTCTCATTAAACAGCTTTTTTTTGGTGTAGACAGCTGCAGCAGTAGTACGGAAAATGTTTGAATGTGTCAGAAATGCATTAAGATGAATGGAGGTGTTTGTGTGTCCATTTTCTGGGCGAACACAGACTTAGAAATAGCTGCTTTCTGAAAGTTTTAACAAGTAGTCTAATTAGCGGGTCCAAAACACTGGAGCTCTGGAGCCCCAAAGGAGTCAGGTCAAACAGTAATCCCAGGTTAATGACACCTCCTGAGGGGTAGGTTTCCCACAGCAATAGCTTTCTAAGCTCCAACCTCCACACCTCTCCACTGTCCATCTGGCATTCAGACAGCAGGATGCGGAGTTATGGCTGTGACATCACTCCTAACCTGTTACATCATCAATGCCCAGGAGTGATTTCACAGTTTTGCCACAGCTACAGACAAAATCTGATGTCTGTGGGCTGGCATGACCAGGTTATTTATGAGCTGAATGGAAAAAGTAGTCACCCATTTTCTTAGGTATCTGGCAGCTTGTTGCTCTCAGGGACACTAAAAATTGATTTTTACTCAACAACAAATCATAAAAGCAGCACCTACACAGAGGTCAGTGTTATTACCTGATTGTTGAGGGTTCAAAGATTATAAATGGTAAAGCAACGAGTCGGTGTCATCCACCATAGCCAAGTTAACCAAAAGATTCATGGTGACATCATAAGTTCAATGCAATATGGCTACTATCAAAGCAGACTGGTCTTATACATCCAGACGAGCTGTCTGTAACCAATCTCCTTTTCAAAGGACTCTGGTGTTCCATTGATGAGTCCTAATACAGCAGCCTTAGATGTGAAACACAAAGGATGGACATGATTAATCAAACACAGACCCATTATGGCCAGACAGTCACACCGGCCTTCACTGTCTGTTAACAGAAAGTCATAATAAGATGAGCTACAAAAGGCTGATAGGGATGAAGATTAACAGATACAGTCCTGTGAGTGGCTGGGTGAGAGTTCTCTCTGAAGGTCTCTTTTGTCAGTGACAATCACCAGAGTGACATGAACGTCTGAGCCTTCTGGAAACATTATTAGGTCAGGACAAAGGTGGGCATGATATGAGCTATCTGAGGCGAATGTGTCTTTTTTTTTTTCTTTAGTTCCTGACATTTGACTTGTTTAGAGTTGAGTCAGTGAACAACAGCATCTATCTGATCACAATTTGAACTTTTAATAAAAAGTCACAAATGAAAGAGAAGGGCACAATGAACCTAGACAGTGATATAAATCCATCTGAATACTCATGAGACATTTAGCCTCTTCTTTCCTGGATCTTTTATTTAGTTTTAGAAAAAAAAAAAAAATTAATAGCAATTATTCTCAAGCTACAACCCCCCACTCAGTTTCTCGCCTTCTTCACTCACTGCAAAACACTGCAGCAAATACTGTACTTTTGAAGTTCTGCATTTGACACATATAGAAAAAAAAGAGGTCAGGCACCTAAATTACAAAAGAAGAGTGCTAAGTACGGGTCATGCCAAATGACTCAGATTTTAACCCTACTATAACATTACTCAGACAAGCACTAATGAAATATTAAAACAAAATGAGCAGAAGCTTTTGAAATTTTAATGACGCTTGTGGCATGTGCAACAGAATAACCGTGATGCGTTAATGCCAAGCATCTCTACTTCCTAGCCAAGACGTGTTTGACATAAAATCTTTTGCCCCTCCACTGCTCCATCCATGAAAGGTCCATTGTGCCAATTAGGCTGCCTGGCCTGGCGTAAAATGACAGGCATTTAAAGAGAATGATAATGATTTGTGCTTTGTTACATATGATCACATCTCTTATACATGTAAAGAACAAAGAGGGTCAGTTAAGATAATGTATATGATGCAAATAATTCTCAGGAATAGTCAAGTGATTTTCTTAGAGATAAAACTTTACAATCTGGAAGTTTATGGAGGTGTCTGTATCCAGAGCTAGAACACAAGCAGGAATGGGACCAATACTTTTCAGTGTTTGCATTTGAATGAGGACAGTGGACATATATGTGTGGACATATATGTGTGTATATACAGTATATATATATATATATATATATATATATATATATATACAGTATATACTGTATATACATATATACACATGGCGCCATCGACTTACGGCATTTCGGACTTACGGCGCCGCCCCCAGTGACGTCATCACACCTCACGTTGACTTTTTT
>JARVLU010000624.1:13993523-14008603 GCA_031762415.1 Simpsonichthys santanae
ATTGTTTTGTTGTGTGTACAGCACTTTGGTCCTGTGGGTGTTTAAAGTGATCTATAAATAAAGCTGGTATGGTATGGTAAAGTAATTTTTACTCGCTCAAGCATGTTTTTTTCCTACATTCTAACATGCTAAATACATATTGAACAAAAATGTTACATTTGTTAGTTGTGCAATACAATCATGTGGAATGTATTATTAATTATTATTATATTATTAGTATTATTATTATAAATTAAATTCAGATCAAGCACTCTTGAAATTCTTACCCTCTGCTACCGTGAGAAGGTTGCCAAAGTCTGCTGTGTTCATTTGTGATGGTGGATCAAAGCTCTTAACCTGACCTAACATTAGGTCATAGTCACTGGACAAGTCTGACAAAGTGAGAAGATAGTGGCTCTGTTGGGTGTGCAGGTTGGAGCCAGACACGCAGCAGTGCAGCACCTGAGTAACAGAAGAAAAACAAAAAAAGTAGTGAAGAGTGTGTGTTTTTCCTATAATATAACAAGTGGAGCTGTGATTACTTTAACTCTAACATGTAACAATAGAATCTCATTAGATATGTTGGTGTCTGGCAAGACACACTGCACATTGATGTTTTTGCAGACCTGATTTAGCTGGACAAGCTTCTAGATCATATGGTCTATTTACATCATAAGGCAAGGGTGGGAGGAGAGGGAGCAAAGAGGGTCTTTATTGCCACTAATCCATTTCTCCTGTGATGTGTGAGTGTATCGATCTACATAACAGATGGCAGAGCATCCGTTGGCAGTGCTAGATAAGGCGCAGTGGGGCAGTTGATTACAGCCATTGGACAGGTTTACACTGTTTGATTTAATTAAGACATTATCCTTGAGCTCAGCTCTCACCACAAACATACTTGCTTACCCACAAATACACGCACAGACACCTGTATAATGTAAAATCCAAGTGGAGATAAAATTGTTCAAGGGTGCAGAACATATGCCAAATGTATGTAGATGAGGGTGCCTCTTATTCAGACTGGAACAACTTGGGCAAAGCCATGCAACGGCTAATCCCATTCAATACAGGCACATACGCATACTTGGCTGAGAGACGCTCGGAGGGGCAGGTTGGCCATGTGAAACAGTATTGTGTAGGGCAATGTAGACAGTATGTGGATGCTTCTACCAAGCAGACCTCTGAGTGCATGGGGGAGGGATTGGCGGCTTGATGCTGAAAAGACCTGAACCAAACAGCTGCTACACCAAAGCCCCAAAGAGCTTCCTCAGTGGAGAGGTAAAAAGGGAGGGGGTAAACCCACGGCTGTGCCTGACAAGAAAGTGGCTGCATCACGCATAGCAACAGTTCCTGGAAGGCAACACAGTAAAACAAGCCTCATATTTACTATTGAAAATGTGAGTACATTTTGTACACATAAAAAGAATAATAAAAATGCTGAGATGTGTGCCTGAGCACAAATGTGGATATGATATTCTTGCTGTCTGTCTCCTTTAGACACACACATGGGAGGGTGGGGGTGGGGGGTGTAATGCAGCTGTCTGTTAGGGCAGGCAGAGAAAGAGATGGAGAAGCTTAAGTACAATTCTATTGAATGAGGTCTAGTGAAATGTAGCGTTTTACAGCCACCTCTATGTTTGTAGTTACTAGAGACAACTCTTCTCTGCACGCACGGTAGGCCCTTCATGAGCAGTGTATAGTGTTTTTCTTTTAATGGCTATATAAATAAATAAATCACGCTTTTATAAAACTATTCAAAATGGTAATTACAGGGGAGTGAACCATGAAAGACGTTGTCACTGACACTAGCCAATAATGGAATAAAAAGGAGTTGTTTCCCATTAGGGATGATAGTCTCTGCTTGGTAAACAGAATAATTAGAAGCCAATGTGCCAGTGGAAATGTTGAGATTTCGGTCTTGATTATTGCATTAATATTGTCACACCTCGAATGGAACCCAGGGTGTCCGTGCCTTTTGTGTGTCGATAGACAACCAATCATGCCTAATTGTATTTGCTTTCATAGCAGCTGCAGTCTCTCTCATATTAAGACATATTCCATTCAAATCTCCAGGACAAGCATTTAGAGCCGGAGCTTATCAATTGGACAAAAGGTCCCGTTTGAATAATTGGACCATTTCTTATCAGGGGTGACATCCTTACAAAGATCTGCCGTTGACCGCATCTGCCCAGACAGGAGGGAATGAATAATACCTCATTCATTTCTGCCTGAAGCTTGGCCCTCATCCTCAGGGTCGAATCATAAATTAAAAAGTTAGAGGGACAGGAATGGATACCTCAATCAATTTCTGGATAGTTTACAGGTTTTCAACAATCAACTAAATATTAGAGTCGGGCTGTAAATGTTTTGCATCAGCTCCAATGGGTGCCTCTATGTGGTTATTCCACTATAATGTTAAATGAGGCATGGTCATAAGGTCACAGTGGAGGTGAGTCTAATTAAAGCTGCAATCCCATGTGGCAGGATGTGGGTGGAGGTGTCACAGCTGAAGTTGTATCTGTGAGCAAAGGTTATTAATGTTCAAACAAAACAATACAAGTCAAATCAATAAAAAAAAATGTGGCCAAATTCAGTTCTGGAAAAATGTTGCAACTTAAGCTTTGAGATTTCCCACCTCTGAGCTGCGAATACCTACCCTGTAGATGTAATCCAAAAGTGGGACCTTGTGAGATGTGTGGTGCTCCAGTGAAGACATGGTAATGGGTTCTAGCAGCAGACTCAGGGGAACAGCCATACACCAGTCCAGCAGGCAGAGCAGCAGTGACACCATTAACTGAAAGTGGAAGAAAACAGTGGTTTATTTTTCTGTTTAATCAGCTAACATTAAAATAAACATGTGGTCAGTATAAAAAAAAATGAGATGAGAAATTAAATAAATGAGCGCTACAAAGAGAGAGGATGCAAAGAGGAGAATGAGAGGAAAACAGATGACAACAAATCACTTCAGTGAAAACATTCCTCTGCAAATGCACCATTCCAACATGATAGACAGATCAAGGGTCTTTAGATCTCAGTCATATCATGTCCCCTCACTGTCCAATATGTACCTTTTTGTCTGCCTCCACTGTTGAGTGCTCTGCGCTTGGCAACAAAAAGGCTATTGTGGCCACAAAGATCTGTGTTGGGACAAAACAAGGAGAAAATAACTGGATGAAACAGTACTGATCATAAGATGAATCTGGGCTGTGTACATTAAAAAAATATACAACTATGGAATTTGGAGTATTCATATGCATAAGTAAAAATACTTGGAATGTTAAAATCTTATTACAATTACATAAGCCAGTGTCAGTTTTGTTCTGTATATGCTACCTCAATAATTTTCTTCGGGAAAGAGCGCTCCAACTTCTGCAGATGTTCCCAGTGACAGATCAGCAGGTGAAACACGTCACATGCAACTTGAGCCACTGCCTTATTCCCAAACTGCAGAAGAAAAGAGATTATTATGCACAGAGCAATGAAGAAAATGACCTGACTTGGTAGTAAAAAGTAAATCAACTTGCATCCGTTCAAATATTATTGTGCATGTAAAAGTGACAGAAGTCAATGGCTTTTCCAAGCAAAATGAGGCCTTCTCAGTGCCAAACCATGAATAGGTCGATGGTTTACAAACAGGGGAAGTGGATATTACTCCTAAATGCTTTGAGGAAATTGAGTCAGTTGCATCCGAAGCACCATCAGACAAACCAAACGTGACCACACTATCAGAAGATCAATACAAAAATCTTTAAACAGAGATATTACAAGCTTTTCATAGACAAAGAAGGGCTGTTGCTACACAGAAGTTCGATTATCAAAAGTCCTGACAGAAGGCCGACTCACTCAGGTCTCAGAGGGTGAGCGGGGTCTTTCAAACCACTCGTCATGAGAGGAAACAAGACCAAATATGTTCAGGGTGGGAAAACGTGTGATAGCATTTAACATTTGTTAAATGAATAATTGAAATTTATGAAAGCGGGGCTCAAAAATAAAATAAAATGGCTAAAAACAATCTTAAGATGTATTTTCAATGGAGGACTAGATTTTCAACCTAAATACAAAATCTTTGAACACCATATAATACTTCTAATGCAACTAAATTATCTTGAATAAAGGATGCTTTTAGAATACAAATAGAATCAAATCAAAATACCATTTTTAACATGCTACTTAGTGATATGAATGTCATGCTAATACTGATATAGATTAAATAACACCTGTAATTCTTATTTTATTGTAACTAGAAAAATACCTAAAAAGGGATTTTTTTTCTGATTTAAAAGTTGATTTTCAAACCAAAAGTTTTATACCTTTACTTAAGTTATGATGTGAATCTATTATAAAGGAAAGCGGTAATTATTTACTAATTTAACAATTTTTATAGGGTTTAAATCCATCTGTAGACTTTCCATGGAATAACTATTTGGGAAAAACATTTGATACTTTTTAGGAATTACTTCATGTTTCATTTCCTCTTACTGGACACTGTATGTGTCACTTAAATGCCTGAATTTAAAAAGAAAGCAGAAAGCCATTGCTTTGCAAATAGGTAAAAAAAGTTTGAATGGAGACACATTTTCGCCAACAAAATCCAGAGTAATTTTCCTGAAATTTAGTTTTACGCTTACTGTGCAGATTGTCAGCATAATTTAATTTCACTTCAAAACCAGGCCTCATTTTCTCCAGGCTCATTGGAGGAAAGAATTGAGCCGTTGACAATTTTCCTTCAAATGTGGATTTCTTCAGTGATTTGAAATTCTTTGTGGAGAAATAGAATTTCCCATTTCTTCCAGCTGAATGCCTCTCAACATGTAACAAGGGCAGACAATGTGGGGAGTACAGAAATGGCCAAACACAAAAAGGGGCCCTGAGAGTTCAGCACCTGCTTTTAGAAAAGAGACTCTCAGTGCCACTCTTCCCCCTAGATCTCCCACCCAGCCCATACCCTCTATTTTGGGGCTGGTTGAGTCTGTGTGTCAAGTTGTACAGGGGAGTGATTACTGCTCCATTAGAGAAGGGGGGTGGGGGGTTATGGGAGGTGGGGGGTGCTCGAGCAGGAAGCTGGGAGATGTAGCTGCTTAAATTGGCCCACATCTACTGAGAGTGAGCAGCCTGGAAATTATGCCACCGCCCAAAATCCTTTTCCATGAGTAAAAAAAATAAAAACAGGCAGCCTCCACTGGTTCTCTGCATCTCTTCACTCAGGGAGAAAAGAGGGCTCCTCTAAAATATAACTATGTCACATCACTGGACAGGTTTTATTCTCACAGCTTTTCTCGCTTCTCTCTGTTGAAAATGTTCTGTAGTCCTTTTATGTAATCAACTCTCGTTTGCAATATAGCAATATTGCATGCATGTCACATTTTATGTTTAAGCTGGGGACTTTAAACTGTGGATATACATAAAGCAACAGAAACAATACGAGTACAGGCAAATCTTAAAAAAAAAAAAAAAAAAAAAAAAAAAAAATCAGAATATTGTGAAAACGTTCTATTTTTTTGTCAATCATTTCAGAAAGTGCAACTCATATATACAGTATATTTATTACATTGGTTTATTGGTGTATGAATGTGATAAAGCACTGATTATTCTTTGTATAGATACAGTACTGTATGAATGGGTAAATGAGGGCACAAATTGTGTTGTAAAGCACTTTGAGTATCTTGACAAGATAGAAAAGCAATATATAACTACAGTCCATTACACATGGAGTGAAACATTCCAAGCCTTGGTTTATTGCACTTTTGATAATTATGGCTTACAAATAACAAAGTCAAAACTCAGTGTCTCAGAAAATTAGAATGTTGTGAAGAGGTTCATTAATGTAAACTCCTGGTGGCCTGATCAACTGAGTAACTCCTAGACATGAGCTACAAATGTTTAATTCTTCAAGTTGAGCCACTGCTGAACCACAGACGTCAGAAGCGCACTGAGGAGAAGAAGAACTGGACTGTTGCTCAGTGGTCCAATGTCCTCTGTTCAAATTAAAGTAAATTGTCATGCTATTTGTAAATCAAGGACTGGAGGAAGAGTGGAGAGGACCAGTATCCACGTAGCTTGAAGTCCAGAGTGAAGTTTGCACAGTCAGTGATGGTTTGGTGCCATGTTCTGTGTTGGTCCACTATGTTTTCTGAAGTCCAGTCAACACAGCATCTACAGTATCAGGACATTCCTGCTTCCGTCTGCTGACGAGATTTATGGAGATTTGATTTCATTTTCCATCAGGACTTGGCTCCTGCCCACACTGCTAAAGGTACCTACTGTAAAGCTGGTTATGTAATATTCTTATTTTCTGAGACACCAAGTTTTGACTTTTCATTGTCTGTAAACCATAATCATTAAAATTCCAAGAAATAAAGGCTTGAAATATTTCACTCTATGTGTAAAGAATATGTAATATTGTATATGAGTTTCTTTTTCTGAAATGATTAGAGGAAAAAACTGAACTTTTTCACAATATTCCAATTTTTTGACATGCACTTGTGTCTGTGTCACAAACCTTTAGTGTTACTCCCAGAACATTGATTGCATCTTTAACCTGGGGGTGGATTTCCTTTTGCATTACCTCCTCACACACCCACAGGCCCAAGCTACACACAGCAATGCACCTGACAGAAATAAGATAAAATAAAAACATGGAACTTTAAGGACAGTTTATTTAAATTGTATAAAGAATCAAGAAAGCAATTCAACAGCTACAATCAAGAAGAAAAATATAAACTTCAAAAGCAATACTCTGCATTCACAAGGTTTTCAAATTTTACAGTGAACACTCGTTATCTAGGAAAAAAGTAAGTGAACTAGATAAATTGCATTTTCTGCAAAAATGCAGTGCAAATGCTTATTGGTGAAGAAATTGCTGAAACACAGCTGAAATTAGATTTAAAAGAACATTATGATTGTAGATTAAATGAAATAACAAGCCTAAGTTAGCACAAGAAAGCATAAATAGCACATATTTGTTTAGAAATTAGCATACAAATTTAGGAAATTAGCTAAAAAAATCTAAAATAAAATAAAAAAAGCTGAAAAGTAGCTGAAATTGCAGGAAAAGCTGAAAGGAACATAAGCTGAAATTACCATAAAGAAATTAATTGTGTTGAAAGTAGCTAAAATTACCATGAAAAACAAATTTATGTGAAAACAGCTGAAATTAGCTAAAAACATGCTATAATGTTAGCTGAAAAGGTAGAACGAGCAGAATAAAGCAGAAAGAACATGTTTGCCCAATTACCGCTAAACTGCTAAATAGTAGCTGAAATAGCAGAAAAAGCTGAAACTAGCAGAAAAAAGCTGAGAAGAGCATTATAAGATGAAATTAGCAGAAAGAAGTTAGAAGAAGCACAAAACTGTTGTAGTTAGCAGAGAGAATGAGAAAGGACCACAAAACAGCAGAATAAAAAGAGCTGAAATTACATGAAAGTAGCTGGAAAAACATTTAAATTTGCACAAGGAAGCTGAAAGAAGCTGATCCAGAACAAAATGTAAAAGGAGCAGTAAAAGGTTGTAAACACATCTAAAGATTTGAAGGATGTAAAATGAGCTCAATTCATTTTCTGTGAGGAAAAAATGTCAGAAAAGGCTAAATATTTCAAAAAGCTAAAGCTGCACCAATACCAAAAGTCATAGCAGAATTGTCCTGAAAAGCTGAACATTTTGAATTATGATTTGTTGAAATCGATGAAAACTGTGGGACGAGAATTGCACCGAAATATGTAAGGAAGAAAAATGGATCACAATAGTGAACTCTTCATGAACATTCACACAGTAAATGGTAAATGGACTCTACTTATTCAGCTGCTCAAAGCTCTTTACAACAATCTGTGCCTCATTTACCCATTCATGCAGAACTCCTCCACAAAGACCAATCAGAGCTTTAGATCATATTCATACACCGATGGGACACACATCCGAGGCAGTGAATTCAGTGTCTTGCCCAGGGACACTTCAGCATGTGACTGCTAGTGGAATTGAACCCCCAACTCTTCCACTGGAGGACAACTGCTCTAACCACTCAGCCACAGCCGCCCCATTAACAAACTATTAAAGGAAATGGAACAAAGAGGAGACTCAGAGAAGATTTTCAACAAGAATGAACTTCTCGTCCTGCAGCAGATGGTGTCCTCAGTTCCAGAAGAATTGAAGGACATTTAAGAAAACACCAACCTCTTCCCACAAGCATGAAGTGAATCAGTCAAGTCAGTGGAAAATGATTCATTCTGTACTTTTGTGTTTCAAACACCGAACTGAGCCGTTTGTTTCATCACACTGGTTCAGCTTCCTCGCTGTTCTGATGTTTTATTACAAGAGTTATTAGGTTAGTGAGTTTTAGCCAACGTGACAGAGCTTCTCCAGCGTGAGAAAAAAAAAAAATTCACCTAATTTAGACATCATCCTCCCACAACTGCTGAGCAGAACAATGGAACGTCCAGGGTGGAAATATTACATCCACTAAACGAGGCTTTTGTGTGACCATGAAAAAGCTCAGCGTCTGTTTTCAGCACGACTCTGTGGTCCTGCTGAAGAGGGAGTTACTGTAAGAATGAGAGGAAGTGGCCAGGAAGAGCTTTCTCTTTATTAAGCTGTAAAATGAGGGCGAAGAAGCCGGCGGCACCTCCCGACACATCAGACACTTCAAAAACCTCTGGCAGCACATGAAGGGATGGTGAAGAACGCGCACACTGTGCCGTTTCTCAATTAAAACCCTCCTGCTATGAGACGGGCCGTATGCTAACATGCTAACATTTAGCTGCTTGGATTGTAGCTGGATGTTTTGTCTTTGTGCACAAAATCCAGAATACAGCTGTGGCTCATGTTTGCTATTCAGTTTATTTATTTAGCGCCAGTTCACAGCAGAAGTCATCCCAGGACACTGAACAGAAACATTTATATATAAAAAATATTAATTTAACATTATTTATCTGCTTTGAGTTTAACTCCGTCACAGAACTCTCATCCTGAGCAAGCATGAAGGTGACAGTGGAAAGGAAAAGCTCCCTCGTGAGGAAGAAACCTTTAGCAGAACAGGCTCAGGACAAGCAGCCGTCTGCTTCGACCGGCTGGGTTTGGTAGGAACAGATACACAATGGCAGGTCAAGAACCACATTTTAAGATAGAAATATTATCAAATGAAAACTATTGAATTTTAACAATTCATTTAAGGAAATGAGGTCAGTTTGTCCTCCAGCAGTCTGAGCCTATAGTAGCATAACTAAGGGATAGCTCAGGAAACCCAAGCCGGCCCTAACTATAGGATTTATCAAAAAGGGAAGTCTTAAAACTGGACAATGTGTCAGCCTCATGCACAGAAACTGGAAGTTGGTTCCACAAGAGAGGAGCCTGAGAACTGACAGATCTTCCTCCCATTCTGCTTTTGGAAACTCTAGGAACCACAAGTAAACCTGCAGCCTGAGAGTGAAGTGCTCTGTTAGGAAAATATGGAACAATAAGATCTGTAATATAAGATGGAGCTAGGTTGTTGAGAGCTTTGTAGGTTAGAAGTAAGATTTTGAATTCAATTCTGGATTTGACAGGGAGCCAATGGAGAGAAGCTAAAACTGGAGAGATATGATCTCCCACTAACTCCAGTTAAGACTCTGGCAGCAGCATTTTGGATCAACTGAAGATGTTTTAAGAAGCATGTGGACACCCAGATAAACCATTGCAATAGTCCAGTCTAGACGTGACAAATGCATGAACCAGTTTTTCTGCATAAGTTCTATATGTTTCTAATTTTAGTGATATTACGCAGGTGGAAAAAAGTGATTCTAGTAACGTTTTTAATGTGGGGGACATGTCCTGATCAAAAATAACACCAAGATTTTTAACATTAGAGCTGGAGGCCAGATTAATGTCATCCAAGGAGAGAGAAAGACTGAAAAAAAATTCCCAATATGCTCTGGTCCAAAAACTAAAACCTCAGTCTTATCTGTGTTCAAAAGCAGAAAATTTAGAGTCATCCAGGTTTTTATGTCAGGTTTTTATGACATGCTTGTAGTTTAAGTAGCTGATTGGATTCATTGGGTTTCATGGAAAAATATAAGTGTGCATCATCAGCATAACAATGAAAATGTATCACATGCTGTTTTATAACATTACCTAATGGAAGCATACTGTATACTGTATAAGGTAGAGTATTGGTCCAAACACTGAACCTTGAGGAACTCCATGACTAACTGGTGTATGATGGAGATTTATTAGTTACATTTACAAAATGGAACCTATCAGATAAACGTGATTTAAACCCAATTTAGAACCATTCCTGTAATCACAATGTCATATTCAAGTCTCTGTGATAAAATATTGTGATCAACTGTATCAAATGTAAACTGACTCAAATATAAATTAAAGATGAATGAATGTATCTCACCTTCTGTCTTCAACATCCACATTTAGACTAAAAACAGTTAATGTTGAAAATTTATGCACTTTTGGCTATATAGTTAAATGTAAAAAAAAAAATATCTGCACCGTCATGTGGGATCTTTTATGATCTGGTAGGTTTGTGACTGACTCTGAGCTAATACCACAACAACTTTCACCTCAGTGTTTGTAAAATAGTTGATGTACAGCCTCTTTAGTATTAAAATTAAGTGAACTAGCCGTCACAGGTATCTTTATACAAACTTTGTTTTCCTAGTGGTTTGTCAAATATGTTGCTCATTAGCACATCACTTCAATTAGACAGTTTAGTTTTTACAGTTTCCTTATTTCAGATCTGATTTGATCTATTACTGAGTTGTGGGATAATCTCAGCTACTACCATCAAATTAGAGCTCAATATGTGTAAAACTTACTGCTATTGTATTTTTTTTTTTTTTTTGTGTCCAATAAAGTCACTTAGGTCATCTTTAAAGTGTCAATCTGTTGTAGATGTTCAACTCTGTTATTCATTTGAGAGTTCCATTGGTGCATGAGATATTTTGCTAACGGTACAGACAAATGAAAAGGCATTACTGCTGCCTTATCTTTGGTCAGCAGGGATAATACCAAGATTTTATGAGCAAAATAAGAGGAAACACCCGAGGGGGGCTGAGTCCCGGTCTTCCAGAGGATATAATTTAATCAGCAAAGTATCTGATCAAAATGTTTGAAAAGCTGTGGCATGCAACATTTATTGACTCCCTGAATGTGTCTTTCTTTATGCATTCAGACAGGGCTGAATAAATGATTTGAAGCTGACATATATAATTCGACCTTGTCAGACGCCGATATCCACCCCCCCACATTTCCTTTTGCATGCTGTGTAATTGAGCCTTCAGGGAGAACGGAAAGACTATCTGGTCCTCACTTTGTAAGGATCTGTATTGATGATCACGACTGGTTACCAACCATCTAATCAATAGCTGCGTACACACAAGCAGATGGTAATATTTATGGTGAGCCAGTAGCTTATCTGGCTTTTACAAGCCGTTTAATCATTGCAGAGATCACAGATTTAAGCTAACAACACCTCTGGGGTACCAGCTTCATGGAGAAAGCTATATGTCATTAAATGTGTTTCCTTGCATAAAAGGCTATTAACTTTTTTCAATAAATTTCTCGACAATGCTGGAAAAGCCCAGTTTAAATTGGTCAGCGACTCTTTCTGAAGCTGACGGGCTTTCTGAATTTAAATTACATAAATTTTGTATGAAGGCCGCAGGCGACTCAGAAATGAAAGTTGCATTAATTGAGCAAGTTTAAATTACTTCTTGAGATCTAGCTTTTATAATCGCCCACCGTTGTACATTTCACACACAGGAAGTAGTCAGTAAGTCCAAAGTTTCTCCTGCAGGTCTGCCATTAAAGTTTGGCCTTGTTGTCTTATGGCACTCCTTTGCCCAGTTGTTCTCACAGCCAGGCAGCCACGGAAAGGATACATAATTGTCTTGTTTACCTTGATTTCATCATGGGTCCGTGTGCGTCAAACCACAAGAGTTGGAAAATAAACAACAACTTGTGCCAGGGTCGAGCAGGCGAGCACGTCAATCTCAGGCTCCTCATTCATTTTTGCTGACACATGTGCAGCCGGAGCCTCGTTGGGTCCCCGGAGCCACTGCACATTTCCAACAGTCAAAATCAATCGCTCATTTAGATTCAGCAACTTGGAAAACATGAAAAATATCACCCGTGGCAGCGGAGCATGCCAGAAAATCATTAGAATGAGAAATGAACACGTTTTTTTTTTTTTTTTTTTTGTTAAAGTGACAGGGGATCTAATTGGAGAAAATAAGAAGTGCTTCAGTTTTAAACAAAAACGCAGTTCGTGTTTAGCCGCATCATAAAAAGGCAAATATCTAATGAACTGTGGGGTGTTCAACAAAAATGTTCACATTTTCCACATTACATCATCAGATTACCAAAGCAGGCGAGGAGCACAACGACACGCTGGGCTTCACAAACGTAACAGAAGCTGCAACACAACTGGCCGATGCCGTGCAGCCGTGGTGCTCGGGCCAATGGGAGTTCTTTAAATCAGTGTGGATGTAAACACCACGGTTACGGTCTCCCCTCGCCAGCAATACTAAAGGAGCCGATGACAAGTGCCGAGCGGTCCTTTCGTGCTTTTAATACAGCAGGAACATTCTTCAGGGGAAATGCAATCTGTGTCCTTTGCACAGATCCACTGTGTGCACTTGTGCGCAGCTATCATATCATAGCAGCCACACTCGAAATGGGAGAAGGAAATAGGAAATCGTCTTGGCCAGAGATGAACCAGGAATATAATCAGGAAATATTGTGGCGTAAATGGCGCAGCTCAGCCATTCAGACCTCCCCTGGCTGAGTGCTAAATAATAAGCAGCAGGAATGGCATAGGATGCCATTGAGAAGGAAGTGGCGCCCCCCCCCCCCCCCCCCCCCCCCAGGCATCTATTGGCTTACAGCAGTTTAAGCGTTTAAGATGGGAGATGAGAAAAAGGAATGCTTCCCTCATGTGGTGTTCTCACATTCTTTTATTGCCAATAAAAAGAAAGAGCGGAGACAAAAGGAGCTCCCAACATGAGGCGAGCGGCAGGAGCACGTCCACCTGACCTTCCCCATCGCTCGGGCACTTTGTCAGCCCGACCACACAAAGAAACATTTCAACGCTGGCTCTCGTTCGGAGGTGAACCGCACGTGATTTGTGCTTTCAAAGTGGACAAAAGAAAAGTAAATCAGACTTTTGTTGCTTTGTTTACATCCTGTGTTCAGTTGTAAACAACGCAGAGCTCAGCGTCGGCAGCAGACACGAAGAAGCACACAATAAAAAAATAAATAAAAAAAATAACTGCAACTCTTTCAGTTCTATTTTTACCTGCCTGAAAAAGACAGCTGAGCAGAGGACGGGTGGTGTGGAGTCTGGTTTGAAGTAAATGTGCTGGATGTGTGTGTGTGTGTGGGACACAAAGTGTGTGTGACAGCACTGAGCCTGAGTGAGAGGTGAAAGGACTGCTGTACTCACAGTTGTGCTCTTGTTTCCCTGTGGTCTGCCGGCGTGTCAGAGTTTCATCCTCTCAGCGTCTCTCCCTGGGCTGGGCTTCCTCTTCCTCTTCTAACCAAAAGGTGTGAGGAGGAGGAGGAGGAGGAGGAGGAGGGGATGCACGGATTGAGCGTTAAGGAATGAAACTAAAGAGAGAGAGAGGAGGTGCAGGGAGCGAGAGAACGCACAGAGTGTGTGGAGGGAGGGCGAGCGGCGGCTTGTGATTGGCCTGTCAAACCGGGGGGAGGTGGAGCGGCGGTGTGAGGGCGGCGGGCATCCCAGTCGGTCTGCTGGCTTCTCCGACTCCAACACCTCCAGAGCCTGCAGAACCACAACACACTCACTCGTTGGCTGGCTCACGCCTCACACTCTCTGAACACACACACACACAAACAGAGGGAGGGGGAGGAGGGAGGGATGATAGAGAGAGGCAGACATGTTCAGAGGGCCGATGACAGCTTTAAGCTGGAGCTTCTTCTTGGCTCCTCATTAATGACAGGTACTGAAGCTCCCCCCTCCCAGTTACACAGCTCTACACACGCACAATTCACTCCTTTACATCCACCTCCCTACCCTCCCTATCTCAATTACCATAGCCACAGCAGGTGAATTGGGCTGTCAGCTCTCAAGCAAAGCTAAAGACAAAATGTGGGTTAACTCATCTCGTGTAATGTAACCGAGCTGTAATCAGACAAAACTGTGGAGCTCTGTTTGGCTCGGACTGGACACGGGATGGAGGAGGCAGGGTGAGGACATGGAAACACACAAACCCCAATTAGCTCCTCCTGGGTCAGGGAGCAGCAGGCTCAAGGTTCAGACTGCAGCTGTCTGCAGTAAAGAAACGATCAAAGAAGAAACATCGCTGCTGGGACAACAGAGCAGCGGCTGCAGCTCCGAAACTCTAATTTAACTGTGATTCATGAGGCTGTCGATACAATCTGACTGATTTTAGTGACTCCACACCCAAAACGTAGCAAAAACAAGATTTGGTCCATACAAAAGGCACTGTCAAGGATATTGAGCCTGACATTTCTGCAGTTGACGCCCAGTTTGCAGCCGAATGTCAAGCGGTGGTATATTTTTCCCCTCATTAAGAGTTGTGCTCGGTCAACAGCCGACCAGCTCCGATCGGCTCCACACAGCGTCCCATGAATCCCATCTCCGTCCTCTTCACTCCACCAAATTCAATTAAAATGAGAAATTGGCAATTAGATCACTGTTATGATCCTGTAACAATGATCTAATCTGTAATTCATTGGCTGCTGTTCCCCTGGGGGGAGGGGGTGGGGGTGCTTGATGGAGTGGCTCAGAGACTTCTTGGCATTCACCTCGGCTCAAGCAGCTCACAAAGGCGATGGTGGGGCCGTGAGACCCTCCAGTGCACAAGGGCGATGGTGGGGCCATGAGACCCTCCAGTACACAAGGGCCGTGGTGGGGCCGTGAGACCCTCCAGTGCACAAGGGCGATGGTGAGGCCGTGAGACGTTCCAGTACACAAGGGCGATGGTGAGGCCGTGAGACGTTCCAGTACACAAGGGCAATGGTGAGGCCGTGAGACGTTCCAGTACACAAGGGCGATGGTGAGGCCGTGAGACCCTCCAGTGCACAAGGGCGATGGTGAGGCCGTGAGACGTTCCAGTACACAAGGGCGATGGTGAGGC
>JARVLU010000624.1:14053731-14070800 GCA_031762415.1 Simpsonichthys santanae
TTGGCTGATATTATAGCAGAAGTGTGTCTGAGCTGAACTTTACCTTTAAAAATGTTCAAATCAGCTTTATTTAAATAGTTTCGCTACGCCGGTACGTGCACGCGCATCAGCAGACCTGCACTCAGTGTCTGAGTGTTTTGTTATCACTAGCAACACTTCCAATATGTGCAATGTTGTTCTCATGCAGTTCAACAGCACAACCCAAATGTTTACACCAGCAGAAAAGGACAAATGTAAGAAAATAAAATACACCTGTGATGCAAGTTCTTCTGTTAATCCTGATGCATTCGCAATAATCTAGGTCGATTAATCTAACAAGGTTGAGTCAGATCCTCTGAACAGATTCTTCTACGTTTCAACAAAGAAAAATTCATGCAGAGGACCTGACTCAACCTTATGTTCTTCTGTTTAGTTTATAAAAGAGAAGATTTTCTTCTTTCAGCCAATTGGTCCATAGTGAAGTCCTCACAAAACAAACTGAGTTGGACTTGCTGACTTTACAAACAGATCTCAAGCTTTGGGAATAGGTGATAAAATATACCGTATACTGTTCAGAGGACCAGACTTAACTTTTTTAGATACCGTATAGTACTGTTCTGTAGATTCACCATGTAGTCTCCACGCAAACAATAAAGAGTACAGTACATCCAAGCCAATGGATGATAATTTACACCTCCAACACAACAACCAGACATGTAAAGGTGGGAATATAGAATGAAAATAACTGGAAATAATATGAGGAAAAGCCTATATGTGCCACCACTAAGAGAAACAGATAGTGATCAGGTGGTTTGTTGGCCTCCTGTAATTACCAACCTCAGCCAAATCCAGCCAGGCATGACCAGCAAATTAACATGCAGCAGCTTTCACACACTGCTCCACAAATCTGTGAAGTGAGCAAGGAAACCAATGCCAAAACACTGAAAATATCTCACACCACATATACTACAACTTGATTCAACAAGCTCTGTTAACAAAATACTGGACACAGTTAAGAAGCCCTAAATACAAAGAGACAAAAATATTTACAGCCCAACAGACAAGGCTGGTAAAGATGGTTTAGTTTAGAAATTTTTAAGCAGAAATGGCAGAATATATTCGAGACAGTTTGCTTCGTCTAAGATATTTTGAATGCCTTATTTATACTGCCTATTTAAGTTACTTCTGGCATATTTTTTATTCAAACATACAACAGTTCAGCACCAACTGTTTCCAAATTTTATGTTGCGACATGTATTAACATAAACTGCTTTATATGAGGGCAGCAGACGGTTATTGTTTTGTTATGGATAAGTGCTTCTTTTAAGGATGTTTTGATTAGCTCTTTAGTCTAATTTTTTAAATATTAAAAAAAAATGAAACTTTTAACAAGAGTCTTTATTTTCCAAGTCCCTATCCTAGATTTCATTATGCCTCATATCTGATCACTGCTTCCTGCACACACAGGATTCAACTGGAAACAGAGGAAATCCTTAGCTTAAAGCTTTGCAAAAACTGGCAGATTTGAGGAACATCAACATGCAGACTCAACGAACAGCTGCTGGACAAACCTTATCTTTGCAGCACACGAGGGAAAGAAAAACACAAGAGAACATGTGGAACTCTGGGCTGACACCTTGTTGCACTACTAAACATTGACCGTACGCTTTTGAAAGGATTCCATCAAGGTACCTTCTTTCCACACTCTTTTATTCAAGCATCAAGAAATCTAGACCATCACTGTTGTACCAACATACAATAAATAAAGCAGAGGATGTTTTGCTGCATAAAGGCCACAAACAATAATCCATATGTAAACAAACATGTGAAAGGTGCACTGTCCAGCAATTCCTCCTCTTTAAAGATGCTGATGTTCTGAAAATACTGTATAATAATAGCACTGATAATTTTTATTTACTACAATAGTTAATAGTCAGTGTACAGCATATATTGGTTGCACACAAATTTGAGGACTTTAGAAAATGCAGTAGTATTGATTTGTTGCTATAGTCATTTTCAATTATGCTAGTGCCAAGTCATGAAAAGACCAGACTACATGTTAGATTAGACATTAATCCTTATGCAGGAATCCTAATACAGTATGTGAGCCATTTTGACAGAAAATCAAAAGAGAAATTACATTATGTTCTTGCCCATACAGCTCATCCCCTTCTGTTGTTCTCAGCATATACAATTCACTATTAACAACTTTGTTCCTATCCGTTTTTTGCTACAGCACCAATGACCCTAATCTGTCTGCGATGCACAGAGTAACACAAAGCTAGGTACTGCATCCCAGCACTATCAGAATCATAATGGATAGTCTAAGTTTATTTTAGTGTGATCATGCAATGAAAATGTTTTTGAACATCTAAAATGCCTCAGCAGTTATGCTTAAAATAAAAACTAATTCGTGGTCAAGCTTGTTTTTATTTGCTTAATGTCTGTGGTTCAACAAGTCACGGCATGAAAATATTACTGACATATTTTTCCTGAACCTGAAATGTTTTACTGTGTAAATTTAGCATTCAGCACGACTCTCTCTCATAGAACTCTCCAAATGTAATCCAAAAGAAACAGATAGAGGTTATTATAGTTTATTTGTGAACAATCTGCAGACTAAATAGATTTAAACGTGCAGCACAAAACCAAATGCACTGTGCAAAAATGATTATAGGTCAGATGAAATAGTTATCTTTTAAAAGATCATAGTGCTGTAAGACAAGCTAAGGTTACAGCTAATTTATGACAGTCATAAAGCTAACACTTCCTTGTCCAATAAAAAAAACCAAAGATCATTAGGGTATAGCACAGTTTTGCTCAGTTATACAATGTATAAAATGTAGATTTAGATTATATTGTCCTTAACCAAGCAACCTTAAATATAAATATTGCACCAAATCAGCTTGAATAAATATTAATAAATATTTTGTTCGTGCTTCTGAATATTGATTTACATTGATACAATTACGTTATAAAATAGTCACGATGAAGCAGGAGACAACAAAGGCTGTGGTGGTCATGTGAACCCCTGAATGCACCACAACATCATTTAGCAGGCTAGTTAGCAGTAACGAAGCTAGCTTACGTTAGCCTCTATCCCCATCACAGTCTGACTCGTCTAATACAAACCTAACTTAAATTTATTTAGATACAATCATGACAAGAAGCAAGCACTTCCCTGGGAAGTGCATGTTACTTTAAAGCTAACCAGAATTAGAAACCGGAGGACAGTCTCCCAGCTAACCCGACACCTTGTTTGACGTTAGCAGTCTGATGGTTAGCTCCTGAAGCTAAAGCCTCGACGGTGCAGCATCCGCAGCTCCGGTGACATTTCACTCACCTATCAGCGCCCGGAGGTGTTTGAGCCGGGTCAGAACATCCTTCTTTGGGTCCAGAACTTTCTGTGTAGATTTCTTGACGTCTCCATGCCCCCTTCGAGTGAACATCACGCTGTAAAATTCAACCGCGGAAGCCGAAATCACCCGTGTTTCACCACCGAACCCCCCCTGTGTGACTGTCACTTTACACACCACCTCTCTATGCTCGCTCGGTAAACATTGGCCCGACCGTCACTGGTTAACCTTTTTTTTTTTTTTTTTTTTAAAGTGGGTGTGTAAATACGGAAGCAGAGCCTGACAACAAGGACTGACTGAATACGCCTGTTTGTTTATAACAGATCCACATGACAGGGCTGTTTTTTATATACTGTACCTGATTAAAACAGGCTGCATTACTGTTTTGTAGTTTGAGAACAACCTACTAAATTATTCAAATACTGTTATCGAGGTTTAAAACTTTTAAGACTTAATGAAATAAATGTCCAACAGCTGTATTCGTCTAAATAGCGCACGTTTTTAATAAAAGCGCGTATATTTAGTACGTAAACGTCACGCAACATTAAACAGTATTGTCTTTGTCATTTTAATAAATGTATGTGGATTACCTATTGTTGTGGCTCTCTAGCGCCCCCTGGTGTATTTGTTTGTTTTTGCTTTTTTATTATTATTATTTTTTTTTTATGAAATGCTTGGAACTGTTGAACATTATTTTGACAAAATGTAATCATTAGGCCTGTTAAATATACATATAGGAGATTCTACATTTTAAGTGCTCATCGATAGCACAACATTTAAAATAATTCATGTTTACACTCTTATTGTAGTCACAAAAGCTGATTCATTTCCCAAAGGGCTAGAGGTGGCATGCTGAAAATCTATTTGATTTTCCAGTTAAACAAGATGAAAGTAAAGGTACTATGAGAAAACTTAATACATGGACATGGAGGTTGAAAACCACCCATCCGTTATTTTTACCAGCTTCTTTCTTTTTGGGTCACAGGGGTCAGTGGTGCTCATATCTTGCGGTCACTGTGCGAGAGGTGGGTTACACCCTGGACAGGTCGCAAGTCCAACACGGGGACAGAGACAAACAAGACAACCATTCACACGTTCTCACTCACCTAGGGACAATTTAGAGTTACCAGTTAGAAAGAGAAAAATTATGTACCTGAAGAAAACCCACACATGTATGGAGAGAACATCTATACTCCCTCTAGGAAGGTTCCCGGCTGAGATTTGATCCAGCAACTTTCTCACCGAGAGGCAACAGCTCTACCAACTACAACTGTGATGCCCAGAATTAAAATGTTGTGACATAATAGGCACAAGAATAATCTACTTTTTAATGTTCTGTTTTCTTTTTAAAAGTTTCCAAACATTTGTAATTAACTTTATTGTTAAAGCACATTAAATGAACACATTACTGGTAGTTTATACATTATTACATGGTAATGAATTAGTGATAAATGAAACTTTTTTTTTTTTAATTTGTGTAAATCTTCAATAGTCTTATATAGAATAAGTCTTAATAACTGTTAGGGCCTGAATATGCTATAACTACGTATAAAAAAAATGAAGCCGATGCAAAATTAAATTTTCTGAGCAACAATTTGCTGGATTCATTATGAATGTGTTTAAAAATGGGTACTAAACTAAAACGATGACCAGAATAATAAAAAAGAACATACAATATGAATATTGGTACATTAAAGAAAATATGATAATCACAACACAATAAATAAAAAATAGCAGCAGATGACAAAAATACAACTAAATTCTAAAGTTGTCGTTGTCTTGTTTAAACGAGTATGTTCTGTAATTTACTGTGAAACTTGATTGGCCAATGTAATTTATCTTTAGTAAATATTTTCTTTGATAAGTTCAGTCAAATTTTGGTTTCCTGCATTAAATGTTATCTGGAAATTAGAAGTATTGTATAATTTTTTTGTGTGTTTTGAATAAAACAAGAAATGTTATTGTAAAAAAAAAAACACACATTATGGCAGCACAATGGCTTAGTTGTTAGCATTGTTTCTTCACAGGAAGAAGGTCATGGGTTCAGGTTTGTGTGGAGTTTGCATGTTCTCATCATGTTTGTGTGGGTTTTCTCCAGGTACTCCCCACAGTTCAAAACATGCAAGTTAAGCTGCCTTCAGGCTCAGAGCTGCCTGTCAAAAACGATCTGTGATATGGGCTTTGCCTGCTTAAATAAAGATTAATAAATCCACAATGGAAAACTAAAAAAAAAAAAAAAATTCTACTATGATGGACTGATACATGCTCAATAATCCAGGTAGAAAAAGCTATAAAGAGTTAAGTCTGGTCCTCTGGACATTCAACTACTGAGATAGATTCAACAAATAATACTGAAATAGGTCTTCAGACACAGTTGAGACACAACACAAGTGAACAAACCAAACTATTACAGTACAGTACAGTATATACTTTGTATAAAAACATAAATTTATGTTAGAAAAATACCTCATTTAGGCAACAAAAGATGTCTCACATTGGATTTTGTTTTGCTTTGTGTTTGTAATCAATCGGTTAGGCCGGGTCAGCCCCAAAGTTCCTGTAGTCTTGGTTGATTTTTAGTTTAAGAAGCTGCAAATCAAGATTTTTGCATCAGTTCAAAGTTGTTCTCTCCTTTTGTGAAGCACTGCAGGCAAAGTCTTAGTATAGATGAAATGAAATGTTTATAGCACTCTCTTTTGCCATTTTTAAGTCTAATTTAAGATCACACTTTTATTGCCTGGCCTTTGACCCATTTATGAGTAGATTTAAACCTGTGTTTTGTCTGATCTACATATTCAAATTGTTTCTTTTTTTCTTTTCTTTTTTTATTCTGTCGATTTGTGTATTTCATCCTGCGTCCTGTTTGTTTTATTGTACAGCATTGTGGTTGGCCTTGCTGCTAAACAATGCATAATCATCCATCTCATCCATCCATCCATCCAGCCAGCCAGCCAGCCATCTGCTTTTTCTTTCCAGGTTACGGCTCGTGTCTATCTTCAGAGGCAAGGTACTCCAGGTCTCAAGACAACAAAGTTTAATGTTACTATAACCTTTAAACATGCTAGAAATGCATTGTTAAAATAATTTAGCTATGATTTTGTGCCTTTAAAGCAGATAGGAGAGCAGATAAATTGTTCTAGTAAAACATAAAGCAGACAATCGAGCACAAAATGATCAATTTATCAATTTATTCTAAGGCTGTCAAACAACACACATATTATTTTTCCATCATTGTGTCCTTCGGTAATTAACTCCAAAGTATTGTGTGTCTTCCAACTAATTTACATAGTGTAATGTACTAATTATTATAACGAATAATGAATAAACTAAAGACTTTATTTTGAAGAGACTTCATTTTCTTTGATATTTGTGAGGGGGAGGATGTCAGTTTTTCAGCTGCAGTCACTTATTTAAAAAAAATTACTGGAAGTTTTGATGAGGAAATATACAAAACAGTATTGTTTTGAAAGAGAAGATTTTATCATTTTGATTCATTTTGCACTTTTGGGTGCTCTATGTGTCAATAAATCTTTGGCATACAGTATTTGATCTATAGTTTGCAAAAAATAAATAAATGATTTTTTTGTATATACAGTATTTGTCTTGTGGAAATCAACATGTGGCATTCTGGGCGCAACTAATTTTGGGGCTGAGCTTTGAAAAACGTTTTATTCAAAGTCTTTTTACAATAAAAAAAAAAAAAAAAAAAAAAGGAGTCTTAATTTGCCAGATCAAAAGTGGAACATAAAAGTTTACAAGTGATTTTTCTCTTAACACAAAGAACAAAACACAGACTTGCCTAAATGTCTATACAATATTTAATACATTTAAATTAGGATTTAGATTTTTATATTAAAGTCTAAATATTAAGAAAGCACCTTCCTTCAATTTGCCTTAATTTACCAGCAGATGGCATCCAAACCTTTGATTTGGAAACAGCTAGCACAGATGTTTTACTATTGCCTGCAGATACATGTGCAAGAACATTAATTCAGAAATGAGACATGATCATTTTTAAGGGTATCAAGAGAGAGGACAAAAAATGTTAGAGGATTTTATTCATAAAACAAAAATATTGTAAGAGGAAAATAAAGGCACTCACAGGAATATAACAGCCATAGGAGTGAATACCCTAAATAAGTGGACACGACCTATTCTATGCCATACCACCCCCACACATTGAGCACAGGCGATGTGAGAATGTTTGTCTCTCTTTTTCTCCCCCACAATGAATGTCTTGAATGATAGAGACAACAGAGGGGAGTGCGAGCGAAGGCCGAAGAGGAGGAGTGAAACAGAAAAAGAGAGAGATGCAAAATCAGCCTTTGCCCTGCAGTTTGGTATGACACTCATTATCTGAAGTGGGCCACTCGGAGAAAGGAGGAGGTTGCCTGTCACAACAGATGTTGATTACACAAAACAGAGTTGTTTGGAAGGATGTGTGAATAAAAAAAATCATCTCCCTCTCTCTTACACACTGGGTTATTGCTGGCGCTTTGTCATCAGTCTTAATTGATTGTAATCACCATTCCTTCTTGGCAAACCCTGTTCTTGAAGTGCAACTTATTCCTAATTATCTAAGATGGAATGGACCCACAATAGTCGATCAAAATAACAGTGGCATTATTTCTGCACCTGGAAACAGATAGCTCGCTTTAAATCTGAACGTATTGTCGTTTGTGTTGCTGCAGCTTGTAAAAGTCTTTGTCGAGGCAACAGGGACAAATTAAAGACTGCTTTTAGGGATTTTTTTTTTAAACTTTAAAAATAGATTCTCAGAATATAAACAATAATTTGTTGTTTTTTTTTGGTTTTAAGTCTCATTGTGGCCAAATGGAGGCGCTGCAGGCTCACAAATGCTGGCGGCCTTCCTCCTGGCCTGGCTGCCTGACTGATTCCAATCCAAGGTTTGAAAAGCACTTGTCTGCTCTAAATTGTTCTTATAAAGAGCTTGGAAATACTTGACTTTTCTCCTTCTGTGGTTATGGATTTCCTTTTTGTACAATTAAGTGCCATTAAAAGCTAATGTCTCCTGTTAAACTACATTAAGTTGCTAGGGTGAGCGATGGCACCGTTACCCATCCGCATATTTTGAACAGGGGCCCATATTTGGTGCCTTTTTTTTATCTATATGTGACCATTCAGAAACTTGGGGATGAAAAGGATCAAAAGAGAAAACATCCACAGGGTTTCTGATCAGACCACCCACAGCTGAGACAGAGCGATGAATAAAACAAACCGATTTGACAAAAAAAAAAAAAAAGTAATTATTGTAATTTTTGCTTTTTTTTGTATTTATTTAAAAATTACAATTTAAAGGGGAAAAAAAGCCAATATACATATTTTGAGTCAAATATTGTTCCAAACTTTACTATATTAACAAAATTTTTTACATGTTAGAAAATCAGTTTTGTTTAGAGGCGTGTGTAAAAATAAAGAAATGTGTCATTTAAAGTTACAACTCCCAGCAGGGGTCATCACAGCGCCCTCAGTATCCAAAATGATCCCACAATTGATGAGTTCATTGCACAAAGTCACAAATTATAATGACTATTTCTGTTATTTTGAAAACCTGAAGGGCAAAGGTATTTTTCAAAACCACATTCTTCTAATTTTGTTACAGCGCGGATATGGATATGAGCAATTTCTGAGTAGTGTTTGCCATGCACATCATAGTTTTGAGCACATCTCCATAAAGGTTAATGATGGGGCACTCTGAAGTAATTAAAACAAGAGCATTATAAGGCAGCAGTTTCACATAAGGTACTCGTAGCAACATACCCCATACTTAATTAAAACTCTATGCTGACAGCATTCTGTATCTTCTCAGGTAATCTGCTGTGAAATTAATAAGGAGGAGGAATTAAATGAATAATGTTGGCAAAGATTTTTTTTTCCTCTCCCACGGTATGCATGACAGGGGTCTGCATCAGGAATGCATGATCCTCATTGCGCAGTAAAAAAAAAAAAAAACACTTCTTCAGATTCTCGCCGTAATCTGATTCCAATTTCACTTCTGATGTGACACCGTCGCGACGAGCCAGGGGGAGGTTTAATTGAAATGCCAGCGCTTTTAATTGGATTCTGTTAAGATGTGAAATTACCTCCTGAATTACAGTCGTGCACCTTTAAACGCTGATACAGAATGGTTTCCAGCGGTGATCAGTTAAGAAGCTGAAATAATGCTGAAGTAGATCTCTGTGCTGAGGCAAACAGGCATCCATGAATTAAATTTAAAAGCAAACTCTTCAGTTTGGGGCCTGGATTCATCTAGTGATCATTTATAACATGGATTGAGAAAAATATATACATATAACTCACAGCTTCATGTTTTGGCAAGGCTTCTTTATTAAACTCATGGTGTTCTCGATCATGATACAGCATTTACACCCACAAATGTCTGTCACCAATAATAAAGTAACTGCCAGATATCCAACCTGGCATTCATGGTCAGGCTGAAGGTTCCCACCTCAGACATGTTCAGCTAATGTGTGGGCAGTAAACAGCAAAGCTTCCTTCACCTCCTCGAGGGTTGCGCTCTCCTAACCTGCACTGAGATTTGAGAATGTTCCCATTCTTCGGCCCGTGTCACCACTACTGTGGCTGTGCACAAAACATCCCTGCTCTCCCGCTGCCACCTCCTCCACCTACAACCATGACCCCTGTCCGATAAGCTTGGAGTTCATCCCTTTCACTGATTAGTTTGCTGGCAGACTGGATGCCCATTTCCACAGCCCCGAGTCACCCGAGCTGGCTCTACCTGTGTGTGGTTGGATCAGCAGGTGGCTGGCACGCTGTCCAGACTGATACTGAAACCATTATTTAGACATAGCAGTTATCTGCACACTCAAACGCATGCCTCCCCCAACTAAGATAGAATATATGTAGGATAAAAAAAAGTATTTTATTTTCATAATTGTGAAAGCAGCAGACGTAGCTCGATGCATATATCAAAGACATGCGGTGTTGGATTTGTCGTAAAATGCCCGGCGTGTGCTTGGATGTTCTTTGCGAGAGAAAAGCCTGAAAATGCGGGGTCATTAGTAAGTTCTCTGCCAGAACCCTTTCTTTTTAGTATACTGCGCACGTATGTGTGTGGTTTGTGTGATTTCCCATGTATTTGTTTGTTTACTGTGCCACCGCTGGCCCAAGCTGGAGCCACAGGAGTGTGAAATAACAAGCACAAGGGGGATTTCATGCCTTAGAGCTGAAAAGATGTTTTTTTTTTTTTTTGTCCGACAACTCAGTCTATTTTCATCCTCGACAAACTTTGTTTCCCTCCAACAAGGCGCGGCGTTGCCATTTCCTAAAACGGCACACAATTAAACAGCATCATTACGTATGGGTTCCCACGGGTGTCGTGTGGTTTGCTTATGCTACACCCCTGACCTGTTTTATCGGCATTATCGGTGGCACAAGGTGCATCACAGGAAAAAAGACAAACAGCCCAGTTTTCTTTAGGGGGGGTGGGGGGGAGAGAGACACAGTGGCAGAAAATCAATGCTCGGTTTCCCATGAGCACCTAATTAGCTGGACACTTGTGCACTGTTGAGACACGGGAAACGTCTCTTTGTCTGTCGAGTCGATTGGGCGAAATGCAAGAGAGACACCTTCTGAGCTGATAAAGTGTCAGAGAGGTGAGGAGTAAACACACAAGTGACACTCCGCTCCAACACATCGCCACGTTTCAGCCGACTGGATTCGAACATTGTGTCGTAGGGAGTATTTTTCAGAGTGAAGGTGACAAATCCTTTTTTTTTTTTTTTTTAATTTCTACAGAGACTTTTGTAAAAAACATATGTTTAATAATATATTCAGTGATGAGAAATGGTGAATAATCTATTCTGAAACGGTTTCATTCAGCCGGCTTTAACACAAGGACAGGAAACAAGTGGCGAAGGTGGATTTTTTTTTTTTTTTTTTTTTTTTTTGCTTGAGTGCCATGCAGAAGGCAGTTTTCTAAACAGCTCTGACTCAATTGGTCTCTCACTAGAAATTCTAAACATTCAATGAAAAAGGGAAGAGGTGTGGAGAAAAAAAAGTCTTAAATGTCCAATCTTATTCTCTAACCTGTTAGAGTGACACTTGCGAATTTCCACTATGGACAAGGTGGCAGTACAAACGCAGATAGATGAAGAGGAATAAAAGGGCCTTCTCATGACAAACTTTCTGAAAATGTCAGCCTTTCATGCTGTTGAGAAGACCTATTTCATATCTATTACAGCAGGCATTCTGTGTCCGATATTTCAGATTTCAGCCCTCCCCGTACAGCAAATCCTCTGCCAATCTTCCGCCCTTAAGAATCTCTGCCAGCCCCGATGCATTATTCCCCCAACACCCCCACCAACCTCTCTCTTCCCCCCTTTTGATGTGACAGAACAAACCACGACCTATTAGGATTAAGGCTTTGAAAAGATCTTTGAAGCCGCTCAAGGTTCCTTTAAACTGGGGAATGACAATATGAGCTGTATGGCAGCAGATGCTGAATGGACTGATTGCTAGTCCTCAGTGAGGTCTGCTGTCACATCACACACACGCGTGCACACACACGGAAACACTTGCACATCTGTGCAAACACGTACACACAACTCGCTGCACGTGGCCTTTACTCAAAGCACCGCAGTTGTCTTTTACAGGACAGGTTTTGTGCTCATAAATGCACATTTGGTTCATTGCCTTCGTGGTTTTTTTTGTTTTTTTTTCCTGCCTTTTTAAAAAATTTGCAGTGATTTTCTGTCAGGGACACATCTGGCTCAGGGACTTTTCTGTATTTGAACATCTAGCCAGAATGAAAATAACCATGTTGTGTATGTTTTCCCCACCCTTCAATGTTCTGCTTGTTGTTCAGGGCACAGCTACTGTACGTCAAAGGCATCACGACAGTCAAACGTGAAGGGCGAGCTGCTGGACACAGAAATTTTTAAAAAATGCGACAAATCCTAACCCACGTGTGTGTTAACAGGATGGAAATCTTCTGCACCATTAAAGAAAAGTCAAGGCAAGCTGCGTTGGCTGTTAATCTGGCTGAAAATTAAAGAAGTTCAAGGTGTCTTCTTTTATGGCAAGGTTCTCAAAAGCACAGAAGAATTTTCATTTTTTATCTTATTTGAAAATGCCTCGCCACCAACGGATCATCTGATGATGTTGGAATGCTGCGACGACACAAAGGAGTGCAAATTAAGTAAAAATGACGTCCTGAACGCTTCCTATACACTTCACTTCAGTCACACAGACACAGCAGAGTGCAAATACCAATGCTATGCATCTCCCACAATCAAACAAGAATTTAGCTTTCTTTTATCTAATCACTTCCATGAATATCCCTTATCGTACCTGCCTCGCCCCCTGAGGTAGCCAAGGACTGATGCGACATGAAATATTCAAACCGGGTGATTCCTGGAGTGATTTATCGGGGCAAATTTCACAGGTGATCCTATTTAGATATTCACTGTCTGTTTTGCACGGCTTCTGGGGGTTGAACATGCCCCAGTGTGAGATGTCACGGGGAGACAGTCGCTGCAGATAACTGGTCTGCGGAGAAATGAAGCGAAGGGGGCACGGAGAGCAAAGGCTCCTCAGTACACAGAAAGAGAGACAAGTTCTCATGGAGCTGCCACCATAGAGCACATATTGATCTGCGGTTGCATCTTATCTTTGTGACTCCAGATTAAAATGCTCAACATTGACTCTTCCCCTCTCTCTCGCTCTCTGCCAGGCTGAAGGCCTTTCTGTGTCCCTGAGTGGGGGAGCTATAATCTCCTTCTGAAGTAGTGGAAGTAGTTTTGATGCTGGCAGTTGTTTTCTCTTTACAGAGTGTGCTTTTCTTTTTTTGTCACCTTCCTCTTCTGCGAGGAACAACTCACATTTTTCCATGTGAGAATTAAAAGAGATCCTCGGGGGTCTTGCTTAATGTTCTGCCCAATATGCAAAGAAAAGTTGAAGCTTTGTTGACAAAACTGGCAGGAATAAATGGGAGAAAGTCTGGGCAGACAGACAGATGAGTTCCCAGACTGGAGGGGCTTTGACTCTGGCCTAACAAATGTTTTTTTATTACACACTGTCTTTCATGGTACGACAGATTAAGGACCAAAGCCCAACCACCACCCCTGCCTATCCATGGTCTCATCAAATGTTGCATTGAGAAGAGGAGCTGCACCTGTTAGGGGAGCACAGGGACGCAGGACCAGGATGATACTGAGCAGGGCTTTGTGGGTATCAGAGTCAAAACAAAGCTGTCAGCCAGGGCTCATTCATCTTTGATGTTCACTGATGAGGAAACTGGTGGGCTTCAACAGGGCATTGTTTCCCCTAAGTGGCGCCCATTGATGGCCAGAAAGCCACGCTTGTTTTTAGTCTCTGACGGGTGGAGCTCATTTTAAAAGGCTTAATGGTACATTTAACCAGTCCAAAACACAATGCTTTGGAGCTCGCTTTGCACCATTGGCTCAGAACTGGCTTCTTGCTTCCTAAATGACCCATAAACAATGATAAAATGCTAATCGTGTGTCAGTGTCCAACACCGGTGGGCATGCACGTCTCTTCAGTTCTGAGGTTTGATTAAATGCTTGCCACGATAAATCCCCATCCAGAAACAAAAAGGTGTTTGACTGCCACAGTGTCTGTCTGCTTCCTGGCCCGTTCTCCACCTCTAAAGTCTTTGTCATAAAACCTGGATAGCCTTCATAAAGAGCATTTCTCACGCCATTGTTCAGCTAATCGCATCCTCTCCAACAATTTCAGGATGTGACAAGATAAGATAGAGAATATTAATACCATATCGCCTTATCGCAAATTATGAAAATGTGCAGATGAGGGTAGAGCTTCAAAAAAGTACATGGGAATCAATTTGTAGCGCTTCCATTTTGTGTATCAGCTTGAAAAGAAAACAGTAATTTTCCATGTTATCTTCAGATCCTATTAGAACCGGGTTAATTTAGTGGTGGCAATTTCAAAACTTTTATCGTCCCTTCATATCAGCCTCCGTCTTTGAGAGCTTTCTGTTTGTAAGGTGTAACTGTTCAAATTTAATATCTCATCTGATCTGACTGATGCATGATTTTAGATACTGCTTGCAGAATGAATAAAAAAAAAAAAACATTAATTAAATTCTCATTTTTACCAGGCTGCTATATAATTCACCTTCAAGGAAGGAACGTAATTCTTCAAAAATGTGTTGCTTTGGAAAAAGTGAGTTGCGTACGAGATCTATTTCTTTATTGTTTGCAAAAATGATTAAAAAAAGAGTTTTTGATTTAATCAGATCAAACTAATTGCTGAGAAATTACACCTTGTGTATTGTGGATGACGAAAAGTGAAAGCGAGCATATTTTTGACATTGCTGGCATGAATGCTCTGCATATGTTTTTTTTTTTTTTTTCCTTATATAAACTGTTGGAAAGTTTCAGCCATTCCATTTTCCGTGAAGTACTTTGTAGCTGCATGCTCATAATTTAACCAGTATAGTTCCTTAATTCATGAATATGAATGTGCCTTCCTCAAGAGCCGGCTGGTATTGTCATGAAAAATCAAGGACTCTTGCCTTGTTTCGGTGCAGAGGTGCATCAAGGATGCACAGGCGCATCTTACCTCAAATAAGGGTCTCTGCTTACACCTTCATGAAGAAGCTCTCGCAAAGTTTCTTTTCCTCTCCCTGCTGATTGTTTGCAAGCGTGATTGTCTTGGATTCTTAAATGGTAGGCACGTATAGAGGCCTGGGTGCAGTTTGCACGGCCGTGCATCGCTTGGCTGCCTCCTTAAGCGAAAAGAGATATGCAAGAGCAATCAAATATTTCTATGACTTGTGTAAATGATGGTGGATCAGGGGGAGGAAAGTTAAAAATGTTCACTCCTCATTTGTGGCTCAATTGGCAAAGTGTATTGCCTGTTTTTTTTTTTTTTTTCCTGGATAGAAAATAGACGGCTTTGTCACTCAGTATTCATAAACTGTTGGTGTTTGCTGTCAACAGAAATGATAGCAATTCCATTTGTCTTATGAGAAAGGCATTCTAACAAAGCCTGAATAGTAGTTTTCTTGAAAGGAAGATTGTTTTTGTTTTTTTTTTCTTCCCATTTTGAAGTTATTTTTCTAACACGTTGTATGACATATCCACATGAACTCTCAGTTCCTGTCACGGAGGGATATGTTAAGAGGAAAAGACAAGAAACTACGCATTTTGTTTTGCACGCACACCGGAGTGATTTCAAACGCAGCGTGATGCAAATAGTTGATACGAGTGTCAGTAATTATCAGCTACTCATTCGACACTAATAGTACACCTGAGAGATTACAAATTGTCTATTTCTCTGAAATGACAGGCTGCCATATGCACTGCCTGCCCACATCTACCATACAGTCCCAAATCATTCAGCCCTTGAGCCAAACATATATTTCTATCAAGGCGTGGGGAGAATAGCATCCTCTGTTTGGTGCAGAGGAGGTGTGTCCCCTTCTATCTTAACGAGAGAGGAGTGAGGGGGGTTGGGTGTGTGCGGTTTACCTCTCTTTTGTTCACTCCCCTCTCTAACTGGTAGTGTTTGACTTCCCCAAGCCAGGAGTGGGTAATTCTGGAGCCCTGTGTGAGGCTGTTAGATCACTGAGGCCCAAGACAGCACCATTCTTTGCAGACCCTTGACAGCAAATATGTGGTAATGATATTGTCTCCTGCTGGGTAATAACACACAATTCAGACCGCCACATACTGCAGTCGCCAGGGGAAAAAAAAAAAAAAATGGAGGGGAGAGAAAAGAAAAAAATTACACTGAAGTGCTGGAGGAAAATGACAGGAGAAATGTCTTCATCCTGAAGTGCCGTATTGAAAAAAAATATAAAATAAAATTCACTCCTGCAGGACACTGCGGTGGGAACAACTGTTTGATTCGGCACTTGTGAGTGATGTGGTTCAGAAAAAAAACACAAAAAAAAAAAAACACTAGTTAGTATCTGTGATGTGAACCAGACAGTTTCCTGATGCAGATTCCTTTTTCATGTGGTCGTTATAAATGACTGTGGTTAACAACTCTGGCAATTAAGCAAACATGGATTGAAACAAATGCAAAGTTTGTATTGAGCTTAAGCAGCGTGCCTCAGCCATGGAGACGTTTCATTGTTATCCAGACCACACTGGCAGCTTCAACCTTGACCTTTGTGTTGCTCCACTTGGTACTCGGCTTGTAACTGTCAACACCATCCATCACCAGCCAATCAGGGCCCAGGACGGGGGCCGGTCCCCCTGTATACTGTGAAATTGAGGCATGTGATCTTTAATGTGCGTGAAGTTTACAAGGCCTCGACACAATGCATCAAGCTTTGGGGGGGGGGCTCCTCAGAGCCAGTCTATTAGCCACCCGCTGTGTCCCTTGCTGCCTGGACTTACTCCTAGGAATAAGTTTTCCATGTTTTGGATCATCAGCCCTAGCACAACATAGCTGGAATCCACTGTATTTTCCGCTGTACATGTCGCACCACCATATAAGTTTAAGAGATTCTTTATTGTCATTCACACCACATGTGGTACATGTGGTGGAACAAAATTATGTACATAGGGTCCCAGTTACATAAAAAATGTAAAAAAAAAAAAAAAAAATACAGTACTGTAATAAGATTTGATATGGACTAAGAAAAACATCAACTAAAAATACACTAAGCACTAAGAGCATAAAAAACAATACACCGAACAGCAGCATGAACATGAGTCTGTGTGAGCAGATGAGCATGAATGAACACAGCAACATGAA
>JARVLU010000624.1:14162997-14175746 GCA_031762415.1 Simpsonichthys santanae
GTTAGCTAACACAATACCCTAAAAAAAAAAAAAAAACATAAAATGCTGCATAAAAAAGTCAACGTGAGGTGTGATGACGTCACTAGGGGCGGCGCCGTAAGTCCGAAATGCTGTAAGTCGATGGCGCCATAAGTCGGGGACAACCTACATAGCGGACCCCCAAGCACCCTTGTTTGAGAACCACTGGTTTGGTCTTAATGGATGATGTTTCAGTTTTTTTTTAATGGTTTTGTTTTTTTAATCTTTCAATGTTTTTTTTTTAATGGCTGATTTTTCATTATTCTTTCAGTTCAGTTCTTGCAAGATACTATTTTCTAATAAAATGTTTTGTTAATGTTTGTTAAACTTAACTGTGTCACATGAACTGTTCAGTAAAGCCTACATAGAGCAGACAGATGCTGTCTTTAATTTGTGTCTGTAGCAACTTTGTTAGCTGCACCGAGGTTTACAAAAAAGTAAATGTCTTGTTCACCACTTTGTGATAAAAATGGTTGGAAGACTTTATGCAGCAGCAAAGCTGACCTGCCAAATGTGAAACCTTTTCAGGTGAAAATAAGAAATACAGTCCACGAGAGACAGTTTTTCACCGAGCTTATTATATTGTAGCTCCATTTTATTTTTCACTTCAATATAGAATCCTAGACATTTGAGGATGGTTCTGTAGAGAAGCTCATTGTCGAGGCAGCCTCTCATTCAACGTGATCCTCTAAATGCAGTTAAGCAAAGCACGTGAACACAGCATAACGTCTATTTGGAGCACGTTGAGTAAATAGATTTGATGCTCCCACTGAATGCGGTGACTCATGCATCCAGGAACTGCATATCTATGTTATATAGGTCAAGGTCTGACATGAGGCTCCAGATGTACAAATACAAACAATATCTGAAGTAGGATGCTGACTGTTTGACAAAGCAATTTTTCAGAGCTGGTTTAAAAAGAGAACCAAACAACTACCAGACAGCAGAAGGAAAATAGGGAAGAAAGGCATTTCGCTTCCATTTTATTCAAGCTTTATTTTATCAACAAGTACTGCTCAAAAAGGGAAAAAAAGTACTGAAATATGTAGTGATGCTCAGTCCTGTGGATGCACTTGAGTCCAATATTCAAAATACAACATTTCTTGTGGCTGCATTATGGTCCACTACTATCAGAGAAATTGTCTCCTGTACTCCAGATCTCCATGTTTGATTGTTGAGCAGCGTTGCAAAATGGCTCTTCAGCACGCAGCCTCTATTCTCCACTACCCTACTCTTATTTTGCACTGAATAATCATTTAAAGCAAGGTCATTTTGATCTTCTGCCTCAATAGACCTCAATTAAATATTCATTCATTCGGATGCGGCCTCTTCGGCAGCTTCTTTGGTATGTGTGTTAAAAAGACAAAGGGCTTTGCTTTTCATTATACAAGCCTGGGGATTTTCAAAGAGATCTGGAACCATTAAGTAAAGTTAAACAATCCTTGCCACTGATCAACTGTTTTTTTTGTTTTTGCTGTTAAATTGTTTGCTTTACCTATTTTGCCCTTGACTGTCAACAAAAGCACTTTATTGCGATGCCTAATCAAACTATATCTCCAAGTCTTTTAGTCAGGTTTTTTTTTTTTTTTTTTGTGCTTGTATTTCAGCTTTTTTTTTTTTAATTCAGCAATTAATTTGAAAACAAAACCCATTTTCTTTCTGTTGATTGAAAAAAATTGGCTTCTGAAACACACCAATGTTGTTGTTTTTTTATTGTAAAATTAGTGCGTTTTGGGAATTTTACACGCCAATATGATCCGGGAGGACAAAGAAGGTTCAGGTTAGGTTTATTTGTCATGTGCAAAATCATCACAAGGTCAACAGGGCAATGAAATGTTTAGGACGAGAAGAATCATCTCGATTAGCCAAAAAAACAAATAAAAAAATAATTAAAATAACAATAAGAAATATCAAGCATGCAGCAAAAATACTAAAAATGCTACTAACCTACTAAAAACCATTAAAAAAAAACTACTAAAATTCAAAAACCTATTAAAAAAAATACACTGAAATACTAAAAAACAGGGTGCCAACGTAAAAAAATAAATCTACAGTGTGATTCAGTTAGCAATGGGGTTCTTTCAACTTCATGGTCCTGTTCTGTTAGCGGTGTGGTCTTGTTAGCAGGTCCAGTCAGCAGCTTGATGGTAATAAGGACAGCAGCAGTTGCCCTCACAGACCACAGTCCTGAACCGGGTCCATCAGGCAGAGAAGAAGAATATTGCTAGCATTAGTTTATAAGATTTTTCTCTTTATATTTGTAAATTTTTATTGTGGTCAGACATCCAGGCCTTGAAGCAGCTTGACTTTTTAAACGAGGCTACTACTTCTTTCTATGTTGTGCTATTTTGTATTTGTTTAAAAAAAAAGATAGCAGTTTCTGTATGTCAGTGATTCAACAGAATTCAAGTACTGATAGTTTGATTTGCCATAGCAGGAAAATTCCAGAAGAAACAATATATTTATTTAGATGACAAACTTTTTTCACGATGCTCGTCACAACTTTTTAAGTAATGCATCAAAAGAAGTAGTTCATGTCTGTAACCTGTTTGTGATTTTAGTTGATGTCATTTTTGTTTTTGTTTTTGGTAGAAATTTTGTTTTTCCAACCTGAATATGTAGTTTTGAATCTAACCAGAGGACTCAGGTGTCTAAATTTAAAAATCAAGTAAGGGACATTGCTGTCAAGGTATACATTTTAAAACAAACTTGTATAAGAATCAGAGTTTCACCTCCCAGCCTCATAATAAGGAAAATATAAATACTTTGATTTGATTGTTTTCTTATTATATACAGTATATATAATTGATTTTTATGAAATAAAACACTAATTGTGTTAATTTAGAGTTACTGAAAGCACTAGCAACAAAATTACACATGTAAAGGTTGGAAATGCTTTAAATATAAAGTAGGTATAGAAAGAGTTGGCATTATTGAACTAAGTATATTAAACTGAGACAAAAATAGTTGTTGTTTTTTAAGCTGCTAATGTTTAGGACAAAAAGAGCAAATCTTTATCTCCAAATGTATTTTAGCAGAAGACAAAAAAAAAAAAAAAAAACTTTTTATGCTCTTTTCCTCACTGTATACACATTCATTGAAATATTTTAAAGGCCACTTTAGTTCCACAAGGTTGTTGAGAAGGACGTAAAGAAAATGGGTTTACAGTAGCATTTAAATGTTTCAGGACCGAGGACAGCTCTCTGTGCTCCACCATGTGTGCATTCAATGAAAACCAGTTCAGCACCGCTGCACATAGACAGCTTGAGGCGCTCTGACAGCATTTTTAATAGGAATAACATAAACCAGGCAAATTAAACAAGAAATAGACAGTCTGCAACACCACAAGCAGATCCAGAGTAAGATATGTTTAAACAACAGGCATGTCAAATGTCATATCTCTTTTAGTAAACATTTGGTCCAAGAACAAATATCTGTTGTTGCACTTCAACCATAAAGGAGCTCAATGCTACCACTACCACGTAATGTGCACATGCACCACAGATTAAATATAGAAAGAATATAGGCTCAAACAAATAAAACAAAAATGAAATTATTTTGGATTGGCTGTTCTCACAAGCTGCATACAGTGCATTTAACCCTGTGAGAAAATATGCTAAGTCTCACCATTTTCTGCAGGCCTGCCTTTATATTTAGCACTAGTTGAGCACAAATCTGAGAGCGCAGCAGGTGAACAATAGGTCCAAGGATGATTTGCACATGAATGATGTCTATGAATGAGAGCCTGTGTCACAGATGAAGACTGTCTCCACAGCCGGGGCACAAGGTTTGCTCCCTTCTGCTTCCACTACAAGGACCAGGTGAGATTTGGTCACACAAAAGAGCCAAAGGGAAATCTGTTCAGCGTGGATCTCTAAAACATCTCATATGACGAGTTGTGGGAAAACCTCAGTGCACGTATCTGTAAAAAAAAACATCAAGTCCTTTCTCCATCAGCCTGAACACTGATGCTGCAGATTTATGGATTTTTGATCTTTACAGCAGGTTGTAAAACTATTTTGTTTATATTTCACAGAATGTACATTTCTGTAAGATAAACTTTGAACACCCCCCTGATAAGAATAACATTTTAATTCAGAAAAGTTAGCTATTTTAATATTTAACATTTTAAAATATAGAAACTGCTTTAGCATATCATGGGAATTAAAACAGTTTGTCCACTCCTAAGAACTTTTCTGAAGTAAACCTTGCTCAATGACTTCCTAATGGCTGGTTTTTAATTTAATGTATTAGTCACAACAGTCTGTTATTAGTTAAAATTCATGTGTACTAGATGTGGAATATTTAAATCATTAGTCAAAAAGTCAATCATTTATTTTGGGGATAATGTATTGTACTGACAGGATGTGTTACAACACACTTTAAAGTCAATTTTTTAGGACTAATCTAAAAAAAAAAGAATGATTTTTTTAATATACTGTATTTTATATTAAATTAAAGACTGATTTGTAAGTTGTAAAATTGAATAAGACTTCCCGAATCATTTATTACAGCAGTTTTCATTTGATGATGCATGTTATAGTTTATCCCTGGCCTTAAAGGGGCAGCACGGTGGTGCAGTGATTACATATTTGTCTCACTTTAAGTAAGTTGTAATATCCCAGCTGGGCCTTTTCGTGTGGAGTTTGCATGTTCTCCCCATGCTTGCATAGGATTTTTTCTGGGTACTCTGGTTTCCTCTCACAGACCAAACAACTTGCATAGAATTGGTAACTATGTACAACTACTGTATCTTCAGCAGTCATTGGGCGAAAGGTGGGGGACACCCTGGACAGGTTGCTAGTCCATCACAGGTATACACAGAGACAAACAACCATTCACACTCAAACCTAGGGACAGTTTAGCGTTACCCATTAGCCCATGTTTTGGGGCTGTGGGAGGAAACCACAGTACAGTAGTCCCTCGCTACTTCACAGTTCAACTTTTGCAGACTCGCTGTTTCAAAGTTTTTCAAAGTAAGATTGGACATACACAACTGGCTGATTGATGGATGAGCCACATGAGCGACATGGATTGTTTATTTAAATATCTTTTTGATGATTTAGCACCTGCTAAATCATTAGGTGCAGGGAGAAGCTCCCTCTGTCATGATCTCCTCTTCTCCTCAGTGCTGCTGCAGCTTTGTGAAGGCTTAACCTCTTGCTGTCCAGCTGTAAGCTGCACCCATCGACTTTTGTCTTGCAACTCAAAATTCAAAATATGTCACATTGTAAAATCGTCATAATCACAAAATATAAAAGTGTTCTTTCTTTTTTTTTTTCATTCAACCTCTATTTATACAGGTTAATCCCATTTAGCCTCAGGGACTCATTTACAAGAGAGACCTGATTTCAGAACTTCTTTGTTCAGTTGTTACAGTGTAATTTATCAAAAAGTACATGTCTGCTCTGTGCTGCAGCTCTACAATTTAAATACTGTAATATTTTAGATAAATAGTCCATGCTGCATGGATTATTTATTTAAAATATTGCAGTATTTAAATTTAAATTGTATATTTACACAGAAAGAGGGACATAGGGAGTGAAACTTAAACTTGAACTACTGTATCCCTACTTCGCGGGTTTTCACTTATCGCAGGGAGCGTAATCCCCTAAACCCCGTGATAAATAAGGGACTACTGTAACCAGAAAAAATAAATAAATAATGCATGATGGAGAGAACATGCAAACTCTACCCAGAAATGTCCCTGGCCGGGATTCAATCTGGCAACTATATTTTTACCAATGGTATACAATTTAATAAAAAACAATACGTTATGATATGATGTGATGTGTTGTGATGTGAGACATTTTGAACTGAAATGATGTGCTACAATACATTCTGATTACAATACTATGCAATAGAGTACAGTATAACATAATATGGCATACTACAATACGATATGATTGTATATGAGTCAGTAGCTATGCTTACATGTGCAAAATTCTTTGATTGGACTGAAATGTATTTGGATTAAATAATCCAAATGTATTGTTTACATGTCAATGTCAATTTATTTATATAGCACACAACAGAAGCTGGCCAAAGTGTTTTACAGTTAAAACAGATAATAAAAAAAAAGAGTAAAAATGCATCTAGTGCACATGGGCACAATTCTTTCGTGACGAACTTTTACATGCAGCGGGCTTTTATACAAAATAAAAGTACTGACGTGCAGAGTAGTAAACTTTCCTTTAAAAAAAAAACAAAAAAGATCAGATTAAGTGTTTACATGCACACCGTTCAGATTATGAACCGGCATAAACCACCTCTCATTCAGATTACTAATTCATTCGGATCGAGCTGAGTCAACAAAGAATAACTCGAATGGGGCTTTTACATGATGTATTTTTATTCTGATTGGTCATTTAATTTAAGTACCTATGTCCATGTAAACATAGATAGTATGATCTAAAATGTATTAACTATTTACACAAAGGCTGCATGACTTTTAGTCTATTTTTTATTAGAAATAAAAAAAAAACTATAACAAATAGATAAATGTCAAGGGACTTAGCTTAAAATGTTATTGCTTGAATACTAAAGTGTGACGTTCATCTTGCAGACAAAGTTCAGAATCACATGTTAGAACAAACACAATCAAACTAGTTTATTTCTGTGACCCTATGGCTGCAGGGATGAAAGCTTCTGGTCTTGCTGAGCCTTAATGAAGAGACTTAAGCTGAAACTGTGATCGTAGGCTGAGATGCTTCAGACCACATTACAATTAACCACATTTAAAATGGGTGGCAGAGAGTCTCTGTTAATGGCATTCCCATAATTCAGTCTCTTTCTCTCGCTGATAAACGCTCTTCTTCTGCCACTATCTTCCTTCGTCCCCATCTCTTGCTTTCCCCCATTTTCAGCTGTTGTAATTAATATGGAAAAATGGAAAGACATCATATTCTGCAAATTCCTATGAGATTGACTCGCAAAAGCTGTTAAAGCCAAGTAGGCAAATTAGTATTCATGCAGGTTTTCCAGTTGCAAGTCATTTTTTCCTGTGGGACCAAGTAGTAGATTGGGTTAGACAGGCAGCCGCTCATCCTTGATTATGTGAGCAGAATGCTGCCAGTGAGCCAAAAGCCCGGCAGAAAAAAATAAATAAATTCCTTAGGCAGCAAATCAATTTCTGTGACCTGCTAAATGTAATTGACTACACTATAATTCTTTAACCATGTGTGTGAGGTAGAAAACACATCGTGGGGTGAATACAATGATTACCAGCTATTATATAAAGCCATGGTATCTGTATTGGTTAATAACCATTTACAGCAAAATTATACGTACACCATGAATCAGAGGCAATAAACAATTGCTTTAATGCACTATGTCTTTGTTTAGTCAATCAACTGGATCTCAGAGAACCTCCTATTATTCAAATGAGCAAATGGCTTGGTAAAGAGTTGTGTCGCTTTTAGATGCGCGGACATTTGTATGTAAATTGAGATGTTGGTGTTTTAGCTTGTGCTGAATACTGGAAATGACCTTTAATATTATAGTTCATGCATCGTAGCGTTTACCGGCAGCGTTTGATCTTGTCACGCTATAGTCTCGCTGCTTATGGATCCGCGTTATTTTTGAAGGCATTCATCTGGAAATGTTTGTTCGAACATTAATGCAGCTTTGTTAGCTGTTTGAAAAGTAAGAGGGCAAAAATCCAGTGTCGGATGGGGACAGATTAATGTCTATCAAGATTTGTTTCAGTGAGCACACTTTGTTTTTTCCAATCGTTGGATCCCATGCTGATTTGAAAGTATTTGTATCCCTGGCCTCAACTTGATCAGCTGTCAGCGGGCCCAGGACATTGGCTCTGACTTTGGCCAGATTAATTAGCAGTCTGTCCTCTTCAGTTTGTTCATCCATTCCTATTAGACCCGGCTCAGCAATCTGCTGGAAGGTAATTTTGCACGAGCACACAGGGCACCGCATTGACACCTTATGTTTCATGATTGAAGGCAATCTCCAGGGGACAGTGATAAATTTATTCATGGTGCGCTCTCCCGTAGCCACTAGAGATCCGCCTGTGCCCGCCCGCCACACATCCACAGATTTCCTGCTCTGCATCTTTCTCTGAATGCAAAAATAATGCTAAATGATCTCAGGGAGTTGCGTCTTGTATTCCTATGCATGCAGGGACCTGGTGATCTCTGCGTGCGCTAGTCGCCTCTGCTGCAAATGTGAATCTGAAAAGGGAGTCAATGCATAATGTGAGGCCGTTGAACGTTATTGCATTTACAAATCTGCGCCTTCACAACCACGAACCGCCTCCGTTTCTCCTACGGGGAGTACGCGCGCTCAAAAACATATCTGCGCACACATGTTCTGGTGCAGCTGGGTCACAGAAAGTGGCATTCATGTAATTCCTTGTTGGTGACTGAAAGCTGCTGGTAAGAGAGATGTTAGCAAAGGTGATCAAAGTAGATTAGCCCAAGACGCAGCCAGGGGATTGGTTGTGCTCCCCGTCATTAACACAGGCTGTTATCCAGGAGCCGGCACGCTCACCGGTTCTTGCCAGGGGAATACCAGGTCAACAATTAACATGGAGTAGAAATGCTAATGCTCAACTTGAATCAACAGACCTCTGACTGCCCGCAGCTGTTTACTTACTGCTGGGGCTTCAAAGGTGTTATTTATCTGCTGACACAAACAGGCGTCTGCGTCGCCAATGGTCGCTCGAGATGACACAAGCTCGTTTGAGAATTACCTTTTTTGTCGCGAGGTTCATCCTCTATAAAATGGAGCACCTTAATAGTCATTTTTTTTTACAAATTTTAACCTAAAGCGCAAGGCGTACTACTCTTAGCTGGTGCGACATGAAGGTGAAATGCACCGTTAGATCATAGTAGCATCGCTAAGAGCTTTAAAGGTGCCCTCCACTCTCAAGGTGATAAAAATAAGTGTGAACCTAACAACAGGAACACGAGAGCCATCACTCCCGAGGCTGTAAACTTGTTTGGAGTTATTGTATCATCAGACCACAAGAGGCAAACAAGGACCCTCAAGTCCTGCAGCGCTTGAGAGGGAAGAGGTATTTTGACAATTAGCCCTATGAATTTGGTTCCCTCCGCATCAACACACAAGTGCCATCAATATTTGTTACACAGCACATTCAGACGCTCTCACAACACATTGAAGCTGGCTTATTTCTATGACTATGTTTTCACAGCAGTGCAGACTCGATGTAAGATTTTACTGTGAATTTACAGGCTGATCCGAATAGATTGTCTATGTGAACAAAGGGGAATTTTAATGTTTTGGCATTGGCTTTCCTAAAGCTCTTTGTATGAAGTAAAATTATTTGTTCAGCCAGAAAAAAAAATTAAGAATAGTCGTGTCATTTTTGAAGTGATGTTCTGTTAAATAATCCTCAATAGTGATTATCCCATTAAGTCAGACAATCTGAAAGATATCAGGGGCATTTTTTTTAATCAAAATAGTATAATAATGCTGACATCAGTCTTTTGAAATGAGAGCATTTTAAATCATAACACAGCCCTGGCAACAAGCGCAGCTCTTGTGTAGTTTGATAGTGGAAAAAACCAAAATAAGAAATGACCTCCTTTACAGGCCAATGAGCACAAGATGTGTAAATCGTTTCAATTGAAGCAAAACAGCGCGCTACTTTTACGAGCATATTGTCAGTATAATACTAAATTAAGTGAGTTTTCTTTTTGTCTTTCACTCACTCGTGCACATACAGACACAGAGCGCAAAGATGGAGTTTAGGTGAATTTAACAATGAGAAGAAAAGCAGCTTCGACAGCAGACTGCAACAGCCTTGACCAAGTGGCAAACATCTTGTTTGGGCCACAAATATGCTAATAAAATTTGTTTGAATAGGAATATATATATAATAGAAGTTATAATAATATGCAGCACCAAGATTTAGCATGCATGCCATGCTGAGATTTTATGCAGTCTGTTAATGAAAAGCTGAAAGGAGCATTTGTAAAAGACTTTTGAACTCATTACAGAATGGGAAATTATTATTAATTTAATTTGGCATCCACTTTATTTAAAAAAAAAGAATAGTAGCTTGCAGCAATATTTTCTTTTTTATATATTAAATGCAATCAACACTTGCAAATATGTTAATTTAGATGTTTTACAAACTAGCATTTTTAATTCTAACCAAGTCTGTAAGATTTTATTCAGCTGATGCTGAGATCTCCAAACTAAGGGACTGATTTTGAAGCATATTTTCTAATTACCTCGAAATGCAGACTCACACTAATTTTATTTAGGCTGATGCACTTTATTTAGTCAGGCACAGGAAAATATTTGTGGCTTTTTGTGTGCAATGACTGACATGCACACAGCCGCGTATGACATTCAGCTTGATCTCTTTTCAGAAGCTCAGCACCGTCTGAAGGAAGGCCAAGCAGTGCTACTATTCATTAGTCCCCCTGCTTTAATACGTGTTTGCATGGTGCTGTGTGTGGATAATGCCCTTCAAATAAGAATTTTCTATGCAAAACACATGTTTTTTGGGTCTCTTTTTAGTTTGTCACTTAATTGGATTAAAATTAACTAAAATCCAACATTCATACATTTTAGTTTATTTATTAAAAGGTGGAAAAACTATTTTTTTTTTTCAAATAGTTTTACCCTTTGTCATGGAAGAGTTATATTGTATATATTTACATGGAGACTGGAGACTTTTATGCACTCATGCATCGTCAATTCTGGGCATTTTTATGCAATATGTGCTTGTAAAATTACACTCAAAAGTACAGCATGTCCACTTTCTATAAGTAAAAACATGTAGCACATATTGTAATCCACCATTTAGTTTATTTTGTGGGATTCTTAGCTTTGCCTGCTACAACCACTTTCACCTGCAAAGCATTTGGTTTGAGTCACCCTTGCACACCTGCACCTGATCTGGTCTAATGAACTACCTGCAGTGTTTAAGCAATTGGCCGTCATCCTTCCAACGCTGGAACGTTAAGGTACCTGATGGTAATTAATTGATGGCTGGTAAAACTATCTCTGTTGCGAAAGACTAGTCCTAGTGTTTTTCAAGCCTTGCTCCTCTGTTTCTCCAAGTCCTCTCTGCTTCCTGTGACAATTACCATCTCTGCAAACCAAACATCAGTCTAGGTCAGCTCCATAGCGCCGTCGCTCTCTCCACTACTCACTCTTCGGATTAAACAGCCACCTCATCTAGAAACCACTGGATATCCCTCCCTGTCTGCAAACAAACCAAACCACAGTAAGATTTTTTGACGCCAAAGAATAATGAATCGTTGATCCTCAAACCCTATTCATACTCACCTGTACCTTGATTACCTTTCAGTAAATGTCCCTGTCCTAACTTGCAAATAAAGACACTTACCGGTACCTTTTTTATATTCTGAGTCATCATCATCATTCTGCTCTCTGGGTCTTAAAACTATGACATCATGTTATATTTTTATTTTCTGTAAGTTTATTTATGGAAGACTTGCATATTGCCTGTGAATCTAACACTTAAGCTCTTTCTTTGCCCCGTTGTTTCATACGTAATCTGTGTTTATTTCAGCTGTTTAGTATAAAACAGCTTGTTCACTTCTCAGCAAAGTGAATGAACATTTTCTTTGGCTGATATTGGGCTGTGTTATGGTATTGTAAGATCCATACCCAAAATCCTCACATGATATATGACCTTACGTGACTCATGAATGGATTATTCATCCTCCAATTTATCTGTGAATTCACTCATTAGTCCACAGTCATCCTGAGAGGGACAGTGTGGATTTTCTGTCTTTGGAAACATTGTGTTGTAAAGTCTTCATCACAATGGACTTAGTAGAAAGAAGTCGGGATAAGCCGACATAGGGCAGTGAATCTTCTGGATTTAATCTGTTCTGCCTTACGTATCTCGGTGGAAAACCAAAATAAAGCATGAAAATCATCCATATGAGATGGATATATCACCCACAGGAAAAAAAAAACAGCTAATTTCATGTAACTCAGCCTCAAACTGCATTTGAAAGATGAACTAAAAACAAGGTATAACCAAGATCAGCATGTACTGTAACAGGTGAAGTAAACTCGAAAAAACATTTTTCATTCCACTAAATCTTTGCTTGTTCTGCACCTCATGTTTTCATAGGTGTAGGTTGCATCACAACACTCAACATTTACATGAAAAATGGACATTTCTGTATTGCATTGACACTTAGAGGTTTGACATTTTTCATAGTTTCATTATAGTTGCTATATTGTAGTTTGTGCAAGAACAACTGACACAACTTTGTGAACTCAATGGACAAGTCTGAGTGGAAACATAAATAAGAATCTGATAGAAAGAAAAGAGAACAACCAAGTAAGACAATTACAAACCATCAGACTTCTTGATCTGAAACAGTTTCCATGGATGTCACCATTGCTAAACTATTTTGAGTCATTTTAATGTGTAAACAAGTGCATGTGGTAGACGGCAGCCGTTCACAAATCTTGCTTACAAGTTTGAAACTGACAGACATGTTAATCATAATATGAGGAAGAAAATATGACATTTATTTCCTTATCATCACTTTTTGATCAGTCTTCATGACGTTACAGTGAGTCATTTTAATGTACAGGTAGTCCTCGACTTACGAACGGGTTCCGTACCTACAAACCGTTCGTAACCCGATTTTGCCGTAAGTTATTTTATTTTATTTTTTTTTTATTTATTTATTCATTTCAGGTTTAAAACACACAAAAGAAACCAATTTACAAAACCACATGATAAAAGTAAA
>JARVLU010000624.1:14178814-14188875 GCA_031762415.1 Simpsonichthys santanae
AAAATAAAAAAAAAAAAAAAAAAAAAAAAAAAAAAAAAAAAAAAAAAAAAAAAAAAACATTTAAAAAATAAAAAAATACATTTAAAAAATAAAGAAATTACAAGTGGGTGAACTGTGCCAGAAAGAGTAAGTTATAACAGTATGATGGGCAGCACGTGCAGCTCCTGAGCACAGTCAGGGTTTCATTAATCTGTAAAACACAGTGTGTTCAGATCTCTTAAAGATTTATAACCAATATCTCATACAAAACTTGTTGATATTCTGGGAATTTCCTCATGTACAGTATGCAATTAAAAGGCTAAGGTAACTGAAGATATTATTTGTACACAGAGCAATGCAGAAAATCAATCCTGAATGATGGTGATCTTCATGCCCCCAGACTGTGCTGCAATGAAAACAGGCATGATGCTAACGTGACGTCAAAATCAATTCATGAACTTGGGAACACTTGCAGGCAAACTGTGGAAAAAAAACTCCACGTACAAAATAAATGCCATAAATAAAAATGATAGAAAACAGGACATCAGCTCGTCAGCTCTTATTGTGTGAACGCTTATGAAGCATTAACACTACTGTGAACCATATTGCTTCTGTACATTTTTCGGCATCATTCTCGTCAAGCAGTTTTCAAGCTATTTCAACAAATCATATATCAAAACGTTCAGCACTTTCAAGACAATCCTGATATGACTTTTGGTATTGGTGCAACTTTAGATTTTTTTTTTTTAATTTAGCCTTTTGTGCCATTTTTTTTTTCCTGATTAAAAAAAAAAAAAAGAATTAGATCTTTAGATCTGTTTACAACCTTTTGCTGCTCCATTCACATTTTGTTCTGGTTCAGCTTCTTTCATCTTCCTTGTGCAATTTAAAAAAAAAAAAAAAAAAAAAATTCAGCTACTTTCAGCTAATTTTCAGCTGTTTTGTGCTCCGTTCAGGATCTGTCTGCTAACTACAATGGTTTTGTGCTTCTTCTAGCTTATTCTTTCTTCTAATTTAAGCTTGTTATACTCTTTTCAGCTTATTTCTGCAAGTTTCGGCTTTCCTGCTATTTCAGCTACTATTTAGCAGTTTTATATTAATTAAGCTTTTTCAGCTAATTACACATTTTTTTACATTCATTTCAACTTTTTTCAGCTTAATTTCACAATAAAATGTGCTCTCTTCATTTACTGGTACTTTAAGCTTCTTTCTACCTTTTTAGCTACTTTTCAGCTTTTTTATTTTTATTGCAATTTATTTTAGCTAATTTCAGCTGTTTTCAGATACAGTCAAGTTTGTCATGGTAATTGTTGCTACTTTCAGTCTAATTAACTTATTTCTGCTAATTTCAACTTGTTATATTTGTTTCAGCTTATTTCTGCTAGTTTCAGATTTTTCTCCTATTTCAGTTACGGTAATATTTAGCTGTTTTATGCTCATTTTAACTTTTTCAGTGATTTTCACTTTTTTTTTTTTTTTTAGCTCATTTCAGCTCATTCCACTTCCTGCTGGTAGCTCAAGCTTATTTCTGCTTTTTCAGCTACTTTTCCAGTATTTTTTGCTCATTTCAGCTTTTTATCTAAATTTTACTCTTTTGTGCTCATTTCTATTTATTTGAACCTAATTCAGCAAACATATTATTTTTGCTTTCTTCTGCTAATTTAGGCTTGCTTTTCCATTTCAGCCACATTTCAGCAAGTTTTTAGCTAATTTCAACTGTTTTTCAGCAAGTTAATCTGCAATGTGTTCACACTGCATTTTCACAAGAAATGCAATTTTCTAGTTTAAAATGGATTGAGATGGAAAATATATTGAGATCAAACAGAAACCACTGGACAAAGTTTAATGAAATTGTCAGAAAGTAATCCTTGGCTGTTGTTACGTCCACTGGTTTCTCGGGGTTCTATAAGACAACATTTCTCCTCCTTTGCTTGTTTACAGGCCTGCTGTCTCATCATGTTGCACACCTGGAATCACTTCCTACTCATCAGAGGACTGCATAAAAGCTTCAGTGATCCAGTGCCACACCCATTTTCCCTTGCATTTCCACTTGATTCTGAGCATGTGGTTGATTCTGAATTGAACTCTGTGCACAAAGCATTTTAGCAACCCTGACTGACAAGATATGTGATCTTCTGTGAACTTTACTATTGAAGAAGCTTTGTTTAGATGAGTGGGGATTTTGTTTTCTAGCCAGAAGGTGCGTTCTGTTGTTAGTTTTGGCTTTGGAGACCCTCAAGTTCCTTTGATCTGTAACGCCTAAAACCATTAGAATACATTTTTGTAATACCAAATTGGGTTGTTTTTGAGTTGGTTTTCCTTTTTTTGTGTGTGTGTGTGTTGTACCCTGTGCCTCCTAGACTCAAACCACGTGTTGTCACAGTTCATCTACTTTTGAAATGATCCAATTTAAAGTGGCAGCCATGGCTGACTGATTTTAGGAAATGCATAAATGGCAACAATTCAGTCACTTTAACAGATATTGTGCTAACATTTAGTGTGAAATTCTCAATGTTTACTCCCAAGTGCTACTCAATATGCAAATTATTTTCATCAAACTAGCAACATCCTTTGGAGTTAACTGTTAGTAAAATATCAAATGAACAACTAATATTTTTTTAAAAGGCTTACATTAAAGGCAAGCAATAAATGTATCAGAACTATGCTGAATCAAGATGTTCATTTCTGTGCAAAAAAAAATCTAATTAACTATTTTATTGCTTGTTTATCATTATTTTTAGGTTTAACTTCATGTGTTTTATATATATGAAGCAGAAAACAGAGAACTTGAGTCAGTAGACTGAACGAAGGGCAACGCGGTCAATCAAAGGCCACATTTCCTCTCTCGGCTCTTGCTTTGGGGTCTTTCCAGCGGCAGTTCTCTGATTTGACTTTGATGTGCCAATTTGTGCCTGATGAATAATTGTCTGGCTTGCTGATAACTTGTGGGAGTCAAGTGTATTCTGGTGGCTCTCAATGCAAATGGGAGATATTTGGACCCTTCAAATCACGACAGTAGCCCCTCCACATTTGCCTCCCCGTTCCGTGAGTAAACTGACCAATTAGCTGAGTTTGAAGAAGCCATTTTTGATTAGAGCAATCAGTAAACAGCAAATTCTCTGTTTGATTGTCCCTCTGATTAAACGAGCTGTCACTTGAGAAGTTGTTTTAGATTTTAATTCATGGCCTTATATCACTGAAAAGTGTGGTAATTACCCAATCCGCTCGGCACAGTTCAACACTTGGATTCGAATTCATCCATACTGCTAATGTCGATGACCTCATTTTCCCACCCAAAGTTTCTGAAGGCGTCTCTGAATCCAGTGAATCAGGCAAAACGGCACAACCGCCCTCAAGAAGCAGATGGACAGCAGAAAAGACATGAAGATAATAAGAAGACTGTACAACACAATCAAACGAATACAAATGACACACAACAGTATACATTTTTCCCCCTCTTTATTTTACTTCATTTACCTCCCATCTCCATGGCAACGGAGTGCTTAGTGCTGAAGAATGATCAGATAAGAAAAACATCTTCATTTTAAAAACCTCATTATTCTTCTCACCCATCTCTGAGTGGCTATGCATTAGTCTCTAATTAACACTATAGAGCAGCTAATGACCAAAAGACTGTGATAAGTGATAAATTATAACATTGTGCAACCAAATTACCAGCTTCATAAAGAATAGGTATTTAGAGCTTTGAAATGAGAGGATTAAAATAAGCTAAAAATGAAAGATGTTTATCAGTTTTTAGTTGTTGATGAGGATTGTAAAGGATGGATAGATACTTTATTAATCCCGTGGGAAATTTGAGTCATCCAGTGGCGTTTGCTAAAAGGTGGAATACAAAAAACATGGAAAAAAGCAGAATACAGAAAATGGAATGTGTACAAAATGAATAATGAAAAATGTGTTTAGGTTATCAAATTATTTCCTTTATGATAAAAAAAAATGTTTGAGTGGGGGTGGAGAAAAATTTTACTCTGGTTTTTTTAGCCTTCAAGCCACAAAACGAAGACAAAGCGTTAATTTGACAAAAGCCGACTTCCTCAATTGAGAAGGAAAGACTTTTGAATCGTTTAATTAAAATATACCGTGAGGCGATCCCGTGGCTGCTGTGATAGTAGAATTGTTCAAGGCTTTTGAACCTGAAGATCAGGAACGAGAGAAACTTCCAGACAAACAAGAACAAATAGAAAGTTACGGACATTTTGTTTGTCCCAAAAAAAATGATGTGAAGCACACTACCATGTTTTGAGGTATGAATGTAAAGATTATATCATATCCCCTAACCCTGATTCAATGTTGCATTAGTTTCACATCCTTTATTTTTTCAAGGTAGTTTTATTTAAAAAGAGAATGTTGCATAAAATAAAGCATTTTTATTAATTGTACTTTTTTTATTTCTTTTTAGAAAGTCACTTTAGTCATCTTTGCCTTTATTTTAAAGGTTATGTCTTAATGGATTTTGACCATTTCCAACTGTAATTCACTCAAGAACATCAATTTTTGTACCAAATGTTTTTTTTTAATGTAAATAGCAAAAATATAAAGTATAAAGAGACAGTTTCACTTTTCATACTTTATACATATCGCTATACAGTATTTGGGCGTAACTGGGACCTTGAGTACACAATTTTGTTCCACCTCATGTACCACATGCGAAAGACAAAAAAGAAGCTTGAACTTTTGTTGTTTACATTATGAATGGGAACCCTGCTTCAATGTCAGTGTTTATTTGTTTTTAATAAAAGTAGCTGTTTGAGAGAGCTTTTTATATATAAAGTTGTTGTATGAAAGTTAAACTTCATAAAAGGCTAATCTTGTTTTAGTGTGAACATTGAACACTTAAATTTTTAAACAGGTCTGGCGTATGGTGAGGATGCTTCTTGGACTTCTCCCTGGAGATTTTCTAAGCAGAAGACCAAGGACACACTGGAGACTCTGTCTTCTGGTTGGCACGCCTCAGAATCCTCCCAGAAGAGCTGGAAGAGGTGGCTGGAGATGTCTGGGCCTCCCTGCTCAAGCTGCTGCTCCCACAACAATAAGAGGATGGCTCGATGGATTTTTTTTGAACATTGTATAAAATATAAGAGTCTGTATAATTAAAAAACATAAATTAAACCACCAAAAATCCAAATAAGGGGGTATGTTTTCATAGATTAACTTAATCTTCTGATGCTAAATAAATACAAATTGTTTCCGAAATGGATCAGAAAATAAATTCTGGTCATAGGAAAACTTTCAAGTAGACTATGGAAATTAAAAAGGAAGTAAGGAAAAAGTTTACATACTGGGTTGCGTGAGGCTCCTATGGATTAGTTTGGGACATTAAAAAGATGCTTGGTATCCAAGCTTACTTTTAAAAAGGTACATTTTGTTCATTTAATACAACACATGTAAAGTTTAGTTTACAGAGTAGAAATCCATATTGCCATCCACTGATGCCCCCGCACGATGCTCTAATCAATCCAGCAGAGACGGTAGGCGGACGATGAGTGAGTGTGACACAAAACCAGGATTAGGCCTGATTAGGGCTGTTTTAACATGTTCTGCTGATTAGAGGCCAGAGCATCTGACCGCTAATTAGATGTGAAGTGTGGCTGGCCGCTCAGGCAGGACAGCAGCTGGAGGAAGGGTTGGCAGACCAAACTCACCCCTCCTTCCCTCGTTCTCTTGTCCACTCTCCCCCCACAAAGGGGTTTGGAGGCCCATTGATTGGGTGCGCTGCGTTGTGGAGAGGGGACTTGAAAAGGAGACCTATTTCCCTTTTGCTGTGCTGCTACCCCCTGCAGGGTGGAGTCAACGTACCCATTCTGTGTGTTCGTCTAACCAGCTGGCTTCAGCGTGGCAAATCAACACTCCAGGTCCACCGTTTACCATGACTCCTGTCTGAAACTAAACTTTTGTCCCATGTGGACTGTGCCCTAATTGGTTTGTTTGAGACAAACTAAGATTGTTTGCTCCAATGAGGTTTTAATGAACCAGTAACACACACAAGAGCCAATGAAGACTGTCTGTTGTGAGGTTACTTCTTATCTTTATTAAATATGAAGCAAAATGTTAAAGCCACAAACTTAGGTGTTTAGAAGATAAAATAACTAATGTTAGAAGTTTTTCCTTGTCCACATTTTGTCTCCAAATAATGAATTTTATATAAGCTTTGGGGTTTGTATCTTTGTTTTTTAATTCGATCATCAGTTATATGTCTGTAGTTTTTGTCCTGTCTTTTCTGTGTCCTCATGTTGCATGCACCCCCCAGTGTTCCCCCCTCCTTGTGGTTCAACTCTTGTCTTACCTGTGTCTAATTCTAATCACTCCAGCTTCATGTCGTGTTCTTGTCTACTCTTTAAAAAAAAGTGCAGTTGCCCCGTCGACTTGTTTATTTTTTGTAAATAAATGTATTTATTTATTTATTTATTTAATTTATTTATTTATAACTTAGTTCAACCTTTTATTTATACAGGTTAATCCCATTGAGCCTCTGGGACTCATTTACAAGAGACCTGATTTTAACAAAGTGATAAAAATAGACAATCATAAAATAAAGCATTGTGGAGAACAAGTAAAAGAACATGGTTTTAAAAAAAGAAATAAAAACAGCTAGGTTACAAAGCGATTCAGAACACTAAAACCAGGAACATGTCTGCATTGGTTCTTGCCAAACTTAACAGATGTGTGAAGCCAGTTGGAGAGGTCAAGATCGAGAGCTTCAGATCTTTTTGCAAGATATTCCAGGAAACAGGAGCAGAGTAGGAGAAGGCCCTTTTGCCAAGTTCAGTTCTCACTGAAGGAACACTGCAGGTAATAATGTCCTGAGAGTGCACGCCGTCACTCAGAGACATGTAGGAGGAGATGTATGAAGGCAGCAGACCAAGAAGTGATTTAAAAATGAAAATGTACCAGTGAGAGAGTCTATACATGAAGTTAATGATGACCAGTTAAGTGAATACAGGGTGCAATGGCGGGTACAGCCAGTTATGAATCTTATAAGTGCACCATGATAGACAGTGTCCAAACAACTGCAGGGTGCTTGTGGGGGCGTTCATGTAGATAATGTCACTGTAGTCAATGGAGGGAAGGAAGGTCACAGTAACAAGGTGTTTTCTAGCATTCAGAGACATGATCTATTTCTGAAAATGAAACTCATTTTTTATTCAGTTTTCTTATCAAGTTTTCCACGTGAAGCTTAAAGGAGAGATGTGAATCGACCAAGATACCCAAATATTTGTAGGAATCAACAAACTCAATAGGGACACCATTCGAGGATAAAACTGAAGGAAGAACTGCTGGGACCAACTTCATGTTTGAAAACAACATCCCTTTGGTTTTGTTGGCATTTAGGACAATGAGACGGAACAAATCTGACTGGATGATGTCAAAAGCAGATTGCACAAGCTAGAAAACCTTAGCAACTGTTTTAGCTCGACAATAAACAACTGTGTCATCAGCATGTAAGGATGCATCAGGGATGCTCTGATCTACGTTACCTATGTAGATTGTGAAGAGGGTGGGACCTAAGATTGAGCCTTGAGGTACACCATTGTTAAACGTTAAATCACTGGAAGAAGTACCATTATGTTGGACACATTGTCACCGATCTTGGAGACAGTTAGTGAACCAACCAATGCTGTGAACTGAGAAACCAATTTCTGAGAGCTATAGCACCATGCTATCATTTGTGGTTCGTCTGTATAATAAATAACCTATCTTTAAAGTTGATTTTTTATGCTATTCATTTTGTATGTTAATATACAGTATATTTGGTGAAACAAGAAATCTTATCTTCTTTTCTTTGAAATATGGTTTTAAAATATCTTGTCAAACTGATTTGCTTACAAAAGCAGTGAAAGCTTAATAAAAATAAAAATGAATTTTTTTTATTTTTTTCTTTTTCTTTTTTTTTTCCGGGTTCGGGCCTGTAATTACAGGTAAACTAGTCGGGTCAGGATTGGGGAAAAAATGGCTATGGGCTGGGGTTGGGTTGGATTTTATTTTATTTTTTTTTAGGCCCGAATGCAACTCTAGTCTGTAAGGTCATAAATAAATATTTCTCCAAACTTGCATTTAAAGAGCTATCTACAACAGGTAAGATGTTATTTTATGTAACATTCTTGCTTCAGATCTGCACTATCCCTTTAGAATTTCAGTACAAAAAATACAAGTTATCCCAAAAACATTCACTGCTTTTTGCCATTTGTTGTATGAAATGCACACACTTTTTTTCTATTGTCCACACAAGAGTTAATTTTTGTTTGTTTTGGTTGGTTTCATTGTAAAACCTGAAGGGAATTGAGCTGTGTACTCCTGGGCCTCTTTTCCCCCCGCCCCCACCCGGAGAACTCGCTGACCATGGCAACTCCAGAGAAAGAGCGGCGAGGCTAAAGGAACATGGGATTTGGGGCGTAATCCTGTTTGTCCTCGGGGTCACATGCTCCACAGAGTTGAGATTGGGAGCTACAGTCTGTAAGTTTATTCCAGGGACAAACAGGCGTCTTAATTGTAATTCCCTCTGGAGAGCAGTCAGTGTCTCCTGCTGAATGCTGGAGAGGAGACAGGTTGTTGCAAGATGATAATTGAAAAGAAAGTGGGTGGTCCTGTTTGGCCCCCATGGCCCTCTGGGACAGATATATTGAGACTCCATGCGTGTTTTGGAGGGGGCAGATTAGCGCATGTTATATTTGAAGAAATCATTATGTCCTTCTGGGCTCAATTTGACACACATAGCTATTGAGCGACGACTGCTTCTGTTGTCTTCTGCCATTCACGCAGGTTTGAGTGTGTCACCGTGTGTATGTGCTTGGCTGTTTGAGTTTGGATCATTGCCCCCCATTAACTGATTCAGAGAGTATTTTTACAAGCGTTTATTAAATTCTGTCCTTGAATCCTGCAGATCTTTTTTAATTTGACTTCTCATTTGCTTATGTTTTTGATTTAGTTTTTACAAGTTGCACACCTTTTATCTCAAATTATGCTAATTAACTTTATATACAAACAGACTGATAATTAAGTGAAATTACATGGAGCTGTGACTAGAAGGATAATGAAACAATAAAACGGAGAAAACGAAACAACCTTATGGGTATTTTACGCTTAAATAACTTTGCAGGAGCCAGAACACACTGATCTTATCCACTGCTTACCTTCATTGAACTGCTCTCCAGTCCTGGCCCTATTAACCAGTAATCCACACACACTGGCAGCTGGCCATTACCGTGGCAACGGTGAGATGGGAGAAAACCGCTTGCTAGTTCGAACGTAAAAAGGAGTGCAGTGAAGGACAGAGATGAACTCTTTTGTCCTGTAAATGTGTCTTTTTTTTCATATTTCTGAATACGAGAGCTGAATGTCTAATCAATTTTCACTCCGACTCATTCTATAGGCTGTTTAAAGGTGATAATTAAATGTTTGATGCATGTTTGGTATGAATCTTTTTATTTCCTTCACTGTCAAAAAATATATATTCCAAGGGTGAATGCATCACGTGTTACAGAAGACAGCAGAAGATTAAAAAAAAAAGAACATTTTGAACAGATTTATGTATTGCTCAGAGAAAAGCTTTCCAAGCTGATGATGTTTAAAGATGTCATTTTTGGATATGATTTCACTTCAGTGACTATCACCTTTTTAATTTTTATCTTGATTTTTTTTAAGAGTTTTGGAAAACAAAAAAATATTTTAGAAATTTGGGAAATAATTTAAAAGACGAAATGTAAGGAGATAAAATACAAAATCTGTAGAAGGAAAATGGTGCATAAACAGAACATCTTCCATCATCTTTCAAAGCGATATCAAACACTAGCACGGGTTTTCCTGACACCTCATAGATTCACGGTCCTAACAGACAGCAGAACCAGAACTAATTCGCTTTAAAAGGGAAGTTGTGGGACTTAATGAGGCATAACTAATGGAGGTCCCACAACCATCAGCACCATGCTGGAAGCCCTGTGGCAGGACAGAGTCACCATTGATTCTTGCTTCAAGCCTCTTGAGTTCCTAATCAGCTTCTTTAGTTGTGCGTTTCAGGCCTGAAAAATCCATTGTTGGCCTGTGTCACTGGAGGTCAGTAGTTATTA
>JARVLU010000624.1:14189437-14199872 GCA_031762415.1 Simpsonichthys santanae
CCCCCCCCCCCCCCCCCCCCCCCCCCCCCCCCCCCCCCCCCCCCCCCCCCCCCCCCAGCTCGTCCTTGGCAGAACACAAGGGCGATACACTAATTAAAATCTTGCTCTGTTTCTCAGCGCTTGCCAATTCAGAGCATTCATGCTCTCTGTGAAATGAAAAAGCAGACCTTGTTACTCCAAATCATTTCACATGCAAGAGTTGTGTCCCACCTAAGAAACGGGAACATTGGGAGTGAAGGCGGAAAATTATAACCCCCCAGTGTCTTTATGGTAGCATGTCCTTTAAAAAAATATTAAGTGGGTTCACATCATGGGAAAACTCACTTTACACTACAAGAAACTGGGTCAGACTCTGTTTACAGCTTCCGGCTTTAATTGCCTTACTCAATAATCTGACAATATGAAACAACTTCTATTTCTATTACAGTAACTTTTTTTTTAAATGGAACCAATTTGTGCCAATATATATGTTTCTGTGTAAACAATGCAGCTAATAATGTGAAGCTCTTGCCAATTAGTGCTCTCCAGGTTGCTAGGTCGCCATGGTCAATTGAGGAACACATCAATAGGACTTGAAAAGGTTTCTGTGCGATCAGACCTTCTGACATATTAAGTAGAATGATGGGGAGGAAGGGAGTTGAGGCGGGGAGAAATGGAGAGGGGGGGAAGGGGAGCTGGAGCAAGGCTTCCTTATACCTCCACATTATGCAGTGCAACCTGCAATTACCTGAAAAGAATAGTCAGAGAAATCCTTTACACTAGTTAAACACGGTATTTTCATTATTCATCTGTTGACTGTATATGGCATTGGAGTGCTGCTAAACCCCTTCCAGCCCTGACGGAAATATCTGCTTTGAATAATAGAGGCAGTTTTATGTGATGCACGAGTTGCTGTTTGTAAATGTGGGGCTATATAGCACATGTGATGAAAGATCACAGCTTTCTCAGACAAATAAATGGAGGAAACATCGCACTCTGAGCCTGCGGTAAACTTTCCAGACAGAAATGATGATGCCAGCACCAATTACAGTGCCTGTCTCATATAACCTTACAAAAAGAGACTCCCCCCTCCTCCTCCCAATAAACTGAGAGCAGCAACAGGCACAATAGCCAGTGATTACCTAGCATAGCCTATTAGTGCGCCATAACTATGGCTATTGAAAAGAGAAAAGAATGGCTTCACCTCCACTTTCATTTCATGCGGCCCACCATCAAAAGCTTTGTTGACAGCTCATTCATGCCCTCAATTTACAGGCAAAATCTATCAGGAGCATCTTGCAGCATCAAAGAGTGTTTCAAGGAATGCATGACCTGTTTAATGTTCATCTCAAACTCCCATCCGGAGTTGTTCTCACTTCCAAATGTCAGGTGCATTTTGTCTGCAGCGCCTCCTTGGAGAGGAGGGATGATGGTCCATATACATACAGCTGTCAGGTATGGAGACGTTTTGGAAATGGGAGGGCCTTCATGGTCTCATTTGAGAAACACTGATAGCCATCATCATCATCACGTCATCAGCGAGGAGATTGAGAAATAATTTCTAAATGTGTTTAAAGGAGCGCAGGAAATGGAAAGTGAGTGTATTACCAGCTGCTGCTGCTGATGGGGAAAAGGACAAAAGCAGCTGATGCTAAATGATGACCTTAAACATTTTGGAGTTTATTTGCACAAATTATAAATCGTCTACAGAGTTTAGAGGGGTTTGCATGAGTGGATGTGTTTCTGTAAGGAGATACCTTAATTCAGAAGCAAAAAAATAATAATTTGAAAAATTATTTAAAATCAGAGTAAACACACTACACCATGCAACAGTTGTGCCAACTTTAAAATGCAATACTTTAAGAAATCTTTGTCACTGTTACAAAAACAATACAGTAATTTTAATCCCGCTATGTGTCCCCCAGAAATGTCCAGATTCAGCGGATTTATTCTCTCCTTAAAAGAGAAGCGGGCCCTTGTTACTCCTCATCGTTTGACACGGGGGTAAAACTATAGGTCCCCGTTCCAACAACCAGAGACAGAGCAAAGCTGTGAAACTTGTGGGAAAAAAAAAACAAAACAAAACAACAAATATACAATAATAATAATAATAATAATAATAATAATAATAATAATAATAATAATAATAATAAAAAATGTTGCAGATATTACAAAAAGCAAAGTTAAAAATAGTAATCATTTTTATTATAAATAAACCCATTAAATTGTTGAAATGGAGCTTAATTTAGGCCTCAATTTAAAATTGTAATTCTGGATTTCATAAAGGTTTACATATTGAATAATAATAATAATAATAATAATAATAATATAATAATAATAATAATAATAACAATAATAATATTAATAATAATAACAATAATAATATTAATAATAAAAATATAATTACAGTAATTCACAAATTGTTAAATTAATATAAAAACCTTAAATTATTTATTTTAAATTGCAATAAAATGTAATAATTGTATTAGAATATTAATAATAAATAATAATAATAATGATAATAATAATGTGAATAATAATAATAATAATAATAATAATAATAATAATAATAATAATAATGAAAATAATAGTAATAATAATAATATTTTAGTATAATTAGCTTTACTGTCCCTACAAAGAGCGGCACGTACTTTATGCCTTTATGAAACATAAGCTCTTGGTTCTTATTGCAATGATTGGCTGTAATTGTGTTTTTAATGAAAGCTCGCTTTCATAATAAAATTGACCAATTACACATGAGCAAAATGAAGGTCTGGGCCTATCGAGGAGAATAAGGTCAATATGATTGAGGAGTTCCCAGGAACAAAAAAAATGGAAGGCCAAAATAGATTAATACAGTACAGTATTGCATAAATTTTTTGAAACGGGCTGAAAAGTGGCAGACTTCTTCAAAGAGGTGGTTCCTGGTCCTGAAGTCTTACAGAATCTCCAATGAAAGCCAGCCCTTCAAAATGTCACCTGAACAATGCTGGCTACCTCATCGACCTTGCTTTCCAGCTCAATTTGGTCTCAATAACAACATAATGAAAATGCACTCAGGAAAACAGATCCAACCCCCAAATTTTTTTTTTTTTTTTTTTTTTTTTTTTTAGAAAATCAAAAAATGTACTTATTCAGAAATAGCTCTCACACTTCAAGTTATTTATTGTTAACGGTGGTGTTGAAACATATACAGCAGCCATCACGCATTTGTTCCTTTTTTTGTTTGTTTGTTTGTTTGTTTTTTAACTTACAAAAGTAAATAAGAATAAAGATAACAGAACGGTGGACGCTATAACGATTATTATACAGTTTTCTCGAGTGTTAGCCAAATATACAAGTAACTATTATTCATTAAGTCTAGATCAATACATAAGTTTACAATATTGATAAAATACAAAGTTATACTGCAAAAGAAGGAATGGTGGTTTTAGTGTACTTCAAATCTGAGCCCACCTTTCCTCTTCAGTACAAATAAGTGAAGCAGCATCCTCCTTTTAGTCCCAACAACATAGAACATCATGAGGAAGGTCCAAAACATGAGGAAGGTCCAAAACATGAGTTTACAAAAGGTCCAGAAACCACTCGCTCGAGGGGGGGCATTTCTAAAAATGTCCAAAAATAGACTCCCCTGTCAGAATGTCAAGAAAATGTGCCCTGAACAGTTGATGCGCCTCTTTGAGCCTCATGCGCCCTGCGCGCTTGTGTGTGTGTGTGTGTGAGTGTGTGTGATATAGAAAAGTGGAGCAGTGTTGCTGAGGTCCTACCACGTTCTGCCGTACAGGAGGTTTGAGTTGACCATGTTACTGGTGTAATCTACAGCAGACGTGTCTATCTGGGCCATGTTGAGCTGGCTGTGCAGGGAGGGGGGGCTGGGCGACATCTCCTCCAGCTCCAGCGCGTTCACCTGCTGCTGGCTTTGGTGCTGGCTCACCGAGGACGCGTGCACGACTCCCGCTCCGTTCTGCTGCTGGCTCTGCGTCGGCGTGTTGGAGCCGTTCTGACACGGCTTACCGTCCTTCACGAGCACGGGCACGGCCACGCGCCGCGGGGACTGCGCCTGCTGTTGGCACAGGTTGCCGTCCTGTTGCTGCTGCTGCTGCTGCTGTAGCTGCTGCGCCGCCTTGTCCTTGGCCTGGCGCTTCATCTTGTACCGGTGGTTCTGGAACCAGATCTTCACCTGGGTCGGCGTCAGGTGGATCATGCTGGCCAGGTGCTCCCGCTCCGGCGCCGACAGGTACTTCTGCTGCTTGAACCGCCTCTCCAGCTCGTAGACCTGCGCCTGCGAGAACAGCACGCGCCTCTTCCTCCTGGGCGCCGCGTGGAGCGCTGGCATGGCTTTGCTGGGGTCCGCCATCCCGGTGAGACTCCCCATGCCAGCCATGTTCATACCTGTGGAAGGTCCCATGAATCTAGAAACTTAAACATATACATACATATACATGCGTTGAATAAACAGAAGAGGAGAGCACTGTTTCGTCTGAATTTATCTTGCAGTTAATTTAGAAAAGTTGGATTGAGGTTAAAAAAAAAGCAATAATAATAATAATAATGATGATGATGATGATAATAATAATAAAAGTCGTGCAAAACAGAGGAAAATCGAGTCAGACTTGAAAAAATGATCTCCTTTTCAGTTTAATTATCTTATTTTTAAATGATTCAAATCGACATTATGTTTAATATATTTGCGCTCTAATTCCTGATGTTTTGTTTGCATATTTTTCTAGACCCAATTAATAATTATATATATATATACTGTATTTTTTTTTAAAGGCACAAAAGTGCAAATAAAACGAAACTCACTTGTGGAGTATCTGGGATCAGGGTTGGCGCTGTACCATCCCGTGGCTGCTGCGCTATTCCGCATGCTCTCCTGGTACGACGGGAGGTCTCCCATGTTGCCAATGCTTCCATTGCAGTATCCCCCCATTGCGCCGTGGGAGAACTGGGAGACGCTGTGCGGCATGTGGTAAGTGGTGGCCATGGAGGCGTTGTGGCCCATGGAGTGCTGCTGCATGCCGCTCTGAGACACCTGAGGCTGCCGGTAGGCTCCCAGTGGAGACGTTAGGTTCCCTGCGCCGTCCATGCCACCAAACTTCTTGTAGGTCTCCTCGATTGGACTCAAAATATCTGTCACTGAAAAAGGCGTTGTGTGCTTTGGGCTCAACGACATGATTCGGAAAGCAGGTGGATTTTTTGTGTTTGAGCAGATCAACCGTGTTGTTGGATCGGCTCTCTCCTTGGTGGATGTCTACGTAAGAGAGGGCTTGGAGTGCGCCTGAGATCCTATTGATCGCCTTGGAGAAGGAGGCGAGCCCAGGGCGCTCTTAGCCCGGGTTTATTGGAGCCAGGAGCCAGGTTTACGACAAACACAGGGGGCGGAGCAAAACTCCTAAACCAGCAAACAATAGTCATTGACATTTTAGGGGGAATAATTCACGACATTAAACGCCTCGACTTGGGTTAATGCGTAAAAGCGAGCGCTGATTTCATGATCATATTCTTTCAACTTTATTCATCTGGAAGCAGCTCGTGTTTTGTTCACCAGCTGATCCGACCACATATGACTGTTTTGCGTCAGCGGGGAATTCCACACTTTTCAGAAACTTTGAGAGCACTTTGAACAGACACAAGGGCCACCGAGTATCATCAAAGTGCCACAATGAAGTTGTATGACCAACTCATTTAGTCTTCTTAAGCATCATTTTACCCCAGCAGAGAGGGACAAGTCCAAATCCACAAAATGCTGGAAAAAAAAAAAAAAAAAAAAAGTGGGGGCAGTGGAGATCCAAAAATGTGAGTACGCGCGCTGCAGGCAGGAGAGGCATGCGCCAAGCTTGGATTGTGCCAAAAGTTGCCATCAAGTTCTAATTTTTGGATATAATTTTTGACGACTTGGTGGACTTTGGAGGCAACATTGTTGCCTTTAAGCCGCCGTGCAGGTCTGCTCAGTGCAGTCTTGACCCGACATTGTAATCTTTGAGCAAACTGACTGGCGCCAGGGGAAGAATGGAAGGAGAGAAACAAAAAAATAAGAAGGTCAAGAGACAAAGAGACAAAGCAGCAACAGATTGTCGTAATGAAAAGTTTAAAAAAGCACATTTTCTTATGAAATATACATTTTAAAGTTTAACCTATCAGAATCAAAACACTTTTGTAGTTAACAGTATCATGAATTTACAGCAGCAGTTTTCCTCTAAGTTGTTTATTTTATTTTATTTTATTTTCAGAGGGAATTGCTGCTGCTGCGCGCAGGAAGCTCTCGTCTCCATGAAGCCACTAATGAAATTGCGCACGGCGTGGCAGCGAGCAGCTACCTTCCCCTAATTGAGCAAATGAAGATGTGACATGGTCAGCCATCAATTACAGCAACACAACGAGCAGCCCGTTCCACCGTGACGCTGATCACCTGAATGTGACATGATTGCTCTCGTGCGTAATTCAGCCACGTCGCTCCTTTTTCTCTTGTTTCACTTTTTCTCCGAGTTCACGTGAAGTGGCTGAACTTTATTGGGGCTGAGCAAGAACAGAAGGAGTTAACGTTTTGTTTTCTATGACACAAAAATCAAATTTAATTGTTTGTGCACATTTACCTGATTTTTTGTTTTTTAGATTAAAGATACCTGTAAATGTCCCCACTTGTCCAGACATCTGTGCGCCCTTTTCCCCTCTCTTTGTGGGAACGGCAGCACCGGGTTTCAAGTAGAAAAAGGAAAGGTAGGCCTCGGCCCAGACCTCTAACATTATGGAAATGAGGCAAACCTCTCAACCTTGTGGATTACCGAGTCAGAGAGCAGGACCCCAGTCCACAGACCCTCCACATTAGGATCCCATAAAAATCTGGCGCTTGTTTGGCTGCATCCAACGCGTAAAAGCTTTGAATCGACACGACTTTTTTCTATTTTTTGTTCTGTTTTGTGAATTTAAGTTTTGAATAAAATGTTGGAGAAAGGCGGCTGGAGCAGGATCCACGGACCTGACGAGGAAACGTGAAGACTCAGCCCAGGTTTGTCTATACGAACCTCTGGATTTTACGCGGAAAATGATGGGAAATGAAATCAGATTTCTTTATGATTGCTGTATTCATTAATTAGCCTTTATCTTGAGTTTGATGCTGTGTGTTTACGGAATGAAAGAAGTTTGAAAGCAGATTCTGAAAAATAATTTTTAATTAGTCTTTATTGAACCTTTAGACCTTAAAGCCAAACTTGGTGGCACAAATAATTAAAATGCCGTTGTCTTTTTTTTTTTTAATAAACTGAAATATAATTTCTCCTTACAAAGAGATCTCTAAATTAACACATTCAATGAGTTTTTGTTGCTTTTTTTGTTTTAATGCCTTATTCTAGGTGAAATCTTACTCCTTCCCAACTTCCAAAAGGAGAAAATTTAGCAAACATGAAACAATTAATTAAAAATTCCCATTTCTGTGCAATATGTCACATAAAGCCACCAGGTACACAGACAATCAATAATTAGCCTTTTATAATGAAGTATTTAGTGTCCATGACGTTAAACTACCCCAACAATAATTGAGCATCAAATCCAATTTTCAGATAATTCAAAGCGTTTTTAAACCAGATTCCAAACAACAAACCATTTATGTAGCAGGTTTGTCCAACACATAACCGTTTTCTAATATATCATCACCCCCCTCAGCTCAACGCAGCAGATGGATCTATATGCGCCTGCTTATGGTGTTTTTTTCCAACTGGTTTGATGGGAGTTCAGTTCTCTGAGAGATGTGTAGAAATGGCTAAAGGGCTGAAGTCCTGACCTGCAAACTCAGTCTCACACCAGCCGACGAGACAGAGCACAAAATACGGGAATTTTTTTTTTTGGATTGTGGACATTTAATATTCTTTTCTAAACTATTATTTTATTTTAATTTAAAAGAATGTGTCAATTTTTTTGAGAGTGGGATCATTTGTCTTTATAAAATAAATATAAAATTGAAAACGTATATGAATAACTAACAGTGCTCTTTAGCCATAAACATGCCTAAGCCAAGAGGCGAATCCATCCACCCGTGCGTAAATTACGCACCACTCTCTTTCCTTTGCTTCGGTTGTCTTGGTTTATTAGTATGTGATGTGCTTTATTATTTTTGTAAATTGGCAATTATTTTTAAAGAAGATCTTAATGTTTAACCTACTACCTTTCGGAAGAAACGTCAGGCTAAAAATGATGGATTTGGGTGAAATGACGCGCCAAAACAAACTTTTAGGCGAAAATTTCTAATACGATTTTTAATAAGAGCCCCGTGAAAATTATGAACAAAAAGGAATATTGCATGCTTTCAAGCCAAACAAGGACGATGCATTCCTCTAGTTTTCCACGGTTTTTATATTATTTCAAGTGTAAATTAAAGAAATAATAAGAAAAAACTTGTGCGATTTATTTATTTATTATTTTTTGGTTGCACCTCCACACTTTGATTGCAGGTACTTTAATTTTCATCTCAGGATTTATGTGAGCCGGCCTCGTAGCTCAGTTTGTGCAGGAAATTCCACACCTGCAGTCATTGTTGTACCATTTAGATCAAATACTTTCTCTCCTCTTAAACTGCGGCGCAGTGTGAGAGTAAAAAAAGCGCGCAGGTGCAAATCTTTCAGCTGCGCTACTTGAAGCGGCGCGGTCCCGCGGCTAAGTAGGTTAAAGGTCTTCCCAAGTGGAGAAAGTATGTGACAGACCTCTTGAAGGCCGTATTCTTCTGCAGGAGTTTGCATTCATCTACAATTAATGTCGCTTGATGAACGAAATGATGCTAATAGAGCGCCAGAAGACAGAATATGGGCTTTAATGGGATGCTGGGGCATAATCCTGCAGCTGGGAGAAATAAAGAACAGAAGAATTCATTTTATAATAGGATTAAAGTTGGAAAGTTTTTCTTTTAGTTTAATAAAAGTTCATTTATAGGAGATTTGAATTAGGGCAGCAAAGCTATCAAAATCACTGAAGATGGAAAGGATCTTTATTTTTCTACAATTTGACTGTGAAAGAAAACACTTTAAATATTTAAATAACTCAAAGTTGATTTTTGAAGTTGTCATAAAAAAATATCAAATAATTATTTTTAAAAATTGCTTTCCTATAATGTAACGATTTTAAAAAAAATATATCACATTTTCAATTTGAAAATGACTGATTTTAAACAAACATTTTTCTAAAAAACATGCACAGATAAGCCTGTTGACTGAAGATGTGCCATTCTGTTTACAAATGAGAAACTACGTTTTAATCATTTTACAAAACATAAAGAGTCATGTCTCAAATTTGATCACCCGTTTCCATTGAGAGCACAAAATAAATGAACTCTGTGCAAAACTTGTGATGAATTCAAACACCAAGCTTGCACAACCTGCAAATCCAAAGCGTTTGATCCCTCTTTTATGAATATGATGAAATTTTTTTAAAAATCATGGGTGAGATTTCTTTTATAATGCAACAAAATGGACTGTGCATACACAAAAATACATATTCGTGTGATTCCATCGACAATCCGTTGTTTACTTTAAAAAAATGAACATAGCTTCCTGAAACTTTCAGATCTGAGTTTCTGTAAGTGCCTGTGTCCTCATGCTTTGTGTGCAGAGTGGCAACATTTCAGCATAGCCGCCCTCTTTTGTAACAATTAAATAAAAGCGCGTCGCTGCAGATCAATGTGGATTATCAAACGCACAACGAAACAAAGCGGACAGTGTACTTGGACGGGGTGTTTGGTTCCAAGGGTACCTGGTTCGTCCACTTCTCGGCTGCATTAATTGTGGCAGCAGGAAGGGCAGGTAAACAAAGCTGTTAGAGAGTATAGTTGTGACTCACTCTGGCTTTGTCACCCAGCTGCTCACATGGCCAAATGCATCCACTAATACTCATCTGTTTGCCCTTCAATGCATTCAATTATTGTGATACAATGAATTCTGCCTAATGTGCTGAAGTATTTTAAACTGTAATCATCCTTTCTGAGGCTATTTGTTTCATATACTTCAATATATAACAAACAGGTTTCTACAGTCAGTTCAATCTGACAACACATTTTAATTTCCTTTGTCAAGAAAATGTGCATCACAGGAAAAGTTTTGCTGAACCTGAACATGGTGCAGAATTTACTGACTTGAATAGTATAGTCTAGTATTAATAAAAAATAAATGAATGTTGTGTTGTTTATTCGCAGGTTAACACAAGGTTAATGCAATGTTCAGGATGAGACGAACTGATTCAACTCGCTAAAGAACAACCAAACAAGAAATACTAAAGCATGAAACAAGGGTTCAAAATAAAGTACCAAAAATAAAAAATATATTGGGTCCAAAGAAAAATGGTAAAACCATGGTAGAATGTAATGGTGCAAGTATGAATTTGTATGAATAAGTAGTTCACAGGTAGTAATATAAGCTTAAATGTACATGAAATACTAATGTTTGAAGCACCATATTATTTATACAGTTTGTTG